>CACVBM020001888.1:0-15000 GCA_902728155.2 Microthlaspi erraticum | reverse complement strand
TCTTGAACAAAAATCAATTTTTTGATTTATTTGATCTATTCCATGAACGGAAGAGGGGGGGGTACACGTTACGCCACGATTTTGAGTCAGAAGAGAGATTTCAAGAAATGGCAGATCTATTCACTCTATCAATAACCGAGCCGGATCTGGTGTATCATAAGGGATTTGCCTTTTCTATTGATTCCTACGGGTTGGATCAAAGACAATTCTTGAAGGAGGTTTTCAACTCCAGGGATGAATCGAAAAAGAAATCTTTATTGGTTCTACCTCCTATTTTTTATGAAGAAAATGAATCTTTTTATCGAAGGATCAGAAAAAATTGGGTCCGGATCTCCTGCGGGAATTATTTGGAAGATCCAAAACAAAAAAGAGTGGTATTTGCTAGCAACAACATAATGGAGGCAGTCAATCAATATAGATTGATCCGAAATCTGATTCAAATCCAATTCCAATATAGTCCCTATGGGTACATAAGAAATGTATTGAATCGATTCTTTTTAATGAAGAGACCTGATCGCAACTTCGAATATGGAATTCAAAGGGATCTAATAGGAAATGATACTCTGAATCATAGAACTATAATGAAAGATACGATCAACCAACATTTATCGAATTTGAAAAAGAGTCAGAAGAAATGGTTCGATCCTCTTATTTTTCTTTCTCGAACCGAGAGATCCATAAATCGGGATCCTAATGCATATAGATACAAATGGTCCAATGGGAGCAAGAATTTCCAGGAGCATTTGGAACATTTCGTTTCTGAGCGGAAGAGCCGTTTTCAAGTAGTGTTCGATCGATTATGTATTAATCAATATTCGATTGATTGGTCTGAGGTTATTGATAAAAAAGATTTGTCTAAGTCACTTCGTTTCTTTTTGTCCAAGTTACTTCTTTTTTTGTCCAAGTTACTTCTCTTTTTGTCTAACTCACTTCCTTTTTTCTTTGTGAGTTTCGAGAATATCCCCATTCATAGGTCTGAGATCCACATCTATGAATTGAAAGGTCCGAACGATCAACTATGCAATCAGTTGTTAGAATCAATAGGTCTTCAAATCGTTCATTTGAAAAAATTGAAACCCTTTTTATTGGATGATCATAATACTTCTCAAAAATCGAAATTCTTGATCAATGGAGGAACAATATCACCATTTTTGTTCAATAAGATACCAAAGTGGATGATTGACTCATTCCATACTAGAAAGAATCGCAGGAAATCTTTTGATAACACGGATTCCTATTTCTCAATCGTATCCCACGATCAAGACAATTGGCTGAATCCCGTGAAACCATTTCAGAGAAGTTCATTGATATCTTCTTTTTCTAAAGCAAATCGACTTCGATTCTTGAATAATCCACATCACTTCTGCTTCTATTGTAACAAAAGATTCCCTTTTTATGTGGAAAAGGCCCGTCTCAATAATTCTGATTTTACGTATGGACAATTCCTCACTATCCTGTTCATTCACAACAAAATATTTTCTTCGTGCGGTGGTAAAAAAAAACATGCTTTTTTGGAGAGAGATAGTATTTCACCTTCGTCAATCGAGTCACAGGTATCTAACATATTCATATCTAACGATTTTCCACAAAGTGGTGACGAAAGGTATAACTTGTACAAATCTTTCCATTTTCCAATTCGATCCGATCCATTAGTTCGTAGAGCTATTTACTCGATTGCAGACATTTCTGGAACACCTCTAATAGAGGGACAAAGAGTCAATTTTGAAAGAACGTATTGTCAAATTCTTTCAGATATGAATCTATCCGATTCAGAAGAGAAGAGCTTGCATCAGTATCTCAATTTCAATTCAAACCTGGGTTTGATTCACACTCCATGTTCTGAGAAATATTTACAGAGGAAAAAACGGAGTCTTTGCCTAAAAAAATGCGTTGACAAAGGGCAGATGGATAGAACCTTTGAACGAGATAGTGCTTTTTCAACTCTCTCAAAATGGAATCTATTCCAAACATATATGCCATGGTTCTTTACTTCGACAGGGTACAAATATCTAAATTTGATATTTTTAGATACCTTTTCAGACCTATTGCGGATACTAAGTAGCAGTCAAAAATTTGTATCCATTTTTCATGATATTATGCATGGATTAGATATATCGGGGCGAATTCTTCAGAAAAAATTGTGTCTTCCACAAAGGAATCTGATAAGTGAGATTGCGAGTAAGTCTTTACATAATCTTCTTCTGTCCGAAGAAATGATTCATCTAAATAATGAGTCATCATTGATATCGACACATCTGAGATCGCCGAATGTTCGTGAGGTCCTCTATTCAATCCTTTTCCTTCTTCTTGTTGCTGGATATATCGTTCGTACACATCTTCTCTTTGTTTCCCGAGCCTATAGTGAGTTACAGACAGAGTTCGAAAAGATCAAATCTTTGATGATTCCATCATACATGATTGAGTTGCGAAAACTTCTGGATAGGTATCCTACATCTGAACTGAATTCTTTCTGGTTAAAGAATCTTTTTCTAGTTGCTCTGGAACAATTAGGAGATTGTCTAGAAGAAATACGGGGTTCTGGCGGCAACATGCTATGGGGTGGTGATCCCGCTTATGGGGTCAAATCAATACGTTCTAAGAAGAAAGATTTGAAAATCAATTTCATCGATATCATCGATCTCATAAGTATCATACCAAATCCCATCAATCGAATCACTTTTTCGAGAAATACGAGACATCTAAGTCATACAAGTAAAGAGATCTATTCATTGATAAGAAAAAGAAAAAACGTGAGCGGTGATTGGATTGATGATAAAATAGAATCCTGGGTCGCGAACAGTGATTCGATTGATGATAAAGAAAGAGAATTCTTGGTTCAGTTCTCCACCTTAAGGGCAGAAAAAAGGATTGATCAAATTCTATTGAGTCTGACTCATAGTGATCATTTATCAAAGAATGACTCTGGTTATCAAATGATTGAACAACCGGGAACAATTTACTTACGATACTTAGTTGACATTCATAAAAAGTATCTAATGAATTATGAGTTCAATACATCCTGTTTAGCAGAAAGACGGATATTCCTTGCTCATTATCAGACAATCACTTATTCACAAACTTCGTGTGGGGCTAATAGTTTGCATTTCCCGTCTCATGGAAAACCCTTTTCGCTCCGCTTAGCCCTATCCCCCTCTAGGAGTATTTTAGTGATAGGTTCTATAGGAACCGGACGATCCTATTTGGTCAAATACCTAGCGACAAACTCCTATGTTCCTTTCATTACAGTATTTCTGAACAAGTTCCTGGATAACAAGCCGAAAGGTTTTTTTATTGATGATATCGATATTGATGATAGTGACGATATTGATGCTAGTAACGATATTGATCGTGAACTTGATACGGAGCTGGAGCTTCTAACTATGATGAATGCGCTAACTATGGATATGATGTCGGAAATAGACCGATTTTATATCACCCTTCAATTCGAATTAGCAAAAGCAATGTCTCCTTGCATAATATGGATTCCAAACATTCATGATCTTGATGTGAATGAGTCGAATTACTTAGCCCTCGGTCTATTGGTGAACTCTCTCTCCAGGGATTGTGAAAGATGTTCCACGAGAAATATTCTTGTTATTGCTTCGACTCATATTCCCCAAAAAGTGGATCCCGCTCTAATAGCCCCGAATAAATTAAATACATGCATTAAAATAAGAAGGCTTCTTATTCCACAACAACGAAAGCACTTTTTCACTCTTTCCTATACTAGGGGATTTCACTTGGAAAAGAAAATGTTCCATACTAATGGATTCGAGTCCATAACCATGGGTTCCAGTGCACGAGATCTTGTAGCACTTACCAATGAGGCCCTATCAATTAGTATTACACAGAAGAAATCAATTATAGACACTAATACAATTAGATCTGCTCTTCATAGACAAACTTGGGATTTGCGATCCCAGGTAAGATCGGTTCAGGATCATGGGATCCTTTTCTATCAGATAGGAAGGGCTGTTGCACAAAATGTACTTCTAAGTAATTGCCACATAGATCCTATATCTATCTATATGAAGAAGAAATCATGTAACGAAGGGGATTCTTATTTGTACAAATGGTACTTCGAACTTGGAACGAGCATGAAGAAATTCACGATACTTCTTTATCTTTTGAGTTGTTCTGCCGGATCGGTCGCTCAAGACCTTTGGTCTCTGCCCGGACCCGATGAAAAAAATAGGATCACTTCTTATGGATTCATTGAGAATGATTCGGATCTAGTTCATGGCCTACTAGAAGTGCAAGGCGCTTTGGTGGGATCCCCACGGACAGAAAAAGATTGCAGTCAGTTTGATAATGATCGAGTTACATTGCTTTTTCGCTCCGAACCAAGGGATCCCTTATATATGATGCAAGATGGATCTTGTTCTATCGTTGATCAGAGATTTCTCTATGAAAAATACGAATCGGAGTTTGAAGAAGGGGAAGGAGAAGGAGTCCTCGACCCGCAACAGATAGAGGAGGATTTATTCAATCACATAGTTTGGGCTCCTAGAATATGGCGCCCTCGGGGCTTTTTATTTGATTGTATCGAAAGGCCTAATGAATTGGGATTTCCCTATTTGGCCGGGTCATTTCGGGGCAAGCGGATCATTTATGATGAAAAGTATGAGCTTCAAGAGAATGATTCGGAGTTCTTGCAGAGCGGAACCATGCAGTACCAGAGACGAGATAGGTCTTCCAAAGAACAAGGCTTTTTTAGAATAAGCCAATTCATTTGGGACCCCGCAGATCCACTCTTTTTCCTATTCAAAGATCAGCCCTTTGTCTCTGTGTTTTCACATCGAGAATTCTTTGCAGATGAAGAGATGTCAAAGGGGCTTCTTACTTCCCAAACAGATCCTCCTACATCTATATATAAACGCTGGTTTATCAAGAATACGCAAGAAAAGCACTTCGAATTGTTGATTCAGCGCCAGAAATGGCTTAGAACCAATAGTTCATTATCTAATGGATTTTTCCGTTCTAATACTCTATCCGAGAGTTATCAGTATTTATCAAATCTGTTCCTATCTAACGGAACGCTATTGGATCGAATGACAAAGACATTGTTGAAAAAAAGATGGCTTTTCCCGGATGAAATGAAAATAGGATTCATGTAATGTAACAGGAGAAAGGTTTCCCATTACTTAGCCGGAAAGATATGTGGCCACGAAATAGAGATTAAGTGGAACGGAATTGACTGGGTGGTAGAGTTGTAGAAACACCTGTTTCTTCCACTTAGCTCCATGGAACAATATGCTACTACTGAAACATGGAAGAATTAAAATCTGAGATCAAAACACTATGTATGGATGGTATGAACTGCCTAAACAAGAATTCTTGAACAGCGAACAACCGGAGCTATTACTCACTACATAAAAAAAAATTTCCATTAATGAAGGATGGAAATCCATTGGAAAATCAAAAATACGCATGTCGGATGAAATTGTTGTTGCTATCTGTTCCAATAACGAATCAACTGAATAACTAAATAAAATAGATAGACCTTTCTCTTCGTCTCAGGTCGATGGATCTTCTCAATTGGAAGATCCCCTATATGGATAATACACATTCCAGTTGACCGAGCCTAATTCTAATTGTTTTGTTCCGAAGTAAAGATATCCACGGAGTGGTTCGCCCTATTCAGATATTCACGACCAAGAAGTACTGGATTCTCTTTAGGATAGGTCCTGAAAGGAGACGGAAGGCTGGAATGCCGCCAGGCGTCTATTATTGAATTCACCCGACCCGATAGTACCAATTTTGGTAACGCCCATCCAGTGCCAAAGTCACTGAATGGGTAAGTCACCAATCCCTAAAACGGACTATGTAATGTACTTTATCTGCTGGGTTACGGGGGCATTTTACCAGAGGTTTAGATTGTATCAATCTACCCTTGTGTGATTCCTGTTGAATCATATACTGCGGGGCGCAGGGCGGACGATTTCAAAGCGGACTCCCCCTCCCCATTCATTAGATAGAGAAGATCGCCAAGATTTCGCGATCCGCTGCCGAACTTATTCCATTTCAATATTATGCCTTGAAGAGGACTCGAACCTCCACGCTTTTTAGCACGAGATTTTGAGTCTCGCGTGTCTACCATTTCACCACCAAGGCATCTTGAAAGTGAATCGTATTCCATAAATATGATATCTATCTAGTACGGTGTATTGAATATATGACAAAGGTGGAGTGGTGAAGTATTTCTATTGATCGGTCATGTCATATAGGCCCGAGTCGGACATCTAATTGCTTAGATTTGAATTATCCGGAGGATGCCTTATATATATATTATATCAAAAAGATGGACAATCAAACCTATTTCTCGATTCAATAGAAGTCTAACCAAAGAGGTGAATAGGGTCCCAAATAACGAGAGATATGTAAAAAGTAGGTCAGATTTCGCCTATTCCTAATCCTAAATGGAATGTAACGACGCAGGGATCCCTATGTAAACATAGTATCTATTTAGATACGCTCGAATGACCCCTTCTCATTCCGGTCCGGTCTGGTCCGGTATGGAATGAACTTATAATCATGGAATCGACTCGATCATCAGATTATAGATTATAAGTTCATAACCTTAGTCCATTCCCATTTTGGGCGGAACCGATCTACTAATTCTTTGATTCCAGTTAGTAAGAGGGATCTTGAACTAAGAAATAGATTCTAGAATCTATTTCTTAGTTCAAGATCCCTCTTACTAACTGGAATCAAAGAATTAGTAGATCGGTTCCGCCCAAAATGGGAATGGACTAAGGTTATGAACTTATAATCTATAATCTGATGATCGAGTCGATTCCATGATTATAAGTTCATTCCATACCGGACCAGACCGGACCGGAATGAGAAGGGGTCATTCGAGCGTATCTAAATAGATACTATGTTTACATAGGGATCCCTGCGTCGTTACATTCCATTTAGGATTAGGAATAGGCGAAATCTGACCTACTTTTTACATATCTCTCGTTATTTGGGACCCTATTCACCTCTTTGGTTAGACTTCTATTGAATCGAGAAATAGGTTTGATTGTCCATCTTTTTGATATAATATATATATAAGGCATCCTCCGGATAATTCAAATCTAAGCAATTAGATGTCCGACTCGGGCCTATATGACATGACCGATCAATAGAAATACTTCACCACTCCACCTTTGTCATATATTCAATACACCGTACTAGATAGATATCATATTTATGGAATACGATTCACTTTCAAGATGCCTTGGTGGTGAAATGGTAGACACGCGAGACTCAAAATCTCGTGCTAAAAAGCGTGGAGGTTCGAGTCCTCTTCAAGGCATAATATTGAAATGGAATAAGTTCGGCAGCGGATCGCGAAATCTTGGCGATCTTCTCTATCTAATGAATGGGGAGGGGGAGTCCGCTTTGAAATCGTCCGCCCTGCGCCCCGCAGTATATGATTCAACAGGAATCACACAAGGGTAGATTGATACAATCTAAACCTCTGGTAAAATGCCCCCGTAACCCAGCAGATAAAGTACATTACATAGTCCGTTTTAGGGATTGGTGACTTACCCATTCAGTGACTTTGGCACTGGATGGGCGTTACCAAAATTGGTACTATCGGGTCGGGTGAATTCAATAATAGACGCCTGGCGGCATTCCAGCCTTCCGTCTCCTTTCAGGACCTATCCTAAAGAGAATCCAGTACTTCTTGGTCGTGAATATCTGAATAGGGCGAACCACTCCGTGGATATCTTTACTTCGGAACAAAACAATTAGAATTAGGCTCGGTCAACTGGAATGTGTATTATCCATATAGGGGATCTTCCAATTGAGAAGATCCATCGACCTGAGACGAAGAGAAAGGTCTATCTATTTTATTTAGTTATTCAGTTGATTCGTTATTGGAACAGATAGCAACAACAATTTCATCCGACATGCGTATTTTTGATTTTCCAATGGATTTCCATCCTTCATTAATGGAAATTTTTTTTTATGTAGTGAGTAATAGCTCCGGTTGTTCGCTGTTCAAGAATTCTTGTTTAGGCAGTTCATACCATCCATACATAGTGTTTTGATCTCAGATTTTAATTCTTCCATGTTTCAGTAGTAGCATATTGTTCCATGGAGCTAAGTGGAAGAAACAGGTGTTTCTACAACTCTACCACCCAGTCAATTCCGTTCCACTTAATCTCTATTTCGTGGCCACATATCTTTCCGGCTAAGTAATGGGAAACCTTTCTCCTGTTACATTACATGAATCCTATTTTCATTTCATCCGGGAAAAGCCATCTTTTTTTCAACAATGTCTTTGTCATTCGATCCAATAGCGTTCCGTTAGATAGGAACAGATTTGATAAATACTGATAACTCTCGGATAGAGTATTAGAACGGAAAAATCCATTAGATAATGAACTATTGGTTCTAAGCCATTTCTGGCGCTGAATCAACAATTCGAAGTGCTTTTCTTGCGTATTCTTGATAAACCAGCGTTTATATATAGATGTAGGAGGATCTGTTTGGGAAGTAAGAAGCCCCTTTGACATCTCTTCATCTGCAAAGAATTCTCGATGTGAAAACACAGAGACAAAGGGCTGATCTTTGAATAGGAAAAAGAGTGGATCTGCGGGGTCCCAAATGAATTGGCTTATTCTAAAAAAGCCTTGTTCTTTGGAAGACCTATCTCGTCTCTGGTACTGCATGGTTCCGCTCTGCAAGAACTCCGAATCATTCTCTTGAAGCTCATACTTTTCATCATAAATGATCCGCTTGCCCCGAAATGACCCGGCCAAATAGGGAAATCCCAATTCATTAGGCCTTTCGATACAATCAAATAAAAAGCCCCGAGGGCGCCATATTCTAGGAGCCCAAACTATGTGATTGAATAAATCCTCCTCTATCTGTTGCGGGTCGAGGACTCCTTCTCCTTCCCCTTCTTCAAACTCCGATTCGTATTTTTCATAGAGAAATCTCTGATCAACGATAGAACAAGATCCATCTTGCATCATATATAAGGGATCCCTTGGTTCGGAGCGAAAAAGCAATGTAACTCGATCATTATCAAACTGACTGCAATCTTTTTCTGTCCGTGGGGATCCCACCAAAGCGCCTTGCACTTCTAGTAGGCCATGAACTAGATCCGAATCATTCTCAATGAATCCATAAGAAGTGATCCTATTTTTTTCATCGGGTCCGGGCAGAGACCAAAGGTCTTGAGCGACCGATCCGGCAGAACAACTCAAAAGATAAAGAAGTATCGTGAATTTCTTCATGCTCGTTCCAAGTTCGAAGTACCATTTGTACAAATAAGAATCCCCTTCGTTACATGATTTCTTCTTCATATAGATAGATATAGGATCTATGTGGCAATTACTTAGAAGTACATTTTGTGCAACAGCCCTTCCTATCTGATAGAAAAGGATCCCATGATCCTGAACCGATCTTACCTGGGATCGCAAATCCCAAGTTTGTCTATGAAGAGCAGATCTAATTGTATTAGTGTCTATAATTGATTTCTTCTGTGTAATACTAATTGATAGGGCCTCATTGGTAAGTGCTACAAGATCTCGTGCACTGGAACCCATGGTTATGGACTCGAATCCATTAGTATGGAACATTTTCTTTTCCAAGTGAAATCCCCTAGTATAGGAAAGAGTGAAAAAGTGTTATAGTCGGGGTCGAACCACAGGGAGATGTGATTTCACTTCAAACCTACAAAGATTGAAAATCAAGCTAGAACAAAATATGAGAGGTTGTGAGTAGCAAAGCAAAAGAGAACAAAGCAGTGATTAGAATGAGGTGTAAACAATAAGGGAAAGTACTAGGCATTAGGCAAATCGCAAAGCATCACAAATTATCAACAAACAATCAAGTGAAAGGGATTCATTATCATTCTTGAACTCAAATCACTAAGGTATAGTCTTTCCACTGTCGTGGCTCCAACCACTATGTTTAAAACAACCTAATATACTCAGCTTTCGTTGGCTATTAGAATTGCAAACATGCATTACAAGGTTCAAGATTCAATTGTTCACAATAAACCATAACTCAGCTTTCGTTGGCTATGATCTATTGCTCACCAAATACTAGTTTTGAGATCTAGATTCAGCACTGTCGTGGTTCTATTTCTCTAAGATCAGATTACTAGATGTACGGTAGAGTAATCATGCATTAAGCTCAAGTAAAGGTGAAGATCCATAAGATAAATCCCAATAAGTTGCAACACAATCAAATCATCACGGCCACCATAGATCTCCTCGGCCTAACTAAGAGATCTACTCGGCCATGATGCAAACAAGCAAGCAAAGCATGATTGTAAACATTATGCAAGTATTAAAAGAGATAAAGGGATGAAGAAAGCTTCTCTATTGATGAACAAAGTCGGATTCTCCCTTGAAAACTCTTAATCCAATCAAAAGAAATGGAAAACAAGAAAACAAAGAACAAGAGTTGAGCGGCGCCTCCTTCTTCTTGGACGATCTCTGGCTTCTCTCTCTGACGGCCAACCTCTGAAACTCGACACTCCTTTTCTTCAGCGGCTAAAAACATGTATATATGGGCGAAGTCGCGTAGGGTTTTCTTCATGCCGGAAAAGGAAAGTTTCCCATGAGCCAAAGCCGTCGTGTATGGGCCGACATTGTACCAAGGAAAGCTCCAAACATTAGCCAGGCCTCTTCTCTATTCGATCAAGGCCTTTGGCGCTGCTGCTCGGGCCATTAGACACTCCAAATCCTCCATGGGCTTCGTTTGCTCGCTTACCGGACATGTCTCGGTAGAAAATAAGTCTAGGCCTCATAGTTGATCCAAATGGCTTCATTCCACTTCGACGTGATGCATGACTCAAGTATCTATCTTTCCATATCAAGATCGTAACTTTTGGACGTCGGGAACTCCTCGCGCGCGGCCAAACTTCCGAAGCTTCGTTCTGCGCGCTAGCGAGAACTAACACTTGGAGATAAAATGATCTTCTTGACTTGGAAACTTGCATGGATCTTGGATTTAGGGCTCTTTTGCTCCTTTTTGCATCCTTTTTGATTATTTCTCCTACAAAGACTTCAAATCCCACAAATACAAGAAAACTACCTCTAAAGGCAAAGAATCTTGCAAAAACCGTTTGAAAACATATAAAATATATAGTAAAATCATGTAAAATATGGTGATATCAACTCCCCCAGACTTAGCCTTTTGCTTGTCCCCAAGCAAACTAAGCAGGAAAAGAGGTTTGAAAACGTGAGAACTCTCAAATCTTTTGGAAATCCAAATTGACTTATGCTTTAGTAATCCACATGAAACAGCATTGGCAAGTTTTGAATTAAGAACAAAGTACATACCATGAGTTTTGCGATTTTCCCAAAGCGGTCCACCTCTCCTTGGACAATCCAATTCGCCACCCTTGACTCCTTTCATTTCTAAAGGTGTGGTCTCAACTAGGGAGTATCGATCAGCCGGCTTTTAGATTCTTTCTCATCCCCTTGTTTGGCACTTGTCTTTTACTCCATGTTTCTCCTCTCTCTCTTCTCACTTCTTTGAGTTGATTCATCCCTTTTTTAGGGTAGCGAAGTATTTTTTTATTCAACTCCTTCTCTTTATTATAGAGGTTTTGCTTGGATCTTCCACAGACGCGAGTATTGATGGTGTTTGCCACCGAATCCCCGGTTGCTTGGATTCATAGGCCTTCCATAGACGCGAGTATTGATGGTGTTTGCCACCGAATCCCCGGTTACTTGGACCTTACGCTTTTTCTTTTAAATTTGAAGGGGAGAGAGAGGGAAGCACGAACTCACTAAGACTTTTTCATTTGATGGAGAGGATGAGGAATCATGCCATTTGTATGCCAAGCCCCTAGCTGAGAAGATTAAGTTCATTAAGGGCGGAGTCAAAGATGGATCCTTCTCAAGTCTTTAGAGATGTAGGCGTTTTTGGTAGATCGATCAACTCATAGTGCACCTGTGGTAAGATGTATTGCCAAGAACTGCTCAATGGTCACTTAAACATTAGTACAACCATGGTTAGATCCAAGATAAGGTCATGATTCTCGACAAAAATTTTGACTCAATAAAAACGACTCGATAAAAGGGAAAAATGCAAATGAAAACGCCAAAATGAACAAACATTGTTAGTAATCCCCCCAGACTTAACTTGCACCGTCCCGGTGAAATCAAATCGGATTAAGAGAGGCATAACATGAAGTTCAAATGAAAAATTGAAAAGAAAAAGGTTTAGGATGATGTTACCAAATGTCGACCAATTTATAATGAAGATCAGTTCCGGTTTGGGTCATTCTACACTTCTTTAGGCAATATTGGTCGGTGAGTTTTTAATTTCAGGCCTTGGTTTCCGCCGGTTTGTGTTTTGGCCGAGATTGGTATATTCGGTCGGCCAAAATGTGGTGCTGTGAACTACAGAACAAACCGTCAAAAATTTCATGACCTATATTGAAATTTCATCGACCAACCTGGTATTTTATGCCTCTGGTGAAGTTTGGGAGCATTTGTACGAGCGGATTGAGACTTCCTTCACAAAATGGTCAAGTCGGCTCCGGGAAGGAGTTTCCTTGGCCATTGAAGTTTGGCTCGTTCCTTTTCGTTTCTTCCTGCATAAAAGTGTTAGTTAAGCTCAAAGAAGAGTTTTCCAACCGGTTGGCGCGCCTATGCCGTGATTTGGTTTTGTCGGCCATATTGCTTGCGCCATCGGCCAGAATGAGCTCCGTCGTCTATCTCATGATCCGTGATGATTTCTCCGTCCTATCTTTTGGATTTGCCGACCAAATGTGATTTTATGGTCGCCTGTGAAGTTTGGTGGACTTCGGTCACGCCGTTTAGGAGTTGGCCGTAATTGGCTTCCTTGTGCGCGGATGGCCGAGAGAAATGTCCGGATTGAATTTCTTCAAATCCACTCGGGCCAATTGAGATTTTCTTCGACCGAATTGTTTTAATAACCCTCCTGTGTCATTCCCAAGTGGTGGCCGCCTTGTTTCGTGTGATGGCCTGTGTATCTCCTTTTAACCTCCCTTTGGCCGCCATATGCATGTTGGTTTTAGGTGGTTATAGGTTTGCTCATTTCTCCTTCCTGTCAAATGGTAACTCCTTGCAAAACACTTGAAATCATGATTAGATGGTTTCTTAGATTGTGATCCTCAAGTGACCAACTTGAAGTTCACAATCCAAGAGTTAAAGCACAAACTATAAATTCTTATTTGGTCTTGGTAATGATCCAAATTTCAAACTATAGTTCAATCTCTTGTAATTTCAGTGAGAAATGAGTTTTGACAAGTGATTATGTATTCTTTCAATCATCAAAAGTAAATCAAGTTAAACCATGAAATATATTGTATAAGTGCAATGGTTTAAACGATTTTTCAAGTAAGATCAGTGATTAGAATGAATACTAGGTGAGAAGTTTACTTACCTTTTGAAGAGACGCCTTGTACAAGGGTGGGCTCATTGGGTGGGACACTTCCATTGTTTGGTCTCCTTTGGGTCTTCATCCTAAGAAAATATTTTTGTATTTTTGTTTGATTTTTGAAAAACTCCTGCAAAATAGAAATAGAATAGTTAAAAACCATATGGGTTGCCTCCCATAAAGCGCTTTTGTTTTAAGTCATTTAGCTTGACTCCTTTTCTTTCTTTAATCGTGGTGAAGAGTGGCTGAAGGGCAAAGGATCCCTTTAGCTTCTCCATTCTCTGGTTCAGGGGGCTCACTTGTGGTGGTTTGGGCACGCCAAGATCATCTCCTATGCCACCTTTGAAGACAAATGCACTTGGGAAGAGCCTTAAGGTGTTCCTCAGCTTCTCCTTTGCGGTATGATCTTCTTTTGGGACCCAACCCTTAGAGACAAGGATTCTTATCTTGGTAAGGGAATTAGGCACTACATAAGGCTTCTCATTAGCTCCATATTCGTCAAGGTAGGGAGCAAAACCGAGTTGATATCTTTGAAGACATCTTTATGTTTCAGCATTGATGGTTTCATGACCACCTTCGGTTTTGGATAGGGCTCACTCTTCTTGGGATCTTTAGGCATCATGGCTCCTTTCTGTGGCGTGTTAGAAGTCTTCTCTGGTGGCAGCTTGATCGCTCTTGGTGCAGTCTTGAAGTCGATGCTTTGATAGAAAACATCTTGTTGGATATTTCCTAGTGACATGCGGTTTCTCATGAAGTCTATGACTGCACCGGCTGTGGCTAAGAATGGGGCTCCAAGTAGCAGCTGGTTCCTCTTGGATCCTTCCCATACCATGATTTGGAAATCAGTAGGGACTAGGCGACCTCCTATCTCCAGCATAACATTCTCTAAAACTCCATAGGGCTCCACACATGATAGCTCCGCGAACTCCATCTTTGCCTCAGGATCTTTAAAATATTTGAATCCCAAATCTCTTGCTAATGCATAAGACATGAGATTCACAACAGCTCCAGTGTCACATAGGCAGTCATTGATTTCACACCCATTGATAGAAACAGGAATCACAAACTTCCCCGGATCTTCTAGCTTTGGCAATGGCTTGTTCACAAGCCTTCTCTTGTATGCTCTCTTTGACTCCCATGGAAACCTCTCCGGTTTTTGGCTCTCCTTAGGCTCAGCTTCTTCTTCTCCTTCTTGAGATGGTAGGTATAGGTACGAGCTGGTCTTCCTTAGGTGAGACAATGCTACAAAATGTTGTAGGGTTTACCTCATTTTGTTTCTCTACGGCTTCCGCGGTTTGGACTATTTGAACCCCCAATTCTGGACATGAGAGGAGAGAGATCCAAACTTGCTGCAAAGATCAGTGAAACACGATCTAGCTTCTCATAGAGGCTCTGGGTGGTTTGCCTTTGCTCCTCCATGTATCTTTTGAAGACCACATCTAACTTCTCTTCTTGTTGAGCCGGTGCAACAGCTTGAGGGAAAGTGAAGGGCTGCTCCACCTGATAGATTCCCTTAGGATAGACTTGTTTGCTTAGGCTGGTATTGAGCTCCTTGATAGACGTTCTGGCCAGGATACACGAAGTTTCCACCAATGTAGTTCACTTCCTCTTGATGCCGCCTAACCGGTGGGA
>CACVBM020001887.1:0-18289 GCA_902728155.2 Microthlaspi erraticum | reverse complement strand
GGTAAGTATGGGTCCATCTAGTTCATCTTATACACTACAAGTGAGTTTCCACAATGTGGAGTCACAGAGGTACATTTCGGACTCCTTACCTCTTCCGGTTCCCAAATTAGGTCCATTTGATGTTCCTCCCTTGGATTGAGACCGTTTCACTCATGTTTGTCCTCATAGTCATGTGTAGAACCTATTAATCCATGTTTGGGTAAGTATGGGTCCATCTAGTTCATCTTATACACTACAAGTGAGTTTCCACAATGTGGAGTCACAGAGGTACATTTCGGACTCCTTACCTCTTCCGGTTCCCAAATTAGGTCCATTTGATGTTCCTCCCTTGGATTGAGACCGTTTCACTCATGTTTGTCCTCATAGTCATGTGTAGAACCTATTAATCCATGTTTGGTAAGTATGGGTCCATCTAGTTCATCTTATACACTACAAGTGAGTTTCCTCAATGTGGAGTCACAGAGGTACATTTCGGACTCCTTACCTCTTCCGGTTCCCAAATTAGGTCCATTTGATGTTCCTCCCTTGGATTGAGACCGTTTCACTCATGTTTGTCCTCATAGTCATGTGTAGAACCTATTAATCCATGTTTGGGTAAGTATGGGTCCATCTAGTTCATCTTATACACTACAAGTGAGTTTCCTCAATCTGGAGTCACAGAGGTACATTTCGGACTCCTTACCTCTTCCGGTTCCCAAATTAGGTCCATTTGATGTTCCTCCCTTGGATTGAGACCGTTTCACTCATGTTTGTCCTCATAGTCATGTGTAGAACCTATTAATCCATGTTTGGGTAAGTATGGGTCCATCTAGTTCATCTTATACACTACAAGTGAGTTTCCACAATGTGGAGTCACAGAGGTACATTTCGGACTCCTTACCTCTTCCGGTTCCCAAATTTGGTCCATTTGATGTTCCTCCCTTGGATTGAGACCGTTTCACTCATGTTTGTCCTCATAGTCATGTGTAGAACTATTAATCCATGTTTGGGTAAGTATGGGTCCATCTAGTTCATCTTATACACTACAAGTGAGTTTCCACAATGTGGAGTCACAGAGGTACATTTCGGACTCCTTACCTCTTCCGGTTCCCAAATTAGGTCCATTTGATGTTCCTCCCTTGGATTGAGACCGTTTCACTCATGTTTGTCCTCATAGTCATGTGTAGAACCTATTAATCCATGTTTGGGTAAGTATGGGTCCATCTAGTTCATCTTATACACTACAAGTGAGTTTCCTCAATGTGGAGTCACAGAGGTACATTTCGGACTCCTTACCTCTTCCGGTTCCCAAATTAGGTCCATTTGATGTTCCTCCCTTGGATTGAGACCGTTTCACTCATGTTTGTCCTCATAGTCATGTGTAGAACCTATTAATCCATGTTTGGGTAAGTATGGGTCCATCTAGTTCATCTTATACACTACAAGTGAGTTTCCTCAATGTGGAGTCACAGAGGTACATTTCGGACTCCTTACCTCTTCCGGTTCCCAAATTAGGTCCATTTGATGTTCCTCCCTTGGATTGAGACCGTTTCACTCATGTTTGTCCTCATAGTCATGTGTAGAACCTATTAATCCATGTTTGGGTAAGTATGGGTCCATCTAGTTCATCTTATACACTACAAGTGAGTTTCCTCAATGTGGAGTCACAGAGGTACATTTCGGACTCCTTACCTCTTCCGGTTCCCAAATTTGGTCCATTTGATGTTCCTCCCTTGGATTGAGACCGTTTCACTCATGTTTGTCCTCATAGTCATGTGTAGAACCTATTAATCCATGTTTGGGTAAGTATGGGTCCATCTAGTTCATCTTATACACTACAAGTGAGTTTCCTCAATGTGGAGTCACAGAGGTACATTTCGGACTCCTTACCTCTTCCGGTTCCCAAATTTGGTCCATTTGATGTTCCTCCCTTGGATTGAGACCGTTTCACTCATGTTTGTCCTCATAGTCATGTGTAGAACCTATTAATCCATGTTTGGGTAAGTATGGGTCCATCTAGTTCATCTTATACACTACAAGTGAGTTTCCACAATGTGGAGTCACAGAGGTACATTTCGGACTCCTTACCTCTTCCGGTTCCCAAATTTGGTCCATTTGATGTTCCTCCCTTGGATTGAGACCGTTTCACTCATGTTTGTCCTCATAGTCATGTGGAGAACCTATTAATCCATGTTTGGGTAAGTATGGGTCCATCTAGTTCATCTTATACACTACAAGTGAGTTTCCAATGTGGAGTCACAGAGGTACATTTCGGACTCCTTACCTCTTCCGGTTCCCAAATTTGGTCCATTTGATGTTCCTCCCTTGGATTGAGACCGTTTCACTCATGTTTGTCCTCATAGTCATGTGTAGAACCTATTAATCCATGTTTGGGTAAGTATGGGTCCATCTAGTTCATCTTATACACTACAAGTGAGTTTCCACAATGTGGAGTCACAGAGGTACATTTCGGACTCCTTACCTCTTCCGGTTCCCAAATTAGGTCCATTTGATGTTCCTCCCTTGGATTGAGACCGTTTCACTCATGTTTGTCCTCATAGTCATGTGGAGAACCTATTAATCCATGTTTGGGTAAGTATGGGTCCATCTAGTTCATCTTATACACTACAAGTGAGTTTCCTCAATCTGGAGTCACAGAGGTACATTTCGGACTCCTTACCTCTTCCGGTTCCCAAATTTGGTCCATTTGATGTTCCTCCCTTGGATTGAGACCGTTTCACTCATGTTTGTCCTCATAGTCATGTGGAGAACCTATTAATCCATGTTTGGGTAAGTATGGGTCCATCTAGTTCATCTTATACACTACAAGTGAGTTTCCACAATGTGGAGTCACAGAGGTACATTTCGGACTCCTTACCTCTTCCGGTTCCCAAATTTGGTCCATTTGATGTTCCTCCCTTGGATTGAGACCGTTTCACTCATGTTTGTCCTCATAGTCATGTGTAGAACCTATTAATCCATGTTTGGGTAAGTATGGGTCCATCTAGTTCATCTTATACACTACAAGTGAGTTTCCACAATGTGGAGTCACAGAGGTACATTTCGGACTCCTTACCTCTTCCGGTTCCCAAATTAGGTCCATTTGATGTTCCTCCCTTGGATTGAGACCGTTTCACTCATGTTTGTCCTCATAGTCATGTGGAAACCTATTAATCCATGTTTGGGTAAGTATGGGTCCATCTAGTTCATCTTATACACTACAAGTGAGTTTCCACAATGTGGAGTCACAGAGGTACATTTCGGACTCCTTACCTCTTCCGGTTCCCAAATTTGGTCCATTTGATGTTCCTCCCTTGGATTGAGACCGTTTCACTCATGTTTGTCCTCATAGTCATGTGTAGAACCTATTAATCCATGTTTGGGTAAGTATGGGTCCATCTAGTTCATCTTATACACTACAAGTGAGTTTCCTCAATGTGGAGTCACAGAGGTACATTTCGGACTCCTTACCTCTTCCGGTTCCCAAATTAGGTCCATTTGATGTTCCTCCCTTGGATTGAGACCGTTTCACTCATGTTTGTCCTCATAGTCATGTGTAGAACCTATTAATCCATGTTTGGTAAGTATGGGTCCATCTAGTTCATCTTATACACTACAAGTGAGTTTCCACAATGTGGAGTCACAGAGGTACATTTCGGACTCCTTACCTCTTCCGGTTCCCAAATTAGGTCCATTTGATGTTCCTCCCTTGGATTGAGACCGTTTCACTCATGTTTGTCCTCATAGTCATGTGTAGAACCTATTAATCCATGTTTGGGTAAGTATGGGTCCATCTAGTTCATCTTATACACTACAAGTGAGTTTCCACAATGTGGAGTCACAGAGGTACATTTCGGACTCCTTACCTCTTCCGGTTCCCAAATTAGGTCCATTTGATGTTCCTCCCTTGGATTGAGACCGTTTCACTCATGTTTGTCCTCATAGTCATGTGTAGAACCTATTAATCCATGTTTGGTAAGTATGGGTCCATCTAGTTCATCTTATACACTACAAGTGAGTTTCCACAATGTGGAGTCACAGAGGTACATTTCGGACTCCTTACCTCTTCCGGTTCCCAAATTAGGTCCATTTGATGTTCCTCCCTTGGATTGAGACCGTTTCACTCATGTTTGTCCTCATAGTCATGTGTAGAACCTATTAATCCATGTTTGGTAAGTATGGGTCCATCTAGTTCATCTTATACACTACAAGTGAGTTTCCACAATGTGGAGTCACAGAGGTACATTTCGGACTCCTTACCTCTTCCGGTTCCCAAATTAGGTCCATTTGATGTTCCTCCCTTGGATTGAGACCGTTTCACTCATGTTTGTCCTCATAGTCATGTGTAGAACCTATTAATCCATGTTTGGGTAAGTATGGGTCCATCTAGTTCATCTTATACACTACAAGTGAGTTTCCACAATGTGGAGTCACAGAGGTACATTTCGGACTCCTTACCTCTTCCGGTTCCCAAATTAGGTCCATTTGATGTTCCTCCCTTGGATTGAGACCGTTTCACTCATGTTTGTCCTCATAGTCATGTGTAGAACCTATTAATCCATGTTTGGGTAAGTATGGGTCCATCTAGTTCATCTTATACACTACAAGTGAGTTTCCACAATGTGGAGTCACAGAGGTACATTTCGGACTCCTTACCTCTTCCGGTTCCCAAATTAGGTCCATTTGATGTTCCTCCCTTGGATTGAGACCGTTTCACTCATGTTTGTCCTCATAGTCATGTGTAGAACCTATTAATCCATGTTTGGGTAAGTATGGGTCCATCTAGTTCATCTTATACACTACAAGTGAGTTTCCACAATGTGGAGTCACAGAGGTACATTTCGGACTCCTTACCTCTTCCGGTTCCCAAATTAGGTCCATTTGATGTTCCTCCCTTGGATTGAGACCGTTTCACTCATGTTTGTCCTCATAGTCATGTGTAGAACCTATTAATCCATGTTTGGGTAAGTATGGGTCCATCTAGTTCATCTTATACACTACAAGTGAGTTTCCACAATGTGGAGTCACAGAGGTACATTTCGGACTCCTTACCTCTTCCGGTTCCCAAATTAGGTCCATTTGATGTTCCTCCCTTGGATTGAGACCGTTTCACTCATGTTTGTCCTCATAGTCATGTGTAGAACCTATTAATCCATGTTTGGGTAAGTATGGGTCCATCTAGTTCATCTTATACACTACAAGTGAGTTTCCACAATGTGGAGTCACAGAGGTACATTTCGGACTCCTTACCTCTTCCGGTTCCCAAATTAGGTCCATTTGATGTTCCTCCCTTGGATTGAGACCGTTTCACTCATGTTTGTCCTCATAGTCATGTGTAGAACCTATTAATCCATGTTTGGATAAGTATGGGTCCATCTAGTTCATCTTATACACTACAAGTGAGTTTCCACAATGTGGAGTCACAGAGGTACATTTCGGACTCCTTACCTCTTCCGGTTCCCAAATTAGGTCCATTTGATGTTCCTCCCTTGGATTGAGACCGTTTCACTCATGTTTGTCCTCATAGTCATGTGTAGAACCTATTAATCCATGTTTGGGTAAGTATGGGTCCATCTAGTTCATCTTATACACTACAAGTGAGTTTCCACAATGTGGAGTCACAGAGGTACATTTCGGACTCCTTACCTCTTCCGGTTCCCAAATTAGGTCCATTTGATGTTCCTCCCTTGGATTGAGACCGTTTCACTCATGTTTGTCCTCATAGTCATGTGTAGAACCTATTAATCCATGTTTGGGTAAGTATGGGTCCATCTAGTTCATCTTATACACTACAAGTGAGTTTCCACAATGTGGAGTCACAGAGGTACATTTCGGACTCCTTACCTCTTCCGGTTCCCAAATTAGGTCCATTTGATGTTCCTCCCTTGGATTGAGACCGTTTCACTCATGTTTGTCCTCATAGTCATGTGTAGAACCTATTAATCCATGTTTGGGTAAGTATGGGTCCATCTAGTTCATCTTATACACTACAAGTGAGTTTCCACAATGTGGAGTCACAGAGGTACATTTCGGACTCCTTACCTCTTCCGGTTCCCAAATTAGGTCCATTTGATGTTCCTCCCTTGGATTGAGACCGTTTCACTCATGTTTGTCCTCATAGTCATGTGTAGAACCTATTAATCCATGTTTGGGTAAGTATGGGTCCATCTAGTTCATCTTATACACTACAAGTGAGTTTCCACAATGTGGAGTCACAGAGGTACATTTCGGACTCCTTACCTCTTCCGGTTCCCAAATTAGGTCCATTTGATGTTCCTCCCTTGGATTGAGACCGTTTCACTCATGTTTGTCCTCATAGTCATGTGTAGAACCTATTAATCCATGTTTGGGTAAGTATGGGTCCATCTAGTTCATCTTATACACTACAAGTGAGTTTCCACAATGTGGAGTCACAGAGGTACATTTCGGACTCCTTACCTCTTCCGGTTCCCAAATTAGGTCCATTTGATGTTCCTCCCTTGGATTGAGACCGTTTCACTCATGTTTGTCCTCATAGTCATGTGTAGAACCTATTAATCCATGTTTGGGTAAGTATGGGTCCATCTAGTTCATCTTATACACTACAAGTGAGTTTCCACAATGTGGAGTCACAGAGGTACATTTCGGACTCCTTACCTCTTCCGGTTCCCAAATTAGGTCCATTTGATGTTCCTCCCTTGGATTGAGACCGTTTCACTCATGTTTGTCCTCATAGTCATGTGTAGAACCTATTAATCCATGTTTGGGTAAGTATGGGTCCATCTAGTTCATCTTATACACTACAAGTGAGTTTCCACAATGTGGAGTCACAGAGGTACATTTCGGACTCCTTACCTCTTCCGGTTCCCAAATTAGGTCCATTTGATGTTCCTCCCTTGGATTGAGACCGTTTCACTCATGTTTGTCCTCATAGTCATGTGTAGAACCTATTAATCCATGTTTGGGTAAGTATGGGTCCATCTAGTTCATCTTATACACTACAAGTGAGTTTCCACAATGTGGAGTCACAGAGGTACATTTCGGACTCCTTACCTCTTCCGGTTCCCAAATTAGGTCCATTTGATGTTCCTCCCTTGGATTGAGACCGTTTCACTCATGTTTGTCCTCATAGTCATGTGTAGAACCTATTAATCCATGTTTGGGTAAGTATGGGTCCATCTAGTTCATCTTATACACTACAAGTGAGTTTCCACAATGTGGAGTCACAGAGGTACATTTCGGACTCCTTACCTCTTCCGGTTCCCAAATTAGGTCCATTTGATGTTCCTCCCTTGGATTGAGACCGTTTCACTCATGTTTGTCCTCATAGTCATGTGTAGAACCTATTAATCCATGTTTGGGTAAGTATGGGTCCATCTAGTTCATCTTATACACTACAAGTGAGTTTCCACAATGTGGAGTCACAGAGGTACATTTCGGACTCCTTACCTCTTCCGGTTCCCAAATTAGGTCCATTTGATGTTCCTCCCTTGGATTGAGACCGTTTCACTCATGTTTGTCCTCATAGTCATGTGTAGAACCTATTAATCCATGTTTGGGTAAGTATGGGTCCATCTAGTTCATCTTATACACTACAAGTGAGTTTCCACAATGTGGAGTCACAGAGGTACATTTCGGACTCCTTACCTCTTCCGGTTCCCAAATTAGGTCCATTTGATGTTCCTCCCTTGGATTGAGACCGTTTCACTCATGTTTGTCCTCATAGTCATGTGTAGAACCTATTAATCCATGTTTGGGTAAGTATGGGTCCATCTAGTTCATCTTATACACTACAAGTGAGTTTCCACAATGTGGAGTCACAGAGGTACATTTCGGACTCCTTACCTCTTCCGGTTCCCAAATTAGGTCCATTTGATGTTCCTCCCTTGGATTGAGACCGTTTCACTCATGTTTGTCCTCATAGTCATGTGTAGAACCTATTAATCCATGTTTGGGTAAGTATGGGTCCATCTAGTTCATCTTATACACTACAAGTGAGTTTCCACAATGTGGAGTCACAGAGGTACATTTCGGACTCCTTACCTCTTCCGGTTCCCAAATTAGGTCCATTTGATGTTCCTCCCTTGGATTGAGACCGTTTCACTCATGTTTGTCCTCATAGTCATGTGTAGAACCTATTAATCCATGTTTGGGTAAGTATGGGTCCATCTAGTTCATCTTATACACTACAAGTGAGTTTCCACAATGTGGAGTCACAGAGGTACATTTCGGACTCCTTACCTCTTCCGGTTCCCAAATTAGGTCCATTTGATGTTCCTCCCTTGGATTGAGACCGTTTCACTCATGTTTGTCCTCATAGTCATGTGTAGAACCTATTAATCCATGTTTGGGTAAGTATGGGTCCATCTAGTTCATCTTATACACTACAAGTGAGTTTCCACAATGTGGAGTCACAGAGGTACATTTCGGACTCCTTACCTCTTCCGGTTCCCAAATTAGGTCCATTTGATGTTCCTCCCTTGGATTGAGACCGTTTCACTCATGTTTGTCCTCATAGTCATGTGTAGAACCTATTAATCCATGTTTGGGTAAGTATGGGTCCATCTAGTTCATCTTATACACTACAAGTGAGTTTCCACAATGTGGAGTCACAGAGGTACATTTCGGACTCCTTACCTCTTCCGGTTCCCAAATTAGGTCCATTTGATGTTCCTCCCTTGGATTGAGACCGTTTCACTCATGTTTGTCCTCATAGTCATGTGTAGAACCTATTAATCCATGTTTGGGTAAGTATGGGTCCATCTAGTTCATCTTATACACTACAAGTGAGTTTCCACAATGTGGAGTCACAGAGGTACATTTCGGACTCCTTACCTCTTCCGGTTCCCAAATTAGGTCCATTTGATGTTCCTCCCTTGGATTGAGACCGTTTCACTCATGTTTGTCCTCATAGTCATGTGTAGAACCTATTAATCCATGTTTGGGTAAGTATGGGTCCATCTAGTTCATCTTATACACTACAAGTGAGTTTCCACAATGTGGAGTCACAGAGGTACATTTCGGACTCCTTACCTCTTCCGGTTCCCAAATTAGGTCCATTTGATGTTCCTCCCTTGGATTGAGACCGTTTCACTCATGTTTGTCCTCATAGTCATGTGTAGAACCTATTAATCCATGTTTGGGTAAGTATGGGTCCATCTAGTTCATCTTATACACTACAAGTGAGTTTCCACAATGTGGAGTCACAGAGGTACATTTCGGACTCCTTACCTCTTCCGGTTCCCAAATTAGGTCCATTTGATGTTCCTCCCTTGGATTGAGACCGTTTCACTCATGTTTGTCCTCATAGTCATGTGTAGAACCTATTAATCCATGTTTGGGTAAGTATGGGTCCATCTAGTTCATCTTATACACTACAAGTGAGTTTCCACAATGTGGAGTCACAGAGGTACATTTCGGACTCCTTACCTCTTCCGGTTCCCAAATTAGGTCCATTTGATGTTCCTCCCTTGGATTGAGACCGTTTCACTCATGTTTGTCCTCATAGTCATGTGTAGAACCTATTAATCCATGTTTGGGTAAGTATGGGTCCATCTAGTTCATCTTATACACTACAAGTGAGTTTCCACAATGTGGAGTCACAGAGGTACATTTCGGACTCCTTACCTCTTCCGGTTCCCAAATTAGGTCCATTTGATGTTCCTCCCTTGGATTGAGACCGTTTCACTCATGTTTGTCCTCATAGTCATGTGTAGAACCTATTAATCCATGTTTGGGTAAGTATGGGTCCATCTAGTTCATCTTATACACTACAAGTGAGTTTCCACAATGTGGAGTCACAGAGGTACATTTCGGACTCCTTACCTCTTCCGGTTCCCAAATTAGGTCCATTTGATGTTCCTCCCTTGGATTGAGACCGTTTCACTCATGTTTGTCCTCATAGTCATGTGTAGAACCTATTAATCCATGTTTGGGTAAGTATGGGTCCATCTAGTTCATCTTATACACTACAAGTGAGTTTCCACAATGTGGAGTCACAGAGGTACATTTCGGACTCCTTACCTCTTCCGGTTCCCAAATTAGGTCCATTTGATGTTCCTCCCTTGGATTGAGACCGTTTCACTCATGTTTGTCCTCATAGTCATGTGTAGAACCTATTAATCCATGTTTGGGTAAGTATGGGTCCATCTAGTTCATCTTATACACTACAAGTGAGTTTCCACAATGTGGAGTCACAGAGGTACATTTCGGACTCCTTACCTCTTCCGGTTCCCAAATTAGGTCCATTTGATGTTCCTCCCTTGGATTGAGACCGTTTCACTCATGTTTGTCCTCATAGTCATGTGTAGAACCTATTAATCCATGTTTGGGTAAGTATGGGTCCATCTAGTTCATCTTATACACTACAAGTGAGTTTCCACAATGTGGAGTCACAGAGGTACATTTCGGACTCCTTACCTCTTCCGGTTCCCAAATTAGGTCCATTTGATGTTCCTCCCTTGGATTGAGACCGTTTCACTCATGTTTGTCCTCATAGTCATGTGTAGAACCTATTAATCCATGTTTGGGTAAGTATGGGTCCATCTAGTTCATCTTATACACTACAAGTGAGTTTCCACAATGTGGAGTCACAGAGGTACATTTCGGACTCCTTACCTCTTCCGGTTCCCAAATTAGGTCCATTTGATGTTCCTCCCTTGGATTGAGACCGTTTCACTCATGTTTGTCCTCATAGTCATGTGTAGAACCTATTAATCCATGTTTGGGTAAGTATGGGTCCATCTAGTTCATCTTATACACTACAAGTGAGTTTCCACAATGTGGAGTCACAGAGGTACATTTCGGACTCCTTACCTCTTCCGGTTCCCAAATTAGGTCCATTTGATGTTCCTCCCTTGGATTGAGACCGTTTCACTCATGTTTGTCCTCATAGTCATGTGTAGAACCTATTAATCCATGTTTGGGTAAGTATG
Source organism: Microthlaspi erraticum (assembly GCA_902728155.2). NCBI lineage: Eukaryota > Viridiplantae > Streptophyta > Magnoliopsida > Brassicales > Brassicaceae > Microthlaspi > Microthlaspi erraticum. Next base: position 7,397 of record CACVBM020001887.1, on the reverse strand, counting down.
GGTCCATCTAGTTCATCTTATACACTACAAGTGAGTTTCCACAATGTGGAGTCACAGAGGTACATTTCGGACTCCTTACCTCTTCCGGTTCCCAAATTAGGTCCATTTGATGTTCCTCCCTTGGATTGAGACCGTTTCACTCATGTTTGTCCTCATAGTCATGTGTAGAACCTATTAATCCATGTTTGGGTAAGTATGGGTCCATCTAGTTCATCTTATACACTACAAGTGAGTTTCCACAATGTGGAGTCACAGAGGTACATTTCGGACTCCTTACCTCTTCCGGTTCCCAAATTAGGTCCATTTGATGTTCCTCCCTTGGATTGAGACCGTTTCACTCATGTTTGTCCTCATAGTCATGTGTAGAACCTATTAATCCATGTTTGGGTAAGTATGGGTCCATCTAGTTCATCTTATACACTACAAGTGAGTTTCCACAATGTGGAGTCACAGAGGTACATTTCGGACTCCTTACCTCTTCCGGTTCCCAAATTAGGTCCATTTGATGTTCCTCCCTTGGATTGAGACCGTTTCACTCATGTTTGTCCTCATAGTCATGTGTAGAACCTATTAATCCATGTTTGGGTAAGTATGGGTCCATCTAGTTCATCTTATACACTACAAGTGAGTTTCCACAATGTGGAGTCACAGAGGTACATTTCGGACTCCTTACCTCTTCCGGTTCCCAAATTAGGTCCATTTGATGTTCCTCCCTTGGATTGAGACCGTTTCACTCATGTTTGTCCTCATAGTCATGTGTAGAACCTATTAATCCATGTTTGGGTAAGTATGGGTCCATCTAGTTCATCTTATACACTACAAGTGAGTTTCCACAATGTGGAGTCACAGAGGTACATTTCGGACTCCTTACCTCTTCCGGTTCCCAAATTAGGTCCATTTGATGTTCCTCCCTTGGATTGAGACCGTTTCACTCATGTTTGTCCTCATAGTCATGTGTAGAACCTATTAATCCATGTTTGGGTAAGTATGGGTCCATCTAGTTCATCTTATACACTACAAGTGAGTTTCCACAATGTGGAGTCACAGAGGTACATTTCGGACTCCTTACCTCTTCCGGTTCCCAAATTAGGTCCATTTGATGTTCCTCCCTTGGATTGAGACCGTTTCACTCATGTTTGTCCTCATAGTCATGTGTAGAACCTATTAATCCATGTTTGGGTAAGTATGGGTCCATCTAGTTCATCTTATACACTACAAGTGAGTTTCCACAATGTGGAGTCACAGAGGTACATTTCGGACTCCTTACCTCTTCCGGTTCCCAAATTAGGTCCATTTGATGTTCCTCCCTTGGATTGAGACCGTTTCACTCATGTTTGTCCTCATAGTCATGTGTAGAACCTATTAATCCATGTTTGGGTAAGTATGGGTCCATCTAGTTCATCTTATACACTACAAGTGAGTTTCCACAATGTGGAGTCACAGAGGTACATTTCGGACTCCTTACCTCTTCCGGTTCCCAAATTAGGTCCATTTGATGTTCCTCCCTTGGATTGAGACCGTTTCACTCATGTTTGTCCTCATAGTCATGTGTAGAACCTATTAATCCATGTTTGGGTAAGTATGGGTCCATCTAGTTCATCTTATACACTACAAGTGAGTTTCCACAATGTGGAGTCACAGAGGTACATTTCGGACTCCTTACCTCTTCCGGTTCCCAAATTAGGTCCATTTGATGTTCCTCCCTTGGATTGAGACCGTTTCACTCATGTTTGTCCTCATAGTCATGTGTAGAACCTATTAATCCATGTTTGGGTAAGTATGGGTCCATCTAGTTCATCTTATACACTACAAGTGAGTTTCCACAATGTGGAGTCACAGAGGTACATTTCGGACTCCTTACCTCTTCCGGTTCCCAAATTAGGTCCATTTGATGTTCCTCCCTTGGATTGAGACCGTTTCACTCATGTTTGTCCTCATAGTCATGTGTAGAACCTATTAATCCATGTTTGGGTAAGTATGGGTCCATCTAGTTCATCTTATACACTACAAGTGAGTTTCCACAATGTGGAGTCACAGAGGTACATTTCGGACTCCTTACCTCTTCCGGTTCCCAAATTAGGTCCATTTGATGTTCCTCCCTTGGATTGAGACCGTTTCACTCATGTTTGTCCTCATAGTCATGTGTAGAACCTATTAATCCATGTTTGGGTAAGTATGGGTCCATCTAGTTCATCTTATACACTACAAGTGAGTTTCCACAATGTGGAGTCACAGAGGTACATTTCGGACTCCTTACCTCTTCCGGTTCCCAAATTAGGTCCATTTGATGTTCCTCCCTTGGATTGAGACCGTTTCACTCATGTTTGTCCTCATAGTCATGTGTAGAACCTATTAATCCATGTTTGGGTAAGTATGGGTCCATCTAGTTCATCTTATACACTACAAGTGAGTTTCCACAATGTGGAGTCACAGAGGTACATTTCGGACTCCTTACCTCTTCCGGTTCCCAAATTAGGTCCATTTGATGTTCCTCCCTTGGATTGAGACCGTTTCACTCATGTTTGTCCTCATAGTCATGTGTAGAACCTATTAATCCATGTTTGGGTAAGTATGGGTCCATCTAGTTCATCTTATACACTACAAGTGAGTTTCCACAATGTGGAGTCACAGAGGTACATTTCGGACTCCTTACCTCTTCCGGTTCCCAAATTAGGTCCATTTGATGTTCCTCCCTTGGATTGAGACCGTTTCACTCATGTTTGTCCTCATAGTCATGTGTAGAACCTATTAATCCATGTTTGGGTAAGTATGGGTCCATCTAGTTCATCTTATACACTACAAGTGAGTTTCCACAATGTGGAGTCACAGAGGTACATTTCGGACTCCTTACCTCTTCCGGTTCCCAAATTAGGTCCATTTGATGTTCCTCCCTTGGATTGAGACCGTTTCACTCATGTTTGTCCTCATAGTCATGTGTAGAACCTATTAATCCATGTTTGGGTAAGTATGGGTCCATCTAGTTCATCTTATACACTACAAGTGAGTTTCCACAATGTGGAGTCACAGAGGTACATTTCGGACTCCTTACCTCTTCCGGTTCCCAAATTAGGTCCATTTGATGTTCCTCCCTTGGATTGAGACCGTTTCACTCATGTTTGTCCTCATAGTCATGTGTAGAACCTATTAATCCATGTTTGGGTAAGTATGGGTCCATCTAGTTCATCTTATACACTACAAGTGAGTTTCCACAATGTGGAGTCACAGAGGTACATTTCGGACTCCTTACCTCTTCCGGTTCCCAAATTAGGTCCATTTGATGTTCCTCCCTTGGATTGAGACCGTTTCACTCATGTTTGTCCTCATAGTCATGTGTAGAACCTATTAATCCATGTTTGGGTAAGTATGGGTCCATCTAGTTCATCTTATACACTACAAGTGAGTTTCCACAATGTGGAGTCACAGAGGTACATTTCGGACTCCTTACCTCTTCCGGTTCCCAAATTAGGTCCATTTGATGTTCCTCCCTTGGATTGAGACCGTTTCACTCATGTTTGTCCTCATAGTCATGTGTAGAACCTATTAATCCATGTTTGGGTAAGTATGGGTCCATCTAGTTCATCTTATACACTACAAGTGAGTTTCCACAATGTGGAGTCACAGAGGTACATTTCGGACTCCTTACCTCTTCCGGTTCCCAAATTAGGTCCATTTGATGTTCCTCCCTTGGATTGAGACCGTTTCACTCATGTTTGTCCTCATAGTCATGTGTAGAACCTATTAATCCATGTTTGGGTAAGTATGGGTCCATCTAGTTCATCTTATACACTACAAGTGAGTTTCCACAATGTGGAGTCACAGAGGTACATTTCGGACTCCTTACCTCTTCCGGTTCCCAAATTAGGTCCATTTGATGTTCCTCCCTTGGATTGAGACCGTTTCACTCATGTTTGTCCTCATAGTCATGTGTAGAACCTATTAATCCATGTTTGGGTAAGTATGGGTCCATCTAGTTCATCTTATACACTACAAGTGAGTTTCCACAATGTGGAGTCACAGAGGTACATTTCGGACTCCTTACCTCTTCCGGTTCCCAAATTAGGTCCATTTGATGTTCCTCCCTTGGATTGAGACCGTTTCACTCATGTTTGTCCTCATAGTCATGTGTAGAACCTATTAATCCATGTTTGGGTAAGTATGGGTCCATCTAGTTCATCTTATACACTACAAGTGAGTTTCCACAATGTGGAGTCACAGAGGTACATTTCGGACTCCTTACCTCTTCCGGTTCCCAAATTAGGTCCATTTGATGTTCCTCCCTTGGATTGAGACCGTTTCACTCATGTTTGTCCTCATAGTCATGTGTAGAACCTATTAATCCATGTTTGGGTAAGTATGGGTCCATCTAGTTCATCTTATACACTACAAGTGAGTTTCCACAATGTGGAGTCACAGAGGTACATTTCGGACTCCTTACCTCTTCCGGTTCCCAAATTAGGTCCATTTGATGTTCCTCCCTTGGATTGAGACCGTTTCACTCATGTTTGTCCTCATAGTCATGTGTAGAACCTATTAATCCATGTTTGGGTAAGTATGGGTCCATCTAGTTCATCTTATACACTACAAGTGAGTTTCCACAATGTGGAGTCACAGAGGTACATTTCGGACTCCTTACCTCTTCCGGTTCCCAAATTAGGTCCATTTGATGTTCCTCCCTTGGATTGAGACCGTTTCACTCATGTTTGTCCTCATAGTCATGTGTAGAACCTATTAATCCATGTTTGGGTAAGTATGGGTCCATCTAGTTCATCTTATACACTACAAGTGAGTTTCCACAATGTGGAGTCACAGAGGTACATTTCGGACTCCTTACCTCTTCCGGTTCCCAAATTAGGTCCATTTGATGTTCCTCCCTTGGATTGAGACCGTTTCACTCATGTTTGTCCTCATAGTCATGTGTAGAACCTATTAATCCATGTTTGGGTAAGTATGGGTCCATCTAGTTCATCTTATACACTACAAGTGAGTTTCCACAATGTGGAGTCACAGAGGTACATTTCGGACTCCTTACCTCTTCCGGTTCCCAAATTAGGTCCATTTGATGTTCCTCCCTTGGATTGAGACCGTTTCACTCATGTTTGTCCTCATAGTCATGTGTAGAACCTATTAATCCATGTTTGGGTAAGTATGGGTCCATCTAGTTCATCTTATACACTACAAGTGAGTTTCCACAATGTGGAGTCACAGAGGTACATTTCGGACTCCTTACCTCTTCCGGTTCCCAAATTAGGTCCATTTGATGTTCCTCCCTTGGATTGAGACCGTTTCACTCATGTTTGTCCTCATAGTCATGTGTAGAACCTATTAATCCATGTTTGGGTAAGTATGGGTCCATCTAGTTCATCTTATACACTACAAGTGAGTTTCCACAATGTGGAGTCACAGAGGTACATTTCGGACTCCTTACCTCTTCCGGTTCCCAAATTAGGTCCATTTGATGTTCCTCCCTTGGATTGAGACCGTTTCACTCATGTTTGTCCTCATAGTCATGTGTAGAACCTATTAATCCATGTTTGGGTAAGTATGGGTCCATCTAGTTCATCTTATACACTACAAGTGAGTTTCCACAATGTGGAGTCACAGAGGTACATTTCGGACTCCTTACCTCTTCCGGTTCCCAAATTAGGTCCATTTGATGTTCCTCCCTTGGATTGAGACCGTTTCACTCATGTTTGTCCTCATAGTCATGTGTAGAACCTATTAATCCATGTTTGGGTAAGTATGGGTCCATCTAGTTCATCTTATACACTACAAGTGAGTTTCCACAATGTGGAGTCACAGAGGTACATTTCGGACTCCTTACCTCTTCCGGTTCCCAAATTAGGTCCATTTGATGTTCCTCCCTTGGATTGAGACCGTTTCACTCATGTTTGTCCTCATAGTCATGTGTAGAACCTATTAATCCATGTTTGGGTAAGTATGGGTCCATCTAGTTCATCTTATACACTACAAGTGAGTTTCCACAATGTGGAGTCACAGAGGTACATTTCGGACTCCTTACCTCTTCCGGTTCCCAAATTAGGTCCATTTGATGTTCCTCCCTTGGATTGAGACCGTTTCACTCATGTTTGTCCTCATAGTCATGTGTAGAACCTATTAATCCATGTTTGGGTAAGTATGGGTCCATCTAGTTCATCTTATACACTACAAGTGAGTTTCCACAATGTGGAGTCACAGAGGTACATTTCGGACTCCTTACCTCTTCCGGTTCCCAAATTAGGTCCATTTGATGTTCCTCCCTTGGATTGAGACCGTTTCACTCATGTTTGTCCTCATAGTCATGTGTAGAACCTATTAATCCATGTTTGGGTAAGTATGGGTCCATCTAGTTCATCTTATACACTACAAGTGAGTTTCCACAATGTGGAGTCACAGAGGTACATTTCGGACTCCTTACCTCTTCCGGTTCCCAAATTAGGTCCATTTGATGTTCCTCCCTTGGATTGAGACCGTTTCACTCATGTTTGTCCTCATAGTCATGTGTAGAACCTATTAATCCATGTTTGGGTAAGTATGGGTCCATCTAGTTCATCTTATACACTACAAGTGAGTTTCCACAATGTGGAGTCACAGAGGTACATTTCGGACTCCTTACCTCTTCCGGTTCCCAAATTAGGTCCATTTGATGTTCCTCCCTTGGATTGAGACCGTTTCACTCATGTTTGTCCTCATAGTCATGTGTAGAACCTATTAATCCATGTTTGGGTAAGTATGGGTCCATCTAGTTCATCTTATACACTACAAGTGAGTTTCCACAATGTGGAGTCACAGAGGTACATTTCGGACTCCTTACCTCTTCCGGTTCCCAAATTAGGTCCATTTGATGTTCCTCCCTTGGATTGAGACCGTTTCACTCATGTTTGTCCTCATAGTCATGTGTAGAACCTATTAATCCATGTTTGGGTAAGTATGGGTCCATCTAGTTCATCTTATACACTACAAGTGAGTTTCCACAATGTGGAGTCACAGAGGTACATTTCGGACTCCTTACCTCTTCCGGTTCCCAAATTAGGTCCATTTGATGTTCCTCCCTTGGATTGAGACCGTTTCACTCATGTTTGTCCTCATAGTCATGTGTAGAACCTATTAATCCATGTTTGGGTAAGTATGGGTCCATCTAGTTCATCTTATACACTACAAGTGAGTTTCCACAATGTGGAGTCACAGAGGTACATTTCGGACTCCTTACCTCTTCCGGTTCCCAAATTAGGTCCATTTGATGTTCCTCCCTTGGATTGAGACCGTTTCACTCATGTTTGTCCTCATAGTCATGTGTAGAACCTATTAATCCATGTTTGGGTAAGTATGGGTCCATCTAGTTCATCTTATACACTACAAGTGAGTTTCCACAATGTGGAGTCACAGAGGTACATTTCGGA
>CACVBM020001886.1:0-18291 GCA_902728155.2 Microthlaspi erraticum | reverse complement strand
CTGCGGAGTTCTGATGGGATCCGGTGCATTAGTGCTAGTATGATCGCACCCGTTTGTTTATGACGCGCAAACGCATATATGCCTTTCCGAGAGGATCTTGAACGTTTATTCGGCGGCGTAGGCCCCACTTGATGCTTAGGCCCGATCCGGAGTCCTAAGTGACCCTTATGTGAGAGGGAGGATGGATGCATCCAAAAAACACTATGCATAGCACTTTCGATTCATTGATATTGTGTCCGCACCAGAAAACGGCCCGGAAAAGCGTCCAAACGCCATTTTTTGGGGTCCAAACGATATTTTACGCCTAGAGCTCTTTTGGAGCTTCACGAAAAGTGGTTGGTGGCAGCATACGGCCTCACGGTCTTCCAGCTACGCATTTTGGAAGTTTCAGATAGAAATACAGAAAAAAATTAACAAAAAAAGGGGTGCAACACGAGGACTTCCCGGGAGGTCACCCATCCTAGTACTACTCTCGCCCAAGCACGCTTAACTGCGGAGTTCTGATGGGATCCGGTGCATTAGTGCTGGTATGATCGCACCCAGTTTGTTTATGACGCGCAAACGCATATATGCCTTTCCGAGAGGATCTTGAACGTTTATTCGGCGGCGTAGGCCCCACTTGATGCTTAGGCCCGATCCGGAGTCCTAAGTGACCCTTATGTGAGAGGGAGGATGGATGCATCCAAAAAACACTATGCATAGCACTTTCGATTCATTGATTTTGTGTCCGCACCAGAAAACGGCCCGGAAAAGCGTCCAAACGCCATTTTTTGGGGTCCAAACGATATTTTACGCCTAGAGCTCTTTTGGAGCTTCACGAAAAGTGGTTGGTGGCAGCATACGGCCTCACGGTCTTCCAGCTACGCATTTTGGAAGTTTCAGATAGAAATACAGAAAAAAATTAACAAAAAAAGGGGTGCAACACGAGGACTTCCCGGGAGGTCACCCATCCTAGTACTACTCTCGCCCAAGCACGCTTAACTGCGGAGTTCTGATGGGATCCGGTGCATTAGTGCTGGTATGATCGCACCCAGTTTGTTTATGACGCGCAAACGCATATATGCCTTTCCGAGAGGATCTTGAACGTTTATTCGGCGGCGTAGGCCCCACTTGATGCTTAGGCCCGATCCGGAGTCCTAAGTGACCCTTATGTGAGAGGGAGGATGGATGCATCCAAAAAACACTATGCATAGCACTTTCGATTCATTGATTTGTGTCCGCACCAGAAAACGGCCCGGAAAAGCGTCCAAACGCCATTTTTTGGGGTCCAAACGATATTTTACGCCTAGAGCTCTTTTGGAGCTTCACGAAAAGTGGTTGGTGGCAGCATACGGCCTCACGGTCTTCCAGCTACGCATTTTGGAAGTTTCAGATAGAAATACAGAAAAAAATTAACAAAAAAAGGGGTGCAACACGAGGACTTCCCGGGAGGTCACCCATCCTAGTACTACTCTCGCCCAAGCACGCTTAACTGCGGAGTTCTGATGGGATCCGGTGCATTAGTGCTGGTATGATCGCACCCGTTTGTTTATGACGCGCAAACGCATATATGCCTTTCCGAGAGGATCTTGAACGTTTATTCGGCGGCGTAGGCCCCACTTGATGCTTAGGCCCGATCCGGAGTCCTAAGTGACCCTTATGTGAGAGGGAGGATGGATGCATCCAAAAAACACTATGCATAGCACTTTCGATTCATTGATTGTGTCCGCACCAGAAAACGGCCCGGAAAAGCGTCCAAACGCCATTTTTTGGGGTCCAAACGATATTTTACGCCTAGAGCTCTTTTGGAGCTTCACGAAAAGTGGTTGGTGGCAGCATACGGCCTCACGGTCTTCCAGCTACGCATTTTGGAAGTTTCAGATAGAAATACAGAAAAAAATTAACAAAAAAAGGGGTGCAACACGAGGACTTCCCGGGAGGTCACCCATCCTAGTACTACTCTCGCCCAAGCACGCTTAACTGCGGAGTTCTGATGGGATCCGGTGCATTAGTGCTGGTATGATCGCACCCGTTTGTTTATGACGCGCAAACGCATATATGCCTTTCCGAGAGGATCTTGAACGTTTATTCGGCGGCGTAGGCCCCACTTGATGCTTAGGCCCGATCCGGAGTCCTAAGTGACCCTTATGTGAGAGGGAGGATGGATGCATCCAAAAAACACTATGCATAGCACTTTCGATTCATTGATTTGTGTCCGCACCAGAAAACGGCCCGGAAAAGCGTCCAAACGCCATTTTTTGGGGTCCAAACGATATTTTACGCCTAGAGCTCTTTTGGAGCTTCACGAAAAGTGGTTGGTGGCAGCATACGGCCTCACGGTCTTCCAGCTACGCATTTTGGAAGTTTCAGATAGAAATACAGAAAAAAATTAACAAAAAAAGGGGTGCAACACGAGGACTTCCCGGGAGGTCACCCATCCTAGTACTACTCTCGCCCAAGCACGCTTAACTGCGGAGTTCTGATGGGATCCGGTGCATTAGTGCTGGTATGATCGCACCCGTTTGTTTATGACGCGCAAACGCATATATGCCTTTCCGAGAGGATCTTGAACGTTTATTCGGCGGCGTAGGCCCCACTTGATGCTTAGGCCCGATCCGGAGTCCTAAGTGACCCTTATGTGAGAGGGAGGATGGATGCATCCAAAAAACACTATGCATAGCACTTTCGATTCATTGATTTTGTGTCCGCACCAGAAAACGGCCCGGAAAAGCGTCCAAACGCCATTTTTTGGGGTCCAAACGATATTTTACGCCTAGAGCTCTTTTGGAGCTTCACGAAAAGTGGTTGGTGGCAGCATACGGCCTCACGGTCTTCCAGCTACGCATTTTGGAAGTTTCAGATAGAAATACAGAAAAAAATTAACAAAAAAAGGGGTGCAACACGAGGACTTCCCGGGAGGTCACCCATCCTAGTACTACTCTCGCCCAAGCACGCTTAACTGCGGAGTTCTGATGGGATCCGGTGCATTAGTGCTGGTATGATCGCACCCGTTTGTTTATGACGCGCAAACGCATATATGCCTTTCCGAGAGGATCTTGAACGTTTATTCGGCGGCGTAGGCCCCACTTGATGCTTAGGCCCGATCCGGAGTCCTAAGTGACCCTTATGTGAGAGGGAGGATGGATGCATCCAAAAAACACTATGCATAGCACTTTCGATTCATTGATTTTGTGTCCGCACCAGAAAACGGCCCGGAAAAGCGTCCAAACGCCATTTTTTGGGGTCCAAACGATATTTTACGCCTAGAGCTCTTTTGGAGCTTCACGAAAAGTGGTTGGTGGCAGCATACGGCCTCACGGTCTTCCAGCTACGCATTTTGGAAGTTTCAGATAGAAATACAGAAAAAAATTAACAAAAAAAGGGGTGCAACACGAGGACTTCCCGGGAGGTCACCCATCCTAGTACTACTCTCGCCCAAGCACGCTTAACTGCGGAGTTCTGATGGGATCCGGTGCATTAGTGCTGGTATGATCGCACCCGTTTGTTTATGACGCGCAAACGCATATATGCCTTTCCGAGAGGATCTTGAACGTTTATTCGGCGGCGTAGGCCCCACTTGATGCTTAGGCCCGATCCGGAGTCCTAAGTGACCCTTATGTGAGAGGGAGGATGGATGCATCCAAAAAACACTATGCATAGCACTTTCGATTCATTGATTTTGTGTCCGCACCAGAAAACGGCCCGGAAAAGCGTCCAAACGCCATTTTTTGGGGTCCAAACGATATTTTACGCCTAGAGCTCTTTTGGAGCTTCACGAAAAGTGGTTGGTGGCAGCATACGGCCTCACGGTCTTCCAGCTACGCATTTTGGAAGTTTCAGATAGAAATACAGAAAAAAATTAACAAAAAAAGGGGTGCAACACGAGGACTTCCCGGGAGGTCACCCATCCTAGTACTACTCTCGCCCAAGCACGCTTAACTGCGGAGTTCTGATGGGATCCGGTGCATTAGTGCTGGTATGATCGCACCCAGTTTGTTTATGACGCGCAAACGCATATATGCCTTTCCGAGAGGATCTTGAACGTTTATTCGGCGGCGTAGGCCCCACTTGATGCTTAGGCCCGATCCGGAGTCCTAAGTGACCCTTATGTGAGAGGGAGGATGGATGCATCCAAAAAACACTATGCATAGCACTTTCGATTCATTGATATTGTGTCCGCACCAGAAAACGGCCCGGAAAAGCGTCCAAACGCCATTTTTTGGGGTCCAAACGATATTTTACGCCTAGAGCTCTTTTGGAGCTTCACGAAAAGTGGTTGGTGGCAGCATACGGCCTCACGGTCTTCCAGCTACGCATTTTGGAAGTTTCAGATAGAAATACAGAAAAAAATTAACAAAAAAAGGGGTGCAACACGAGGACTTCCCGGGAGGTCACCCATCCTAGTACTACTCTCGCCCAAGCACGCTTAACTGCGGAGTTCTGATGGGATCCGGTGCATTAGTGCTGGTATGATCGCACCCGTTTGTTTATGACGCGCAAACGCATATATGCCTTTCCGAGAGGATCTTGAACGTTTATTCGGCGGCGTAGGCCCCACTTGATGCTTAGGCCCGATCCGGAGTCCTAAGTGACCCTTATGTGAGAGGGAGGATGGATGCATCCAAAAAACACTATGCATAGCACTTTCGATTCATTGATTTGTGTCCGCACCAGAAAACGGCCCGGAAAAGCGTCCAAACGCCATTTTTTGGGGTCCAAACGATATTTTACGCCTAGAGCTCTTTTGGAGCTTCACGAAAAGTGGTTGGTGGCAGCATACGGCCTCACGGTCTTCCAGCTACGCATTTTGGAAGTTTCAGATAGAAATACAGAAAAAAATTAACAAAAAAAGGGGTGCAACACGAGGACTTCCCGGGAGGTCACCCATCCTAGTACTACTCTCGCCCAAGCACGCTTAACTGCGGAGTTCTGATGGGATCCGGTGCATTAGTGCTGGTATGATCGCACCCAGTTTGTTTATGACGCGCAAACGCATATATGCCTTTCCGAGAGGATCTTGAACGTTTATTCGGCGGCGTAGGCCCCACTTGATGCTTAGGCCCGATCCGGAGTCCTAAGTGACCCTTATGTGAGAGGGAGGATGGATGCATCCAAAAAACACTATGCATAGCACTTTCGATTCATTGATTTGTGTCCGCACCAGAAAACGGCCCGGAAAAGCGTCCAAACGCCATTTTTTGGGGTCCAAACGATATTTTACGCCTAGAGCTCTTTTGGAGCTTCACGAAAAGTGGTTGGTGGCAGCATACGGCCTCACGGTCTTCCAGCTACGCATTTTGGAAGTTTCAGATAGAAATACAGAAAAAAATTAACAAAAAAAGGGGTGCAACACGAGGACTTCCCGGGAGGTCACCCATCCTAGTACTACTCTCGCCCAAGCACGCTTAACTGCGGAGTTCTGATGGGATCCGGTGCATTAGTGCTGGTATGATCGCACCCGTTTGTTTATGACGCGCAAACGCATATATGCCTTTCCGAGAGGATCTTGAACGTTTATTCGGCGGCGTAGGCCCCACTTGATGCTTAGGCCCGATCCGGAGTCCTAAGTGACCCTTATGTGAGAGGGAGGATGGATGCATCCAAAAAACACTATGCATAGCACTTTCGATTCATTGATTTTGTGTCCGCACCAGAAAACGGCCCGGAAAAGCGTCCAAACGCCATTTTTTGGGGTCCAAACGATATTTTACGCCTAGAGCTCTTTTGGAGCTTCACGAAAAGTGGTTGGTGGCAGCATACGGCCTCACGGTCTTCCAGCTACGCATTTTGGAAGTTTCAGATAGAAATACAGAAAAAAATTAACAAAAAAAGGGGTGCAACACGAGGACTTCCCGGGAGGTCACCCATCCTAGTACTACTCTCGCCCAAGCACGCTTAACTGCGGAGTTCTGATGGGATCCGGTGCATTAGTGCTGGTATGATCGCACCCGTTTGTTTATGACGCGCAAACGCATATATGCCTTTCCGAGAGGATCTTGAACGTTTATTCGGCGGCGTAGGCCCCACTTGATGCTTAGGCCCGATCCGGAGTCCTAAGTGACCCTTATGTGAGAGGGAGGATGGATGCATCCAAAAAACACTATGCATAGCACTTTCGATTCATTGATTTGTGTCCGCACCAGAAAACGGCCCGGAAAAGCGTCCAAACGCCATTTTTTGGGGTCCAAACGATATTTTACGCCTAGAGCTCTTTTGGAGCTTCACGAAAAGTGGTTGGTGGCAGCATACGGCCTCACGGTCTTCCAGCTACGCATTTTGGAAGTTTCAGATAGAAATACAGAAAAAAATTAACAAAAAAAGGGGTGCAACACGAGGACTTCCCGGGAGGTCACCCATCCTAGTACTACTCTCGCCCAAGCACGCTTAACTGCGGAGTTCTGATGGGATCCGGTGCATTAGTGCTGGTATGATCGCACCCGTTTGTTTATGACGCGCAAACGCATATATGCCTTTCCGAGAGGATCTTGAACGTTTATTCGGCGGCGTAGGCCCCACTTGATGCTTAGGCCCGATCCGGAGTCCTAAGTGACCCTTATGTGAGAGGGAGGATGGATGCATCCAAAAAACACTATGCATAGCACTTTCGATTCATTGATTTGTGTCCGCACCAGAAAACGGCCCGGAAAAGCGTCCAAACGCCATTTTTTGGGGTCCAAACGATATTTTACGCCTAGAGCTCTTTTGGAGCTTCACGAAAAGTGGTTGGTGGCAGCATACGGCCTCACGGTCTTCCAGCTACGCATTTTGGAAGTTTCAGATAGAAATACAGAAAAAAATTAACAAAAAAAGGGGTGCAACACGAGGACTTCCCGGGAGGTCACCCATCCTAGTACTACTCTCGCCCAAGCACGCTTAACTGCGGAGTTCTGATGGGATCCGGTGCATTAGTGCTGGTATGATCGCACCCAGTTTGTTTATGACGCGCAAACGCATATATGCCTTTCCGAGAGGATCTTGAACGTTTATTCGGCGGCGTAGGCCCCACTTGATGCTTAGGCCCGATCCGGAGTCCTAAGTGACCCTTATGTGAGAGGGAGGATGGATGCATCCAAAAAACACTATGCATAGCACTTTCGATTCATTGATATTGTGTCCGCACCAGAAAACGGCCCGGAAAAGCGTCCAAACGCCATTTTTTGGGGTCCAAACGATATTTTACGCCTAGAGCTCTTTTGGAGCTTCACGAAAAGTGGTTGGTGGCAGCATACGGCCTCACGGTCTTCCAGCTACGCATTTTGGAAGTTTCAGATAGAAATACAGAAAAAAATTAACAAAAAAAGGGGTGCAACACGAGGACTTCCCGGGAGGTCACCCATCCTAGTACTACTCTCGCCCAAGCACGCTTAACTGCGGAGTTCTGATGGGATCCGGTGCATTAGTGCTGGTATGATCGCACCCATTTGTTTATGACGCGCAAACGCATATATGCCTTTCCGAGAGGATCTTGAACGTTTATTCGGCGGCGTAGGCCCCACTTGATGCTTAGGCCCGATCCGGAGTCCTAAGTGACCCTTATGTGAGAGGGAGGATGGATGCATCCAAAAAACACTATGCATAGCACTTTCGATTCATTGATTTGTGTCCGCACCAGAAAACGGCCCGGAAAAGCGTCCAAACGCCATTTTTTGGGGTCCAAACGATATTTTACGCCTAGAGCTCTTTTGGAGCTTCACGAAAAGTGGTTGGTGGCAGCATACGGCCTCACGGTCTTCCAGCTACGCATTTTGGAAGTTTCAGATAGAAATACAGAAAAAAATTAACAAAAAAAGGGGTGCAACACGAGGACTTCCCGGGAGGTCACCCATCCTAGTACTACTCTCGCCCAAGCACGCTTAACTGCGGAGTTCTGATGGGATCCGGTGCATTAGTGCTGGTATGATCGCACCCGTTTGTTTATGACGCGCAAACGCATATATGCCTTTCCGAGAGGATCTTGAACGTTTATTCGGCGGCGTAGGCCCCACTTGATGCTTAGGCCCGATCCGGAGTCCTAAGTGACCCTTATGTGAGAGGGAGGATGGATGCATCCAAAAAACACTATGCATAGCACTTTCGATTCATTGATTTTGTGTCCGCACCAGAAAACGGCCCGGAAAAGCGTCCAAACGCCATTTTTTGGGGTCCAAACGATATTTTACGCCTAGAGCTCTTTTGGAGCTTCACGAAAAGTGGTTGGTGGCAGCATACGGCCTCACGGTCTTCCAGCTACGCATTTTGGAAGTTTCAGATAGAAATACAGAAAAAAATTAACAAAAAAAGGGGTGCAACACGAGGACTTCCCGGGAGGTCACCCATCCTAGTACTACTCTCGCCCAAGCACGCTTAACTGCGGAGTTCTGATGGGATCCGGTGCATTAGTGCTGGTATGATCGCACCCGTTTGTTTATGACGCGCAAACGCATATATGCCTTTCCGAGAGGATCTTGAACGTTTATTCGGCGGCGTAGGCCCCACTTGATGCTTAGGCCCGATCCGGAGTCCTAAGTGACCCTTATGTGAGAGGGAGGATGGATGCATCCAAAAAACACTATGCATAGCACTTTCGATTCATTGATTTGTGTCCGCACCAGAAAACGGCCCGGAAAAGCGTCCAAACGCCATTTTTTGGGGTCCAAACGATATTTTACGCCTAGAGCTCTTTTGGAGCTTCACGAAAAGTGGTTGGTGGCAGCATACGGCCTCACGGTCTTCCAGCTACGCATTTTGGAAGTTTCAGATAGAAATACAGAAAAAAATTAACAAAAAAAGGGGTGCAACACGAGGACTTCCCGGGAGGTCACCCATCCTAGTACTACTCTCGCCCAAGCACGCTTACTGCGGAGTTCTGATGGGATCCGGTGCATTAGTGCTGGTATGATCGCACCCGTTTGTTTATGACGCGCAAACGCATATATGCCTTTCCGAGAGGATCTTGAACGTTTATTCGGCGGCGTAGGCCCCACTTGATGCTTAGGCCCGATCCGGAGTCCTAAGTGACCCTTATGTGAGAGGGAGGATGGATGCATCCAAAAAACACTATGCATAGCACTTTCGATTCATTGATTTTGTGTCCGCACCAGAAAACGGCCCGGAAAAGCGTCCAAACGCCATTTTTTGGGGTCCAAACGATATTTTACGCCTAGAGCTCTTTTGGAGCTTCACGAAAAGTGGTTGGTGGCAGCATACGGCCTCACGGTCTTCCAGCTACGCATTTTGGAAGTTTCAGATAGAAATACAGAAAAAAATTAACAAAAAAAGGGGTGCAACACGAGGACTTCCCGGGAGGTCACCCATCCTAGTACTACTCTCGCCCAAGCACGCTTAACTGCGGAGTTCTGATGGGATCCGGTGCATTAGTGCTGGTATGATCGCACCCGTTTGTTTATGACGCGCAAACGCATATATGCCTTTCCGAGAGGATCTTGAACGTTTATTCGGCGGCGTAGGCCCCACTTGATGCTTAGGCCCGATCCGGAGTCCTAAGTGACCCTTATGTGAGAGGGAGGATGGATGCATCCAAAAAACACTATGCATAGCACTTTCGATTCATTGATTTGTGTCCGCACCAGAAAACGGCCCGGAAAAGCGTCCAAACGCCATTTTTTGGGGTCCAAACGATATTTTACGCCTAGAGCTCTTTTGGAGCTTCACGAAAAGTGGTTGGTGGCAGCATACGGCCTCACGGTCTTCCAGCTACGCATTTTGGAAGTTTCAGATAGAAATACAGAAAAAAATTAACAAAAAAAGGGGTGCAACACGAGGACTTCCCGGGAGGTCACCCATCCTAGTACTACTCTCGCCCAAGCACGCTTACTGCGGAGTTCTGATGGGATCCGGTGCATTAGTGCTGGTATGATCGCACCCGTTTGTTTATGACGCGCAAACGCATATATGCCTTTCCGAGAGGATCTTGAACGTTTATTCGGCGGCGTAGGCCCCACTTGATGCTTAGGCCCGATCCGGAGTCCTAAGTGACCCTTATGTGAGAGGGAGGATGGATGCATCCAAAAAACACTATGCATAGCACTTTCGATTCATTGATATTGTGTCCGCACCAGAAAACGGCCCGGAAAAGCGTCCAAACGCCATTTTTTGGGGTCCAAACGATATTTTACGCCTAGAGCTCTTTTGGAGCTTCACGAAAAGTGGTTGGTGGCAGCATACGGCCTCACGGTCTTCCAGCTACGCATTTTGGAAGTTTCAGATAGAAATACAGAAAAAAATTAACAAAAAAAGGGGTGCAACACGAGGACTTCCCGGGAGGTCACCCATCCTAGTACTACTCTCGCCCAAGCACGCTTAACTGCGGAGTTCTGATGGGATCCGGTGCATTAGTGCTGGTATGATCGCACCCAGTTTGTTTATGACGCGCAAACGCATATATGCCTTTCCGAGAGGATCTTGAACGTTTATTCGGCGGCGTAGGCCCCACTTGATGCTTAGGCCCGATCCGGAGTCCTAAGTGACCCTTATGTGAGAGGGAGGATGGATGCATCCAAAAAACACTATGCATAGCACTTTCGATTCATTGATTTTGTGTCCGCACCAGAAAACGGCCCGGAAAAGCGTCCAAACGCCATTTTTTGGGGTCCAAACGATATTTTACGCCTAGAGCTCTTTTGGAGCTTCACGAAAAGTGGTTGGTGGCAGCATACGGCCTCACGGTCTTCCAGCTACGCATTTTGGAAGTTTCAGATAGAAATACAGAAAAAAATTAACAAAAAAAGGGGTGCAACACGAGGACTTCCCGGGAGGTCACCCATCCTAGTACTACTCTCGCCCAAGCACGCTTAACTGCGGAGTTCTGATGGGATCCGGTGCATTAGTGCTGGTATGATCGCACCCGTTTGTTTATGACGCGCAAACGCATATATGCCTTTCCGAGAGGATCTTGAACGTTTATTCGGCGGCGTAGGCCCCACTTGATGCTTAGGCCCGATCCGGAGTCCTAAGTGACCCTTATGTGAGAGGGAGGATGGATGCATCCAAAAAACACTATGCATAGCACTTTCGATTCATTGATTTGTGTCCGCACCAGAAAACGGCCCGGAAAAGCGTCCAAACGCCATTTTTTGGGGTCCAAACGATATTTTACGCCTAGAGCTCTTTTGGAGCTTCACGAAAAGTGGTTGGTGGCAGCATACGGCCTCACGGTCTTCCAGCTACGCATTTTGGAAGTTTCAGATAGAAATACAGAAAAAAATTAACAAAAAAAGGGGTGCAACACGAGGACTTCCCGGGAGGTCACCCATCCTAGTACTACTCTCGCCCAAGCACGCTTACTGCGGAGTTCTGATGGGATCCGGTGCATTAGTGCTGGTATGATCGCACCCGTTTGTTTATGACGCGCAAACGCATATATGCCTTTCCGAGAGGATCTTGAACGTTTATTCGGCGGCGTAGGCCCCACTTGATGCTTAGGCCCGATCCGGAGTCCTAAGTGACCCTTATGTGAGAGGGAGGATGGATGCATCCAAAAAACACTATGCATAGCACTTTCGATTCATTGATTTTGTGTCCGCACCAGAAAACGGCCCGGAAAAGCGTCCAAACGCCATTTTTTGGGGTCCAAACGATATTTTACGCCTAGAGCTCTTTTGGAGCTTCACGAAAAGTGGTTGGTGGCAGCATACGGCCTCACGGTCTTCCAGCTACGCATTTTGGAAGTTTCAGATAGAAATACAGAAAAAAATTAACAAAAAAAGGGGTGCAACACGAGGACTTCCCGGGAGGTCACCCATCCTAGTACTACTCTCGCCCAAGCACGCTTAACTGCGGAGTTCTGATGGGATCCGGTGCATTAGTGCTGGTATGATCGCACCCGTTTGTTTATGACGCGCAAACGCATATATGCCTTTCCGAGAGGATCTTGAACGTTTATTCGGCGGCGTAGGCCCCACTTGATGCTTAGGCCCGATCCGGAGTCCTAAGTGACCCTTATGTGAGAGGGAGGATGGATGCATCCAAAAAACACTATGCATAGCACTTTCGATTCATTGATTTTGTGTCCGCACCAGAAAACGGCCCGGAAAAGCGTCCAAACGCCATTTTTTGGGGTCCAAACGATATTTTACGCCTAGAGCTCTTTTGGAGCTTCACGAAAAGTGGTTGGTGGCAGCATACGGCCTCACGGTCTTCCAGCTACGCATTTTGGAAGTTTCAGATAGAAATACAGAAAAAAATTAACAAAAAAAGGGGTGCAACACGAGGACTTCCCGGGAGGTCACCCATCCTAGTACTACTCTCGCCCAAGCACGCTTACTGCGGAGTTCTGATGGGATCCGGTGCATTAGTGCTGGTATGATCGCACCCGTTTGTTTATGACGCGCAAACGCATATATGCCTTTCCGAGAGGATCTTGAACGTTTATTCGGCGGCGTAGGCCCCACTTGATGCTTAGGCCCGATCCGGAGTCCTAAGTGACCCTTATGTGAGAGGGAGGATGGATGCATCCAAAAAACACTATGCATAGCACTTTCGATTCATTGATTTTGTGTCCGCACCAGAAAACGGCCCGGAAAAGCGTCCAAACGCCATTTTTTGGGGTCCAAACGATATTTTACGCCTAGAGCTCTTTTGGAGCTTCACGAAAAGTGGTTGGTGGCAGCATACGGCCTCACGGTCTTCCAGCTACGCATTTTGGAAGTTTCAGATAGAAATACAGAAAAAAATTAACAAAAAAAGGGGTGCAACACGAGGACTTCCCGGGAGGTCACCCATCCTAGTACTACTCTCGCCCAAGCACGCTTACTGCGGAGTTCTGATGGGATCCGGTGCATTAGTGCTGGTATGATCGCACCCGTTTGTTTATGACGCGCAAACGCATATATGCCTTTCCGAGAGGATCTTGAACGTTTATTCGGCGGCGTAGGCCCCACTTGATGCTTAGGCCCGATCCGGAGTCCTAAGTGACCCTTATGTGAGAGGGAGGATGGATGCATCCAAAAAACACTATGCATAGCACTTTCGATTCATTGATTTTGTGTCCGCACCAGAAAACGGCCCGGAAAAGCGTCCAAACGCCATTTTTTGGGGTCCAAACGATATTTTACGCCTAGAGCTCTTTTGGAGCTTCACGAAAAGTGGTTGGTGGCAGCATACGGCCTCACGGTCTTCCAGCTACGCATTTTGGAAGTTTCAGATAGAAATACAGAAAAAAATTAACAAAAAAAGGGGTGCAACACGAGGACTTCCCGGGAGGTCACCCATCCTAGTACTACTCTCGCCCAAGCACGCTTACTGCGGAGTTCTGATGGGATCCGGTGCATTAGTGCTGGTATGATCGCACCCGTTTGTTTATGACGCGCAAACGCATATATGCCTTTCCGAGAGGATCTTGAACGTTTATTCGGCGGCGTAGGCCCCACTTGATGCTTAGGCCCGATCCGGAGTCCTAAGTGACCCTTATGTGAGAGGGAGGATGGATGCATCCAAAAAACACTATGCATAGCACTTTCGATTCATTGATTTTGTGTCCGCACCAGAAAACGGCCCGGAAAAGCGTCCAAACGCCATTTTTTGGGGTCCAAACGATATTTTACGCCTAGAGCTCTTTTGGAGCTTCACGAAAAGTGGTTGGTGGCAGCATACGGCCTCACGGTCTTCCAGCTACGCATTTTGGAAGTTTCAGATAGAAATACAGAAAAAAATTAACAAAAAAAGGGGTGCAACACGAGGACTTCCCGGGAGGTCACCCATCCTAGTACTACTCTCGCCCAAGCACGCTTACTGCGGAGTTCTGATGGGATCCGGTGCATTAGTGCTGGTATGATCGCACCCGTTTGTTTATGACGCGCAAACGCATATATGCCTTTCCGAGAGGATCTTGAACGTTTATTCGGCGGCGTAGGCCCCACTTGATGCTTAGGCCCGATCCGGAGTCCTAAGTGACCCTTATGTGAGAGGGAGGATGGATGCATCCAAAAAACACTATGCATAGCACTTTCGATTCATTGATTTGTGTCCGCACCAGAAAACGGCCCGGAAAAGCGTCCAAACGCCATTTTTTGGGGTCCAAACGATATTTTACGCCTAGAGCTCTTTTGGAGCTTCACGAAAAGTGGTTGGTGGCAGCATACGGCCTCACGGTCTTCCAGCTACGCATTTTGGAAGTTTCAGATAGAAATACAGAAAAAAATTAACAAAAAAAGGGGTGCAACACGAGGACTTCCCGGGAGGTCACCCATCCTAGTACTACTCTCGCCCAAGCACGCTTAACTGCGGAGTTCTGATGGGATCCGGTGCATTAGTGCTGGTATGATCGCACCCGTTTGTTTATGACGCGCAAACGCATATATGCCTTTCCGAGAGGATCTTGAACGTTTATTCGGCGGCGTAGGCCCCACTTGATGCTTAGGCCCGATCCGGAGTCCTAAGTGACCCTTATGTGAGAGGGAGGATGGATGCATCCAAAAAACACTATGCATAGCACTTTCGATTCATTGATTTTGTGTCCGCACCAGAAAACGGCCCGGAAAAGCGTCCAAACGCCATTTTTTGGGGTCCAAACGATATTTTACGCCTAGAGCTCTTTTGGAGCTTCACGAAAAGTGGTTGGTGGCAGCATACGGCCTCACGGTCTTCCAGCTACGCATTTTGGAAGTTTCAGATAGAAATACAGAAAAAAATTAACAAAAAAAGGGGTGCAACACGAGGACTTCCCGGGAGGTCACCCATCCTAGTACTACTCTCGCCCAAGCACGCTTAACTGCGGAGTTCTGATGGGATCCGGTGCATTAGTGCTGGTATGATCGCACCCGTTTGTTTATGACGCGCAAACGCATATATGCCTTTCCGAGAGGATCTTGAACGTTTATTCGGCGGCGTAGGCCCCACTTGATGCTTAGGCCCGATCCGGAGTCCTAAGTGACCCTTATGTGAGAGGGAGGATGGATGCATCCAAAAAACACTATGCATAGCACTTTCGATTCATTGATTTGTGTCCGCACCAGAAAACGGCCCGGAAAAGCGTCCAAACGCCATTTTTTGGGGTCCAAACGATATTTTACGCCTAGAGCTCTTTTGGAGCTTCACGAAAAGTGGTTGGTGGCAGCATACGGCCTCACGGTCTTCCAGCTACGCATTTTGGAAGTTTCAGATAGAAATACAGAAAAAAATTAACAAAAAAAGGGGTGCAACACGAGGACTTCCCGGGAGGTCACCCATCCTAGTACTACTCTCGCCCAAGCACGCTTAACTGCGGAGTTCTGATGGGATCCGGTGCATTAGTGCTGGTATGATCGCACCCGTTTGTTTATGACGCGCAAACGCATATATGCCTTTCCGAGAGGATCTTGAACGTTTATTCGGCGGCGTAGGCCCCACTTGATGCTTAGGCCCGATCCGGAGTCCTAAGTGACCCTTATGTGAGAGGGAGGATGGATGCATCCAAAAAACACTATGCATAGCACTTTCGATTCATTGATTTTGTGTCCGCACCAGAAAACGGCCCGGAAAAGCGTCCAAACGCCATTTTTTGGGGTCCAAACGATATTTTACGCCTAGAGCTCTTTTGGAGCTTCACGAAAAGTGGTTGGTGGCAGCATACGGCCTCACGGTCTTCCAGCTACGCATTTTGGAAGTTTCAGATAGAAATACAGAAAAAAATTAACAAAAAAAGGGGTGCAACACGAGGACTTCCCGGGAGGTCACCCATCCTAGTACTACTCTCGCCCAAGCACGCTTAACTGCGGAGTTCTGATGGGATCCGGTGCATTAGTGCTGGTATGATCGCACCCGTTTGTTTATGACGCGCAAACGCATATATGCCTTTCCGAGAGGATCTTGAACGTTTATTCGGCGGCGTAGGCCCCACTTGATGCTTAGGCCCGATCCGGAGTCCTAAGTGACCCTTATGTGAGAGGGAGGATGGATGCATCCAAAAAACACTATGCATAGCACTTTCGATTCATTGATTTTGTGTCCGCACCAGAAAACGGCCCGGAAAAGCGTCCAAACGCCATTTTTTGGGGTCCAAACGATATTTTACGCCTAGAGCTCTTTTGGAGCTTCACGAAAAGTGGTTGGTGGCAGCATACGGCCTCACGGTCTTCCAGCTACGCATTTTGGAAGTTTCAGATAGAAATACAGAAAAAAATTAACAAAAAAAGGGGTGCAACACGAGGACTTCCCGGGAGGTCACCCATCCTAGTACTACTCTCGCCCAAGCACGCTTAACTGCGGAGTTCTGATGGGATCCGGTGCATTAGTGCTGGTATGATCGCACCCAGTTTGTTTATGACGCGCAAACGCATATATGCCTTTCCGAGAGGATCTTGAACGTTTATTCGGCGGCGTAGGCCCCACTTGATGCTTAGGCCCGATCCGGAGTCCTAAGTGACCCTTATGTGAGAGGGAGGATGGATGCATCCAAAAAACACTATGCATAGCACTTTCGATTCATTGATTTTGTGTCCGCACCAGAAAACGGCCCGGAAAAGCGTCCAAACGCCATTTTTTGGGGTCCAAACGATATTTTACGCCTAGAGCTCTTTTGGAGCTTCACGAAAAGTGGTTGGTGGCAGCATACGGCCTCACGGTCTTCCAGCTACGCATTTTGGAAGTTTCAGATAGAAATACAGAAAAAAATTAACAAAAAAAGGGGTGCAACACGAGGACTTCCCGGGAGGTCACCCATCCTAGTACTACTCTCGCCCAAGCACGCTTACTGCGGAGTTCTGATGGGATCCGGTGCATTAGTGCTGGTATGATCGCACCCGTTTGTTTATGACGCGCAAACGCATATATGCCTTTCCGAGAGGATCTTGAACGTTTATTCGGCGGCGTAGGCCCCACTTGATGCTTAGGCCCGATCCGGAGTCCTAAGTGACCCTTATGTGAGAGGGAGGATGGATGCATCCAAAAAACACTATGCATAGCACTTTCGATTCATTGATTTTGTGTCCGCACCAGAAAACGGCCCGGAAAAGCGTCCAAACGCCATTTTTTGGGGTCCAAACGATATTTTACGCCTAGAGCTCTTTTGGAGCTTCACGAAAAGTGGTTGGTGGCAGCATACGGCCTCACGGTCTTCCAGCTACGCATTTTGGAAGTTTCAGATAGAAATACAGAAAAAAATTAACAAAAAAAGGGGTGCAACACGAGGACTTCCCGGGAGGTCACCCATCCTAGTACTACTCTCGCCCAAGCACGCTTAACTGCGGAGTTCTGATGGGATCCGGTGCATTAGTGCTGGTATGATCGCACCCGTTTGTTTATGACGCGCAAACGCATATATGCCTTTCCGAGAGGATCTTGAACGTTTATTCGGCGGCGTAGGCCCCACTTGATGCTTAGGCCCGATCCGGAGTCCTAAGTGACCCTTATGTGAGAGGGAGGATGGATGCATCCAAAAAACACTATGCATAGCACTTTCGATTCATTGATTTTGTGTCCGCACCAGAAAACGGCCCGGAAAAGCGTCCAAACGCCATTTTTTGGGGTCCAAACGATATTTTACGCCTAGAGCTCTTTTGGAGCTTCACGAAAAGTGGTTGGTGGCAGCATACGGCCTCACGGTCTTCCAGCTACGCATTTTGGAAGTTTCAGATAGAAATACAGAAAAAAATTAACAAAAAAAGGGGTGCAACACGAGGACTTCCCGGGAGGTCACCCATCCTAGTACTACTCTCGCCCAAGCACGCTTACTGCGGAGTTCTGATGGGATCCGGTGCATTAGTGCTGGTATGATCGCACCCATTTGTTTATGACGCGCAAACGCATATATGCCTTTCCGAGAGGATCTTGAACGTTTATTCGGCGGCGTAGGCCCCACTTGATGCTTAGGCCCGATCCGGAGTCCTAAGTGACCCTTATGTGAGAGGGAGGATGGATGCATCCAAAAAACACTATGCATAGCACTTTCGATTCATTGATTTTGTGTCCGCACCAGAAAACGGCCCGGAAAAGCGTCCAAACGCCATTTTTTGGGGTCCAAACGATATTTTACGCCTAGAGCTCTTTTGGAGCTTCACGAAAAGTGGTTGGTGGCAGCATACGGCCTCACGGTCTTCCAGCTACGCATTTTGGAAGTTTCAGATAGAAATACAGAAAAAAATTAACAAAAAAAGGGGTGCAACACGAGGACTTCCCGGGAGGTCACCCATCCTAGTACTACTCTCGCCCAAGCACGCTTACTGCGGAGTTCTGATGGGATCCGGTGCATTAGTGCTGGTATGATCGCACCCGTTTGTTTATGACGCGCAAACGCATATATGCCTTTCCGAGAGGATCTTGAACGTTTATTCGGCGGCGTAGGCCCCACTTGATGCTTAGGCCCGATCCGGAGTCCGTCCTTATGTGAGAGGGAGGATA
>CACVBM020001885.1:5000-18342 GCA_902728155.2 Microthlaspi erraticum | reverse complement strand
TTGGACATCAAGTTTTGCAAGACCAACCTCTCATTGAGCACAAGGAGTTGGATGGGAGATTCCAATTCAAGTTCACCATCCATTGGCTGGCCCTCCAAGCTTCTCCTGCCCAACCCAGAGCTCACCACAGTGTAGGAGGTGAGAACATTGATTTCAGACCCCCTGTGTACACATTAGTTGGGCATGAAGGATTTGCGAGAAGAGGAGCCTGAGCTCGATCGAGCTGAGGATCGAGCTGAGTCTCAAGCTGAGGATCAGAGTCCAGGAGAGTGCGGATTTGGGTGAGCCTGAGTGCTACTATTTTGAGGAGTATGAGGCTCCAAGGATGAACCCCTCTGTTGTGGCTGCCCACAAGAGGATTGGACTTCTCCAAAGGTTCAACAAGTGGCAAGGGAAAGCCATGGAAAGATGCAAAAGTCCATGGACAAGATGGTGAGCAAGATCAAGAGTTTGGAGAAGAAAGTTTCTGGTTCTTCAAGCAAGAAGAAGACCCAAGGCCCCCACTTTCCCTAGGAGTAGATCACTCCTCACCACTCAAAGGAGGCTCCTGCCCAAGAAGCCTCACAGAGCCTCTTCTTTCGAGCCAAGGGAAGGGAAGACAACACGCAGAGAAGGAGGAAGACTCCAAGGCCAGACGCTCCAGCTCGACCACCGGACTCGATCGAGTCCAAACAGAGGAAACTCAACTCGATCGAGCTGAGGGTCGAGTTGACCTGGAGGAGCCCCTGTTTGAGAATCCGGGATTCGAGTACGATCCCACCTTACCAGGACTTCTCTCAGAGATGGACCCCTACAACCGCTTCGAGCGAGCACAAGCTCCACCAAGGCCAAGGAAGCCACACCCACTTTGAAGATGAAGAAGAAGAGGAAGAAGAGGAGCCGCAAGCTCGATCGAGTGAGCCGAACCCAGTTGAGTGGAGTGCTCCTGATGGCCGTCTACCATCTCCAGACCACGACCTAGCCTCCCAGTTCTTTGGGGGGCACTGAGGTATCCAAACACCAACCCTTGTATATACCATTTCATATTTTCTTGCATTTGTTCTTGTTTTTTCTTGGTTTTGCCCTCTTGAATCTTTCACTAAATTTTTCTCACACAAGGGACTGTGTGATTTAAGTTTGGGGGAGGGTTCAAGAGATGATTTAACCTTGTTTTCTTTGTTCTTAGTTTTTCATTTATCTTTTGCATAGAAAAACCAAAAAAATCATAAAATTTTCAAAAAATCCAAAAATATTTTCATCTTTTTGCATTCATATTTGTTAGACTTGTTTAGGATTGCATTTTTCACTTGCATTGTTGATTTGACTTTGAAAACTTGTTCATCTTTTGCGATTTCTTGAGTGCCCTGTTTTTAGATTCTTTTGTGCATTAGGGTGAGATTGATTGAGCAGCAAGAACCATGTTTATCTTGATCATATCACTGCATGCACATCTCATTCAACCATTGCTGTGATTTGATGCATTTCCCTATCTATTTGAACCATAACTTGATCTTTAATTACCAATGCTTGCATTTGATTTCAACTCATGGCTACCACATACATATCTGGACATTCTTTACCATTTTCATATCCCTTTGCTTGTCCAGATAGCTGATCTCTATCTTTGAGACAGTTACCACACCTTAAACCTAAGCCTTTTTCATTTCAAACCCCATATTATCTCTTGTGCGAATGTGAGAACCTTTCTTGGCTTTGCTTAGCATAAGGTGTTGTGTTTAAACCGGCAGTGTGATACCCCGTATCAAGACCTAAAACATCCCAAAGGCCGGGATGGGAAGATCAACACTCTGGGATTGGAAGACAAAGACGTTGGATCTAATCCAGAGATCACAACGAAGACTTGGATCAAGACAGGATCAAGAACAATCGAGCAGAAGTGAAGATACAGCAAGATTGTCCAGGTGGGACGATCATTGTACGAACATGGGAAGAGTCAACAGGACGACGAAATATCAAAGTTCTCCAAATCAAGAAGAGAAGAGTTTGGACGACATAAGAGACCATTCTAAGAAGTTTGGTCGAAGCAGAATGCAAATCGGACGAGCAGATTGAGAGATGGGACGGACGGCCAAGATCTATCCCTCAACGACTGCAAGAAGCGTAAATGTTCGGGATGGAGGTATTCTGCACATTTCCAAGCAACTACGTGGAAGCTCAGAAACATGGAAATGAGAGAAGGATCACAATAGGAGATTTTAATTCTCAAGCACGACGGGGACGAAACCCTCTAGACAGGGAAACGTACGAAACCCTCTGGACGAGGAAACGTACATTTGGAGCAATCTTGTTCTAAGCCAACCAAGTGGTGACACCAGATACTTGGAGAAGATAAGGATGATCATAACCATTATGGAGAAGACATGCAGCTACTACAATGGAGCCAAAACCATTCAGCCATTCATGTAGAGACATTGATCTATTGGAATGGGACGAAATTGTGTTGGACCAATCGATCATGCATGTTCTTGTTTGATTGTTGCATGGTCAGTATAGAGGTTATGGTATCATTGTGAAATGTGGTAAACCATGTTTGAGGTGTCTATGGGTGTTGATCATCCATAGAATAGATGGATGTGGATCATCCATGGGATAGATTGTGTTGAATAGGAACCCTAATGTTTGCTTTGTGGTGATAGCTTGAAGTCATGAGTGACTGGTTTGTGGATGATGAGGGGTCGTGGTTTAGTACTGGGCAAGTGTGGACAGCTGAGTCTGGATCGTCGAGCTCAGAACCGTCGAGCAATTCGGAGCACTGGATCGTAGTGACGGACTTGGAACAGCAGACACTAAGATCATGATAGCAGCAGTGATTGGGACGAGGACGTATATCTTATGCCTAGAGACAGCGTGCAGCCCAGCACAATGGAGAATGAGTATGGCGAACACATGTCTTGGCCAGTACATTACCCTGAAGAGGAGAGAGTAGTGCCATCTACTCAGATCATAGAGATCAGTTCAGGCGAGACTACACCAAACTCTTGGGATAGAGATAGTCCACTAAGTGTTCTACCGCATATACCAATGCCGCATGTATTTGCACCAGGAGGTGGAGTATATTCGTACATGCCAACGGAGGAGAATCCAACGGACTACGTATACCCGTTCATTACCACGGGTGTAGAAAGCAATGATCCAGCCATCGCAACTCAAGTCAATAACGAAGTCTTCACAAACCAACCTGAAGAACCGGATACGCCGGAACCAACATGGGAGGATTATCTTGGACACCAGAACGTATCACCCACGTACTGTACAAGGAGACTCAACGAGATCGCTGGATACACATCATCAATGGAGCGTGGAGAACGAAGCATACCTCAAGATCAAGGAGAAGCTAATGCAATGTGGTGTACAATGTATGGAGAACAAGATGTACCAAACTCGGTGGCAGGCATTGGAGCTCAACATCAAATACCGGATCTTAACCAAACCACGGAGGAAGGTACCGAAGAGAATGAATGGCTACAAGATGATGAAGGTCTTAACTTAGCAAGAAGGTGGGACGAGATAATCGCCACAGAATTGGAGAACCTCAGAACAGAGGGTAATGGCCAAGAGCAAACTGTGTCACGCCAAAGGGGAAGGCCTCCCAGAAGACTTGCGAGGATGAGAGTCCCAGCAACGTCTCAAGTCACGCTACCATGCGATAAATGTGGAAGGACGGGACATCATAGCCGAGCATGTCCCAATGTGCAAGCTAGATCAAGGATGAATGAAAGGCAGAACATTTTCCTTACTTGTGGAGAGAAAGGCCATTTCGCAGCAGACTGTCCAAGGAACTGCCCCAGTACTAGTCAACCCACCCGCTCAACCACAAGGAGAGAGAGGCGACCACGGAGTGGAAGCCATAGAATGTAAGATAGAGTTTAGGAACCCTAACCACATGCCGAGAAAAGGTATTTTTCGGGTTCTAACTCAATCTTTGAATGGTTTATTTTCTTGCTTGCTTGGTATAGTAAGTAGGATTGTTTAGTGGTTTAAGTTGAGTTTGGTAGAGACATCGTTTAGGAAACCCATGTTTTGGGAAACGATGTGGTGAAAGGAGATTCCGATGTTTCTATTTCCAGGGGGAAATGAAACTAGAGCGGATATCCTTGGAACCAAGTTAGTTCGGTTAAGTAGTTTTGGGTATTAGCACATCGAGTAGGAACCCTTAAAGGGAAAGCGATGTGTTAATAGAAGGAAATTCCGTGAATGCTGTTTCCAATAAGGAAACAAAGCTAGGACGGAAAATCCTTGAGTAAGAGGTTAGGTGGTTAGCAAAGTTAGGAGAACCTCGCTAGAGTGGTCAGACCGGGATCAAGACCAACAGGGAAGTGTTGGTTAAGGTACGGTTTTGACATTAGATAACCCATAGTTAAAGCCGGGATGGATGGTTAGGGGAATGGAGATTTGAGCAAGGAGGATCAGAGGAGAGCAGTAGAAGAGGAGTCTGCAAGGGAACAACCTGAAGACAGAGTAAGAGGAGTCTGCAAGGGGACAACGTGAATACAGAGTAAGAAGAGGCAAGGCATCTTCAAAGATGGGAGAGACACCGGAACAATGGAACGTTCCTACTCTCTACAACTGGAATTCGGGGACGAATTCTATTAAGGGGGGGGAGAATGTGATACCCCGTATCAAGACCTAAAACATCCCAAAGGCCGGGATGGGAAGATCAACACTCTGGGATTGGAAGACAAAGACGTTGGATCTAATCCAGAGATCACAACGAAGACTTGGATCAAGACAGGATCAAGAACGATCGAGCAGAAGTGAAGATACAGCAAGATTGTCCAGGTGGGACGATCATTGTACGAACATGGGAAGAGTCAACAGGACGACGAAATATCAAAGTTCTCCAAATCAAGAAGAGAAGAGTTTGGACGACATAAGAGACCATTCTAAGAAGTTTGGTCGAAGCAGAATGCAAATCGGACGAGCAGATTGAGAGATGGGACGGACGGCCAAGATCTATCCCGCAACGACTGCAAGAAGCGTAAATGTTCGGGATGGAGGTATTCTGCACATTTCCAAGCAACTATGTGGAAGCTCAGAAACATGGAAATGAGAGAAGGATTAAAATAGGAGATTTTAATTCTCAAGCACGACGGGGACGAAACCCTCCAGACAGGGAAACGTACGAAACCCTCTGGACGAGGAAACGTACATTGGAGCAATCTTGTTCTAAGCCAATCAAGTGGTGACACCAGCTACTTGGAGAAGATAAGGATGATCATAACCAATATGGAGAAGACATGCAGCTACTACAATGGAGCCAAAACCATTCAGCCAATCAAGTAGAGACATTGAGCTATTGGAATGGGACGAAATTGTGTTGGACCAATCGTGCGTCAACACTACCTGCTAGGAGAGAGTGAGCCGTGGATAAGCATTCTTATTGGATGATCTTATCCAAAAGAAATGGACGAATCAAATGGAGATACACAGCAGCTTCTAAGACGGGCCAATCATGTAGCAACATCCAGCTACTGAATGAAGACGAAGCAAGCCTAAACCAATTGGGCAACGACACCAGCTGCTATGGAGGAGAGAGGGCGTGGATAAACTCCAAGAAGACCTAATGCTATCAGGGAGAGACACCCAGCTGCTCATGAGAGACAAGAATTGTCCAAACCAATCAGACGGAGACACAGAAGTGCTCAATGGAGACGAAATGGACTTGGACGAATCAGGATGCAACACCAACCACTGAGAGAGAGGAGAAGCTTCAGGAGTGGATGAGAAGCAAGTGGAGAGATGCAGAAACGGATTGGATCAAGAGCTGACCAATCAGACAGAAGCACCCAGCATCTTAATGGATAAGATGAGTTATAACCAATCGGACGATCACACCACATGCTTGGGGGAAGTCGGCTCATTGGATGAGCATTGAGAGGGGATAGGAATGACGTGTGTCATGTCCTGAGACGCCCTAGAGGCCACCAATCAAAGCTACCTAGCCTAGACCGCCTGGATGTCGCGTTCTGAGGCAGTGTAGGTTGCCACCAAGCAAAGCTATGCTAGGCCTAGGTCTCCATGTGTCTGCGCATGACTGGAGACGTCCCAAGAAGCCAGGCAGCCTCCTGAACTCCTATAAATACGCTCCTCCACCCCAAGTCCAAACCATTCCATTCCCAAAGCTAGAGAGCACCTGAAAAGTGATTAGAGAGTAATTAAGAAAGTTTTCTTAATTAAGTGAGGTTAGTGGAAGATTAGAGTAGGTCAAGATCAAAGCTTAAGGAAAGCTAGGAGGATCTTGAAGTCTTCTTAAAGTGGTGAGTCTTGGTGTTATAGTTTTAGTCTTTTGGATCTTTGTTTGTGTATGCAGGTTGTATGAACACCAAAGCATAGGAGATGCTTTCTGTTCATATTGGTTATTGGTTCTGTAGTATAACTCTCTAAACAATAAGGTTTAGTAAAAATTGTGGAGAGTTATGCTGCAGAAATTTATATAATGTGTTGTGAGGTTGTGATGGATAATCTTCTAGAGAGAAGTTATGCCGTCAGATCTCTTGTGTGTTTATATGCAGGTTTGCATTGTTGTGAGGTTGTGATGGGTAATCTTCTAGGGAGAGAAGTTATGCCGTCAATCTCTTGTGTTGTGAGGTTGTGTCGGGTAACCTTCGGGGAAGGTTAGGCCGCCAGATCTCTTTTGTGTGTGAGGTTGTGTTGGGTAACCTTCGGGAAGGATATGCCAACAGATCTCTTTTCTGTGTAAGATTGTGATGGGTAACCTTCGGGGAAGGTTATGCCGTCAGATCTTGTTAGTGTAGATGCATATCTATACATTAGGTGATGTGAGATTGTGGATGGCTATGCCGCCAAATCTCATAGATGCATCGGTTGTGGGGTTATAGCATGGCTATGCCGCTAAACCTCGAGTGCATGCTAACATGGTGGTGCGTAAGGCCCATATGTTGAGTATGACTCCGATGTGGAAAGATCACGGACGGCTGAGCCGCCAGATCTTTCGAGGTTCGTGTGGGTACTCTTCCGAGGCAAGGGAAGCTCTGCCGCAGAACCGAGGGTATGAGGCATAGTGGTGCGTAAAGGCCCATATGCTAAGTACTGAGAACATGTGGCGTGTCTAACCACATGTTGTCTAGGAAGGTGTAGTCAAGCGCATTCTCGCACGTCAGAGCCCAACCGGATTGGCAGCGAGGAGGCTGTGCATGAAGGGAGGAAGACTCGGAGGATAACCTGGTCAGCTGCCTTGGCCGAGTATGGTACCATATGACGATATGGGATCCAACCAGACATTGGCATGGTGCGCCAGTAAGGCCAATAGATGGAAGGATGAACCGGGTACCGCGATGGACTGTAGTGCCCGGGTGAAGGCGTTCATCTAGTTTCTGTGTGATTCCGGATGAGCGTGAACCTTCACAGGCGTGGGCAGAGAATGTGGCTAATGCACCTAGGCGCCTTATTGCATATAGAAAACAAGTATTAGATACTTGTCTAGGTTTGCATGGGCATTGCATATAGATTGCTTGTTTGTATGTTGTTATAGTCTTGGATTGATCGTACCTGTTCTTGTTTGATTGGGGTACGGTTAGTCTTAAGGCTATAGCATCATTATTGTGTGTGATTGCATATGTTATGCAGGTTGTGTACTAACCTCAATGCAGGTGAAGGCGGGGCTACTTAGCCCGCGGCGTTTGTGTTTGGAGTTTAGGGAATCCCCCTTGTATAGAGGTCCTAGACTCACTGAGTAATATTAGATTACTCATTCCTTTTGTTTAATGTTTTCAGGTGACCGTAGAGGTGTGAAGTAGAGCGGACCGCTGCAGGCAGTAGGCGCCAGAATAGTTTTGTGGTATGTTTTTGTAAAATAATGGTTTGTTGTTTGGTTTGGAACTAAGGATCGATCCGCATGTTTTTAAGTCGGATTTTGTAAGCACTCTGATATTTTAATAAAGGAAAGTTTTATGTAAAGACCTTATGTTCCAATGATATTAGCTTGGTCCGGGCTAACACAACTCCTGACCGAAGTACGGGTTGGCAAGCCTTAGGCTTTGGTCAAGAGGGTCGAGTTCGTGGAACGGGCTGACCTGGGCTCTGATTTGTTCTTAGTCTGGGATGGCCTATTCGGCGAACATCGACATTTTGTGGCGCTTCTCGGAACGTCTGTGCCTAGGACGGTTCGGGGGTGTTACAAATGGTGGTATCAGAGCATGGTTCATGATCATGCTCGGGAACAAGGATTTTTAAAACGTTTTATCGAGTCAAAAAGGAGTCGCAAAAACTACCTTAGGTAATCTGGTCTGTCTGCAGCATATAGGTAGAATGTTTAGGTTGTGGTTAATTGCTGATTGATCATGCATGTTCTTGTTTGATTGTTGCATGGTCAGTATAGAGGTTATGGTAACATTGTGCAATGTGGTAAGCCATGTTTGAGGTGTCTATGGGTGTTGATCATCCATAGAATAGATGGATGCGGATCATCCATGGGATAGATTGTGTTGAATAGGAACCCTAATGTTTGCTTTGTGGTGATAGCTTGAAGTCATGAGTGACTGGTTTGTGGATGATGAGGGGTCGTGGTTTAGTACTGGGCAAGAGTGGACAGTGGAGTCTGGATCGTCGAGTTCAGAACCGTCGAGCAATTCGGAGCACTGGATCGTAGTGACGGACTTGGAACAGCAGACACTAACAGATCATGATAGCAGCAGTGATTGGGACGAGGACGTATATCTTATGCCGAGAGACAACGTGCAGCCCAGCACAACGGTGAATGAGTATGGCGAACACATGACTTGGCCAGTACATTACCCTGAGGAGGAGAGAGTAGTGCCATCTACCCAAATCATAGAGATCAGTTCAGGCGAGACTACACCAAACTCTTGGGATAGAGATAGTCCACCAAGTGTTCTACCGCATATACCAATGCCGCATGTATTTGCACCGGGAGGTGGAGTATACCCGTACATGCCAACGGAGGAGAATCCAACGGACTACGTGTACCCGTTCATTACCAGTGGCGTAGAAAGCAATGATCCAGCCGTTGCAGTTCAAGTCAATAGTGAAGTCTTCACAAACCAACCTGAAGAACCGGATACGCCGGAACCAACATGGGAGGATTATCTTGGACACCAGAACGTATCACCCACGTACTGGACAAGGAAACTCAACGAGATCGCTGGATACACATCATCAATGGAGCATGGAGAAGGAAGCATACCTCAAGATCAAGGAGAAGCTAATGCAATGTGGTGTACAATGTATGGAGAACAAGATGCACCAAACTCGGTGGCAGGCAATGAATATCAAATACCGGATCTTAACCAAACCACGGAGGAAGGTACCGGAGAGAATGAATGGCCACAAGATGATGAAGGTCTTAACTTAGCAAGAAGGTGGGATGAGATAATCGCCACAGAATTGGAGAATCTCAGAACAGAGGGTAATGGCCAAGAGCAAACTGTGTCACGCCAAAGGGGAAGGCCTCCCAGAAGACTCGCGAGGATGAGAGTCCCAGCACCGTCTCAAGTCACGCTACCATGCGATCAATGTGGAAGGACGGGACATCATAGCGAGCATGTCCCAATGTGCGAGCTAGATCAAGGATGAATGAAAGGCAGAACATTTGCCTTACTTGTGGAGAGAAAGGACATTTCTCAGCAGACTGTCCAAGGAACTGCCCCAGTACTAGTCAACCCACCCGCTCAACCACAAGGAGAGAGAGGCGACCAGGGAGTGGAAGCCGTAGAATGTAAGATAGAGTTTAGGAACCCTAAACCACATGCCGAGAAAAGGTATTTTTCGGGTTCTAACTCAATCTTTGAATGGTTTATTTTCTTGCTTGCTTGGTATAGTAAGTAGGATTGTTTAGTGGTTTAAGTTGAGTTTGGTAGAGACATCGTTTAGGAAACCCATGTTTTGGGAAACGATGTGGTGAAAGGAGATTCCGATGTTTCTATTTCCAGGGGGAAATGAAACTAGAGCGGATATCCTTGGAACCAAGTGGTTCTGGTAAAGTAGTTTTGGGTATTAGCACATCGAGTGGAACCCTTAAAGGGAAGCGATGTGTTAATAGAAGGAAATTCCGTGAATGCTGTTTCCAAGAGGGAAATAAAGCTAGGACGGAAAAATCCTTGAGTAAGGGATTAGGTGGTTAGCGAAGTTAGGAGAACCTCGCTAGAGTGGTCAGACCGGGATCAAGACCAACAGGGAAGTGTTGGTTAAGGTACGGTTTTGACATTAGATAACCCATAGTTAAAGCCGGGATGGATGGTTATGGGAATGGAGATTTGAGCAAGGAGGATCAGAGGAGATCAGTGGAAGAGGAGTCTGCAAGGGGACAACGTGAAGACAGAGTAAGAGGAGTCTGCAAGGGACAACGTGAAGACAGAGTAAGAGGAGGCAAGGCATCTTCAAAGATGGGGAGAGAAACCGGAACAATGGAACGTTCCCACTCTCTACAACTGGAATTCGGGACGAATTCTATTAAGGGGGGGAGAATGTGATACCCCGTATCAAGACCTAAAACATCCCAAAGGCCGGGATGGGAAGATCAACACTCTGGGATTGGAAGACAAAGACGTGGATCTAATCCAGAGATCACAACGAAGACTTGGATCAAGACAGGATCAAGAACGATCGAGCAGAAGTGAAGATACAACAAGATTGTCCAGGTGGACGATCATTGTACGAACATGGGAAGAGTCAACAGGACGACGAAATATCAAAGTTCTCCAAATCAAGAAGAGAAGAGTTTGGACGACATAAGAGACCATTCTAAGAAGTTTGGTCGAAGCAGAATGCAAATCGGACGAGCAGATTGAGAGATGGGACGGACGCCCAAGATCTATCCGCAACGACTGCAAGAACGTAAATGTTCAGGATGCGGAGGTATAAGTAGCAGTCAAAAATTTGTATCCATTTTTATGATATTATGCATGGATTAGATATATCGGGGCGAAATTCTTCAGAAAAAATTGTGTCTTCCACAAAGGAATCTGATAAGTGAGATTGCGAGTAAGTCTTTACATAATCTTCTTCTGTCCGAAGAAATGATTCATCTAAATAATGAGTCATCATTGATATCGACACATCTGAGATCGCCGAATGTTCGTGAGGTCCTCTATTCAATCCTTTTCCTTCTTCTTGTTGCTGGATATATCGTTCGTACACATCTTCTCTTTGTTTCCCGAGCCTATAGTGAGTTACAGACAGAGTTCGAAAAGATCAAATCTTTGATGATTCCATCATACATGATTGAGTTGCGAAAACTTCTGGATAGGTATCCTACATCTGAACTGAATTCTTTCTGGTTAAAGAATCTTTTTCTAGTTGCTCTGGAACAATTAGGAGATTGTCTAGAAGAAATACGGGGTTCTGGCGGCAACATGCTATGGGGTGGTGATCCCGCTTATGGGGTCAAATCAATACGTTCTAAGAAGAAAGATTTAAAATCAATTTCATCGATATCATCGATCTCATAAGTATCATACCAAATCCCATCAATCGAATCACTTTTTCGAGAAATACGAGACATCTAAGTCATACAAGTAAAGAGATCTATTCATTGATAAGAAAAAGAAAAAACGTGAGCGGTGATTGGATTGATGATAAAATAGAATCCTGGGTCGCGAACAGTGATTCGATTGATGATAAAGAAAGAGAATTCTTGGTTCAGTTCTCCACCTTAAGGGCAGAAAAAAGGATTGATCAAATTCTATTGAGTCTGACTCATAGTGATCATTTATCAAAGAATGACTCTGGTTATCAAATGATTGAACAACCGGGAACAATTTACTTACGATACTTAGTTGACATTCATAAAAAGTATCTAATGAATTATGAGTTCAATACATCCTGTTTAGCAGAAAGACGGATATTCCTTGCTCATTATCAGACAATCACTTATTCACAAACTTCGTGTGGGGCTAATAGTTTGCATTTCCCGTCTCATGGAAAACCCTTTTCGCTCCGCTTAGCCCTATCCCCCTCTAGGAGTATTTTAGTGATAGGTTCTATAGGAACCGGACGATCCTATTTGGTCAAATACCTAGCGACAAACTCCTATGTTCCTTTCATTACAGTATTTCTGAACAAGTTCCTGGATAACAAGCCGAAAGGTTTTTTTATTGATGATATCGATATTGATGATAGTGACGATATTGATGCTAGTAACGATATTGATCGTGAACTTGATACGGAGCTGGAGCTTCTAACTATGATGAATGCGCTAACTATGGATATGATGTCGGAAATAGACCGATTTTATATCACCCTTCAATTCGAATTAGCAAAAGCAATGTCTCCTTGCATAATATGGATTCCAAACATTCATGATCTTGATGTGAATGAGTCGAATTACTTAGCCCTCGGTCTATTGGTGAACTCTCTCTCCAGGGATTGTGAAAGATGTTCCACGAGAAATATTCTTGTTATTGCTTCGACTCATATTCCCCAAAAAGTGGATCCCGCTCTAATAGCCCCGAATAAATTAAATACATGCATTAAAATAAGAAGGCTTCTTATTCCACAACAACGAAAGCACTTTTTCACTCTTTCCTATACTAGGGGATTTCACTTGGAAAAGAAAATGTTCCATACTAATGGATTCGAGTCCATAACCATGGGTTCCAGTGCACGAGATCTTGTAGCACTTACCAATGAGGCCCTATCAATTAGTATTACACAGAAGAAATCAATTATAGACACTAATACAATTAGATCTGCTCTTCATAGACAAACTTGGGATTTGCGATCCCAGGTAAGATCGGTTCAGGATCATGGGATCCTTTTCTATCAGATAGGAAGGGCTGTTGCACAAAATGTACTTCTAAGTAATTGCCACATAGATCCTATATCTATCTATATGAAGAAGAAATCATGTAACGAAGGGGATTCTTATTTGTACAAATGGTACTTCGAACTTGGAACGAGCATGAAGAAATTCACGATACTTCTTTATCTTTTGAGTTGTTCTGCCGGATCGGTCGCTCAAGACCTTTGGTCTCTGCCCGGACCCGATGAAAAAAATAGGATCACTTCTTATGGATTCATTGAGAATGATTCGGATCTAGTTCATGGCCTACTAGAAGTGCAAGGCGCTTTGGTGGGATCCCCACGGACAGAAAAAGATTGCAGTCAGTTTGATAATGATCGAGTTACATTGCTTTTTCGCTCCGAACCAAGGGATCCCTTATATATGATGCAAGATGGATCTTGTTCTATCGTTGATCAGAGATTTCTCTATGAAAAATACGAATCGGAGTTTGAAGAAGGGGAAGGAGAAGGAGTCCTCGACCCGCAACAGATAGAGGAGGATTTATTCAATCACATAGTTTGGGCTCCTAGAATATGGCGCCCTCGGGGCTTTTTATTTGATTGTATCGAAAGGCCTAATGAA
>CACVBM020001884.1:393507-399190 GCA_902728155.2 Microthlaspi erraticum | reverse complement strand
ATACATGATCATGCTAAATAATGACACAATAAGTCTGGCCGCTGGAGCCTCTCTCAGACCATCATTTCTTCGAGTTCACTCAATTTGAAGATGTCATCAATGGATATCATGACGAATGTTTTTCTCTAGGTATGATTGTTCGGCAATTATTTTAAAGACTAATATCAATTATTATTCCTGAACTAATAATTGCGTTTCAGATCTAATCGGAACTATTTCATACATGGGGAAGCTTTCACCTCATCCTAAAACTCTTGAAGAGCGAAGATGCATTCTGTTTCACTTGAAAAACGAAAGGTAATCTAAGCAACGTTTAATACAAACTAAACTGAAAATGTATATCTTATCAACTGAATTAAACTTTGATATTTTAATGATTACAAGGAACGTTGAACTATATTGCATCGCGTGTGATAATTTTGCTGAGGATTTGAACGAAAATTGGAAATCAATGAATCGTAGAAACGTGATAGCTGTGCTAGGTGAATGGAGAATCACTCGCTCAAAGGGTAAGTAAATTCGCTTTTAGTATACAGAAATGTTATAACATAAGTGTTTTAAAAAACTAACTGCATTACAAACATGTGATATCTTTGTAGTTGATTCAAAAAGGCTGTCCAGAATCTGGTTCGATCCAAACATCTCTGAAGCAAAAACAATGAAACAGAGATTAGACACAACATAACTATTATGAAAATATTTGACAAATTCATTAACTTATGCTGTTTGTAGGTTGGCTCTTCAAAATAACTACATAACCCGGAAAAAGATATGGATGGAGGCATCAAATACAAGTTTTCAAATGGGATTCATGTCATCCTTTAATCTAAAATGTATTTGAAAATAAATATTCTCCACATTCTAGATATAAATATTATGTTTTGTGGACTCTGTAAAACTGTATGAATGGCATAAGTTTTATAAATTTATTATGGTTTTTTAAATTAATTTATTAAATCGTACAAATATTTTTATAAATATTACTTTGGTTAGTTAAATAGCATAAGTTATATTATTTTATTACTTAAAGAATGTTTCTTTCAAAATATGTATATTATTACTTTTTCAATTCTACGAATGACATAGATTGTATTATTTTATTCAATTAATAATTTATCAAATAAAAGGAAGACTTAGTTACTAAAATATTTGTTTAGTTAGATAAACTTTAAAAATAAACAACCTATTAAATAAAGCAATTGCAAAACAACAAATGTATCACGCATTAAAATAACATAATTTCTAAATTTAGTTAAATTTAAAAAATAAGATGTGATAGAAATACAGACAAATTAATAAAGAGAGTTGTCTTTTCGATAATTAAAAACAGTCAATGAAATCATAATAAAAGCAACTGATAAATGAGAATTTATCTTCTCGGAAAACAGGTTTTTCATGTTTCCAATGAAGAAATTGAAAAAATGGGGGGAAAAAAATAACAATATTATATTATAACTGAACGTAAATAAAAGATATAGAACGAGTATAAGAAGAACACAATCGGAGCGATTTTAGAATATCAAAACAGTCTAAGCAAATATTTCTCTTTCTCAAGATAATATGGCAAACTATCAGAGAATCGATGCCCTTCGTACATCAAGAACAGATTGGAGGATTAGAGCATTCGTTGTTAAAAGGTGGGAAGAAACTATTCCAGGAGCAGATGTTTTCTTGCACTACATACTTACAGACGAAAGTGTAAGTGATTCCATCTAATAATATTATAGAACATTTAATAATAGATAGAGATCTATTAAACTTGAGTTCATCTTTTTGAAATTTAACAGAATCGAAAAATTCATGCATCTGTCAAACGGGAATATTTCAATCCTTCTTTCAAAAGAAATCTTCACGAAGGAGAATGGAAAGAAATCGAAGATTTCGTGGTTGTTAGAAAAGTTTCTCCTTTCAGATTTTCAGAGTACCACTTGGAGATGGTTTTGGTTGAAAATACCAAAATAAGACCGGTGGAAAATGATAACCCACCGAAGTACATGAAGTTCAAGAAACTTCAAGATGTCTTTCTCGGAGATATCTGTACAGCGTACCCTGTTGGTAAGTGAATTATCTTTCAAATACAAGCGCAGATTTATAAGAGATTAAATAAATATTTTAATTAATACTAACCAAACATTTTTCCCTTAAATTCAAAGATGTGATAGGGCAAATTGACTACGTTGGTGTTCCTGAGTTAGTTCCAAATGTGTTGTTGTATGGAGAAAACACAACAAAAACAACATCAAAGATCAGGTTTGGATTAGAAGACGAAATGTAAATTAACTATTTTAAAAAGTATTTTACTACGAAAGAATTGAATATGAAATAAAAATGTCAAAATTTCAGGGAGCTTGGATTGATTTGTGTGGCATATGGTACGTTGGCTGATCAAATTAATGACCTATGCTAGACTCATGGAATTGTCATTGATATGGTCAAAATATGTGTCCTAACAGATTGGAAAATTATCGACATCAACAACGAAGGTAAAAATACAATAAAAAATATAATGATTTCTTTGTATATACATTTACTTAATTAAGCTGATTCTGTTCAATAGGTGAACATCAACTGGTGGGAATTGAAGGACCGTCTCGGTTTGAGGTGGATGTTGATATACCAGAGGTCAAACAGTTGAGAGAAACCATGTAAGTTAAATTCTTACATAAAACAAAGATGCTTTACAAAGTAAAAGAATATCTATCTAGCTTCTAAATATATTTTTTTAAATAACAGTCTCGCGAAAATCCGCAATGAATATGACGATGAAAGCTCGGAAGATTCTTGATAAAAGTTTAGATGTGGATAGGTGCTGCAAGCGTGAAGAAGAAGAAGATTTCAATAAATCATGTTATTTCGGTTGTTGTTTTTTATATTTGAGAACACTTTCTTATTATTTATATGACTTATTTTCATTTTAAAATATACATATTATGAAACAAAAATTACGATTCACGGAAAACTAAACAAAAAACACATATATTGACAAGAGATTTACACATATAGTAAATAATACGAACACATACTCATAGAACATAAATTTTTATAAATAATACTTCGGATTTTAGACATAATTTATGTAACCCGTCATTCTTAAAGCGAATATATAAAGAGAAGATTCTGAAATTGACAGTAAATTAAATTTACTTCTTAGCCCAATGACTTCTGGCATAATTAAAAATACTTTCAGAGACATGAGCAGAAAAACATTTGCATGCTTCATTAAAAAAAGTTGAAAAACGACTAAAATAAATAATAGAGACGGTCAGAGAAATGAATTAAGTCTACTATTTCAAAAAAAATATAAGAAGTCAATGAAATAATAATGACAATTTATGAAAACACAAGATTCATCTTCTCAAACAGTCTTTGTTTTTTCCCAATGTATACAAATTAATTTTTAAAAAGGAACATTGATCGAACAAAAAAATAGAGGAGAATAGCGATAAACACAGATTACAAACACAACTAAAAACAGAGAGAAACAGACTCATTTTCTTTCCAAAGAGAGAAGATTGTAATAAATCATTTTCTTTACAATTTGGTTTCTATATTTCAGAGACCTTTAATAATATTTATAAGACTCATTTTGATATCAAAATTTCAAGATTATGAAACATAATTTTAATACAGGAAAATTAAATAAAATGTCAAACATATTCCAAAGATAAACAAGATATTAGAAAGATCAAATATTATTATTATTACAAAAAATTGCAATTTCAAGGAATATCATGCCCGCGCTGGTCGCGGGCGATCCACCTAGTATTCATTGTTAAAGTTAACATTGATTCAAAACATTACGATTGGTTGAAGAAAATTTGTGCAAAAGAAACAGAAAACTAAATTAAAATGTGCAAATTTAACCCTTATTTTAATTTTGTGCAAATTGAATCCTCATATTAGTTATGTGCAAATCAAACACATATTGAAATAAAATTAAGTCGAAATCTCATAACCAATTCATTGACTTTTAAATGAAAATTTTCTTTTCCTAACAAATGAAGATATTTTCAAATTTGAGACTAATGCTTTGAAGTTTGAAAGACAAAAAAAAAAAAAAAAAAAAAATCTTGGACACTAGCCACCAGAGCCTTGAAAATTTCTAAAACTTCTTATCTAAAATTTCTGAAACTTTTAAATCGGACAAAGCTTCTAAATCTCGCTGGATTTATGAACTTAAGAAACAAAAATCATTAATGTCGTTGAGTTTTGGAGATACATATCACTTTTCAATATTAAGTGTGAAACAACCAAGCCCTTTAAAAAAAAAAAAAACAATTTAGCGGAAGTCTTAAAACCAATAAATTAAATAATAAATCAAACATCAGTATTCAGCGGACTCAAATAACATAAGTCAGTAAAAGAGTACTAGCAACCTAAACTCCATGTACTAGCAACTTAAACAATA
Source organism: Microthlaspi erraticum (assembly GCA_902728155.2). Lineage (NCBI taxonomy): Eukaryota > Viridiplantae > Streptophyta > Magnoliopsida > Brassicales > Brassicaceae > Microthlaspi > Microthlaspi erraticum. The sequence goes on along the minus strand of CACVBM020001884.1, from coordinate 394,782 downwards.
TAAAAACAGTAAAACTATCATCCTCTTATTCGGCCTAGATTATGCGATCACGTAAACCTTTTACCTTCAACGCAATACAAAATAGTTGCGTAAGTATTATCATAAATATTTAGTAAGTGGGATCATCCAACCTACATGCCAATTACGTGAGGCACTAGACAAATAAACAGCAATAAACAACAAACAGTCGAACAACAGCAACAAAATCACTCTGTGTCGAGCGACACACGAGCTCTGGTGTCGACCAACACCAACTTGGTTTCGCTCGACACCGACTTGCAGACCCGAGCCCCAAATCATGAAATCAACACAGAAACAGTAAATTAACAGGATTCAACACCCGAAATTGATCAAATCGCCGCCATGACTCAAAAACAGCTCAAGAACAATTCAATACCACATCACACAACAAAATCATAGTGAAACACGAGCCTATGGTCACGCACTCACCTCTAAAAACGGATTGAAAGGGGAAAAAGAGATGAAGCAACAAAGAACAGCAACAAACAGCTACAGATTCGCCCATCAAAGAACAGCAACAAACAGCTGAATTCAGCTCAAGTGGAGGCCAAGATCAAAACATCCCAACTCAACCAAAACTTGGAGATCACACTCAACTCGTATAGTGTTTGCCACGAAGAAGAACAAGCCAAGAAGGATTCCATATGAAAAAGATATTGGAGATACAATTTGGCAGATACATACGATCACTCAACGAATTATTATGGCCAAACCAGGATGAACCGAATAACAAATTAAAAAAAAAAAAAACTGGATTATTAACTCAACAGAATAAAAAAAACAGTGAATTCTTGACCAAATTCATTTTGGTTTAAGAGTTACAGGTGGTGTCACGCACGCTTGTGCGGGAATGAATTTTTCATAGGGAGATTTGTGAATATAAGCTAAAAAACTCCCTAATACACTTTTAAAACTTACTACCATGTAAAATGTTAATATGTATGAAATAATTATTTTTAAATGCCTTTTACAAAAACAAAAAATTATAACAAATGAAGAATAATATGGAGAATGTTAAACCATTTTTTATAAAAAAGATGTGTTAAACATATGTTTTTAAAAATTTAAACGTTTTCAAATATTCAAAGTAGAATTCATATTCTACTTGCTGTTCTATTTTCTAAAAATAGAAGAATATGATTTCTACGTTATTTTCAGTAGTCTACTAGAACATACGGTTTAACTTATGTTCACGTTTTTACTAGTGGTAGAAAATGTATTCTGACTTATGTTCAAATTTCTACCATTCAAAGA
>CACVBM020001884.1:138507-383507 GCA_902728155.2 Microthlaspi erraticum | reverse complement strand
TACGATTGTAATATTTTGTAAAAATATTTTAGTCTGCTATTTTAATTTGTTTGCTTTTTGGTTAGACATAATTAATGTGCTTATCCTATTTTCATGTGCATGAGTGTTCATTATCCTAAAAAAATAGAAAGAAAAACGAATAGAAATCCGATAAATAATTGTTTCATACCCACACATTTTATAATCTGTTTACAAGCAAAAATAAAACTATACGTGGCAATTTCAAAATTCTCAATCTATTCAATTGATCAGATTTATTGAAATCAACTCCAACAGATTTAAAATACATCAGATTTTAAAACTTTTGGTTCATTTACAATGATTTATTATTCATTTCACAATCTATAGGCATATGAGTTATCTTTAGATTTTAAAAGCTGTGGCATTGTATTTACAAAGTCAACATGATTTGATTTAATATCTATAATAGAATTGAAGTCAATCAACAAATAAACATGAGTTTATATTAGAGGTTTTGATTGAATATGATGTTGATGAAGTTTTGATGAAATACGCATGGCATCGGAGAAATAGCGAGAAGAAATGGAGAAGTGGTGGAGAAGAAAAAGAGAATAAGGGATTAGGGTTAATAATATTGATTATTAAAAAATTTAATAATTATAACAAACTGATTACAAAATCTGAAGGTAAAAGGTTAGATTTTGATTACTATAATTTATACATGGAAGTGATTTCAAATCCAAACAAACTCTCTCACATCAAATCCATTGAACAAAGTCTAATAAATTTGAATAACACAAGACTTAAATTGATCTACTCAAATCCTTAATTGAATAACATTAGATTTCAAATTCTTTTAATTAAAAGATTCTAAATACATGAACCAATAACACTAGATTTTAAACTCTTTTAATGAAGGGATTCTAAATATATAAACCAATAACACCAGATTTTGTTAGAAGATTTTAAAACCATGAATGAATAACAATGGATTATAGTTAGATTTAAACTCTATTAAAAACCATAAACCAATAATACCCTCATAGCTGATGTTCTATACTCCCTTTATTTTATAATAAGTGTTATTTAAGCTTTAGTTTTGTGTTTCATTATAGGTGTCGTTTAACATTTCCAATTCATAATTTAGAAAATTAACAAGATAAATTATTTATTGTATTAACAAGAAAGTTAAATGAATTATTTTACTTCCTCAGTTCCTTAAAGATAATTTTTCTAATCTTTTCACACATATTAAGAAAACGTATAGATTTTGCAATTAAATAAATTTCTATAACTTTAAACCAATAAAAATCTAACAAATACAATTAATATTTCTTGAAACTGAAAAAATCCATCAAAAATTAGAAAATTTATATATATGGAATAACAAATAATGTCAAGGGAGTAATATTTTTATTATATCAAAAAATTCTATGTTTTCTTTTTCATTTTGATTATTAAAAAAACTTAAATAACAATTAATAAAAACTAAATTTGTAACTGAAAATAATTTTTGAATTATATGAAACATCTAATAATTTCAGAAACAAAAATAGTATTTTTTTTTTAAACGAAACATCTTTCTCACTTGCAAAGGATTTGGTGTTTCACACACGTTTTTTCTTCTTCTTTGCAAATAATCTGCCTCATTAAAACCGCTATGAAAAAAAACATGGTATTCCACAAATTTGTACGTTGTTCGTATAAATTCTAACAATTTATGGTTAGAACAATCTATGGAGATGTACGGTTCTTATGAAAATGGATGCAATTGTATAATATATATCAAACAAATTCATATTTTATTATAATATTTCTCTATATATTATAAAATTTAGACAATGGTTTAGCTCTTATAACTTATTTGTGTTTAAATCCATATTCCATGGTAGTACAAGTTGTGTTTAAGTCCATATTCCATGGTAGTACAAGCCATGGAGATTTATCATATGTATTTGAAAAGTATATTCCACCAATTTTAGCAACCCATATACGTAGTTGACCACATCGAGGAATAAGTGCTTCACCTCCTTTGTATACTTCAACGTCAAAACAAAACTCCATGTTAGGACCTTGTCTCAAAAGACACTTCCATTTTGTATAATTGAAAAATTCTTCATGAAATCTGATGAGAAAGGTATTGTTGAAGTTTAAATTTTGTACATGTAGATCTTCGGTTCTGGAACGACAATGATATTGGAGAACACGACCAGGTGCAAGATTGTTTTGAATTACTAATTCATTTTTTTTGCAAGCTTCGTTAAACTCAAAATATGTAATAATAACTAGAACAAAAAATATGAAATGTTTCATCCTGTATGATTTAAGATAATTAGTGGAGTCATTAGAATATCAACATGTATTACTTATATGTTTTAGATCCAAAAATTGAGTGTTGACTAAACATTTTATGGTAAAACATAAACTAAATATTTTTATGGTTTTAACTAAATAATTTATTGGAGTAATAAGAACATTGAAACGTTAGTCAACAGTCAACACTCATTTAAATTAGTTTATGTTTATACCATAAAAATGGTATTTACTAAACTTTTGATGATTTTTTCTTATTAAAATATTTAGGTACACTCAAACTAGCGAAGCCATCTGAATACTCATGGTAAAGAAGAAAAGAAAAGAAGTATTTCTGAAGGACCGTATACCTCTTGGATTTAGGATTTCTAGTTATGTGGATCTTGCAGCTATCTCAACCGCAACAATTCCACTGATATTCCCACCCTTGAAATGGTACTTTGTCCTGGTACATAAACTAAATATTTTTATGGTATTAACTAAATAATTTATTGGAGTAACAAAAAAACTAAAATGTTTAGTCAACATAATTTTTATGGTACAATGGAAACTCTATAGATTAATATTCTATAATTTAATAATTTGATTAATTAATAAAATTTTTAGGTCTCAAACTAAGTTTTTGATCTAAATAATTTATTAATAAATTATCATGCCTCAACATTTTTAAATTATTAACTAAACCTTATTAGACTTAATAAGTACCTTTAGAAATTAAAAAGAGATTTATTGTTTTTAGGAGGATGAGGTCCAGTCCAGCTCAGAAAGCAAATAATATATTCCGTTGAAAATAACTTTTCCGTAATCAGTCCTTAATTCTTTATAAATACTAAATCAGTCCATATTTCCATTATAAAGAAAAAAAATAAAATATAATAAGCTATAGTCTTCATAATTTAAATGTGTGTTTTTATCTTTTATTTAAACTTTTTCTTTTTAAATTTTTTTCTCACTAAGAAATAAAAAATTATATCTTCAAAACTTTTAGAAATCAATAAAAAAATATTTAACTATAGATCAGTTGGATCGAAATCGAAATTATTATTGCAACATGTATATAATATTTAATTAGGTGAGGACATATGTAAACATGTGAAAACTGAAAAAGAAAATATAATAACAGAAAATGAAAACTAACAAAATAATTGTAAAACAACAAACTAATATTGAAAAGGAAAACTGATAATAATCTGAGGTAAAAACCAAATTGTAAAAGAAACAATATAAATAGAAAACTAACAAAAATAATGATAAAGTGACTAATCTATCTATATATTCCAATGCAATACATCCGTTTTTTATTTATGATTTATATTTCTATCTATTGTATTTTCTTCTCTGTTTTCTTTAGCTTCCGACCAAATCATGTGATCCTTTTACGAACTTCAGCACCGGAAAACAACACATCGTTGTTCTAAACTTGTACATGTGTGTTTTTTACCAACCATCTCGTTTTATTAGAGCTCTATGCCGTCTCATTCTTTATTTTGTGTTCGAAATTGGAGGAAATAGTAGTAGTTTTTAAAAGAAAAGAAACGTGAAGTAGAGAGACAGGTGGGTAAGTTTATTATTAAAGAAATGAATGCTCTTAAATTTGTCCCCGGGAAAATCTCAAGCTTTTTCCTTCATACATGGCAAAACAACCCAAATCCGTTTCTTTCTTTTCCATTTTTTTTTCTTTGGGTTTCAGCTCTCTCTCTCGTTGGTTCTTTAGTTAAAAACAAAAACAAGAAAAGGATGAATTTTTTTGGAACAAGATGATTCGTCATGGGATGGTGATGTTTCTTGCTGACATCAACAGACGAAGACAGTATTTTTTTTTCTATTTCCGTTAAAAGCTCAGAAGCTGCATTTTACTCGTAGTTAGTTTCATCTTCTCTCGGATTTCTTCATTTTACAGAGGAACTTTTCTGTTTTCTAATTTAGGGGTTGATTTGATCTTAGCAGGTTTATCAAATGTCTAATCTTTCAGCAAGAACAGGACGAGACCGTCAACGTTATGACAACAACTTCCGTCTCGTTTCTGGGTACGAAACCATTTAGCTTCTTGTCGTTGACCTCAATAAATGTTGTTGATATGCTGCTCTGGTGTGGTTTTCTTATATTTACTTTCAATACTGGCAATCAAAAAGCAATAATGGGAAGAGAAAAATTGGTCTGTTGATATGATGACAGATGCATACCCTATGGGTAAGCAAGCAACAAAAGTTGTTTTTGTCTGTGTCACAGACATAAAGATATGTTACTGTAACTGACAAGGGGCACACATCTGAATGTTAAAGAAGCTTTGGAACTGTGTCGGTACGAGTGGATGCAGAGTGCCCTTGAAGAGTTTCTAAGAGTAATGGCAGAAGAAGGAAGTCCAGGGACGAAAGAAGAAGACTCTCTTGCCATTTCCAGCATTTCAAATCGAGGAGAGCGACATGTTGATCCTCGGTACTGCTTTGTAGTTAATTAGTTTCATTCTCTCTTAGGCATATCAAACTTCTTCAGTTGTTGTTTATAGATAAGACACTGGATTATTGAGAAGCTTCCTCTGTAAACAAAGTGAAAACATGAGAAGCTAATGACTTAAGACCCAATTTGTTCCAAGGTTACTCAGTGAGTCTGCGACTTGAAAGTGATTCTCGCAAAAGACATATAGAGAGGCTATTATTAACTCATAGGTTCCATTGTCTTAGATGCTAATGCTATCTGAAACAACCAAACACACAAGGACAAGATTTTGTTTCTTCGAACTTTTTTCTTTACCAATCATCATAACTAAAAGAATTAGCCAATTTTAGATATACTAAATTACAGGAGACTAACAAAGTGGATTAAATCCTTCCAAGTACTCATTTCTACTGCATTCACCAGTTGCAACTATCCAAGATGTTACAGAAGCATCAAGCATCCCTAAAAAAACTTCAATGAGAAACATATTGGGGATTCAGAAACTGCAAGAAAGAGAAAACGTTTTATATTGAAACGGCTAAAGCTATAGCCTTACCAACAGGATGCAATCATCCATCAACCTAGAGTTGATTCTTAGCGTCTGAGCCATTCTCTGAAACATGACTGCATTTTCTCGCGGCTTCCAGCATTTGAGATATTTACCGTAGGAATAATCTTATCTGGCCTTAAAAACTGCGGGAAAACGAAATCAGTTAATGCTAATAGAAGTGTAAATCTTATCCAGGACAGAGACGGTTTCTGGTACGCACTTGAACAAACTCTCGAAGTTCTGTGAAGCTTGAATGCTCACTATATGGAACCCCTACAAAGATAAATACTTACAGACAGTAAGACAAATCCTCATAAAGATACTTAACGCTATATGCATAGTATATCATTTGTAGCTCACAGAGAATGTGCGTTACAAAAAAAAAACAAACTCACCATAAATGGTGATTTTTCCCTTCACAATTGGTTTTATCAGATCAAGGTGTTCACCTATCTTCTCCGAGTAAGTCCAACCTGATAACAAAGGAAGCAAAACTTTTCGTACCAAACCACCAATAGTTTAAAGTTTAAACCAAAACCTTAAACAAAGAAGGTAAAAAGTTCACCTGTAGGCCTAAATGCTAAAACTGCTCCATATTGTTCTCTATAAGCCTTTAAGTGTTCCTCGAGTCTCTTCAGATAAATTATCAGAAAAAGATAAGATCATGAGAGGTTGAAATAGAAACGATGTAAGATTACTTGAGATAAGCATATTGGTTTTTAGAGAAATACTTCAACTCTCAATGATGACATAGGCAGAACATGAAGACACGTGGCTTTCCCATCTGTACAAAGATTCTTCGAAATATCATCCCAACCAAAAGATTGCAGTATCCGTCTTCTTGAAGCATTTGCAAATATCTTAATCTGGAAACCACACGAGGTTAGAACTTATAAGTCCAGAAAAAAGGGCTAAAAGGTTAGAGAATGGCAATTCATACCCCAAGTGCTTTGGCAATAGCTAGATAAACACATTCCTTTCCAATGCTATAAGAACCAACCACAATCAGAGTCCTCGGCTGCTTCCTGAGGAACTCCTTTGTGATTCTCACAACATAACTTAATACGTCTTCTTTAGAGGGGAATCTGAACAAAAACATAAACTTTACGAGCATGCTCCTCAAATCCATCACAAGTTCTATTATTTGAAAATCCTTGCTCTCACTTGTATCTCGGATTGCAGTACGTTGTATCCAAATACAACACATGAACTCGTTGGTTAAAGAGGAGAGGATGAGTTTGCATCTGTTTACAGGCCCTGAAATCTCCGGTATGCAGATAACACGTCCCATCTAAGAGACGAAAGTGGATAAGAGCAGCACCAGGGCAATGATTAGCTTCTATTAAAGTGACTTTGATCCCATTAATTGTGTATTCAACGTCTAGCTCCAACGGATGAATAAACCTACACAGAGAAGAATCACCACACACAAACAGAAAACTAAAATACACAAATTTGAAGGTTGTCTTTAGACATAAAATGCCATTAGCGAAGGAACTTACGAGGGATTAACAGAGAGACTAAGCCTGAGAAGACGACTAGTGAGAGAGGAGCAGTAAATTGGACCATGAGACCAAGCTTTAGTGAGACCCATGTAATGATCAGCGTGAAAGTGAGTAAGGAAGTAAGCAGAACATCCTTGAACACAACCATAGCGAAAGGCATCCACAGTAAACGGTGTTCCTGCAGATAAATGGCGTCAAATTGACAAACAGAGAAGCAGATTTGGGGAAATGAGTGCGAAGAAGAAGAGTAAAAAGACCTGGAAGTTTCTTATAGAAAGGGCATTGTCGAGGCGTGTCATTAGTCAATGGAGAGTTCCTAAGTCTCTTTCGGAGAGAAGTCGTCGTCTTTCTCGCCGACGACGACGACGACGAAGCAGGTGAAGTGGAAGTGGAAGGAGAAGGCTTTTGTAAACCCCAAATCTGAAACAAGTCCGTTTGTTTCGTCTTCTTCTTCGTTACAGGAGAAATCTTCTGTAAACCCCAAATCTGAAGCAAGTCCGCTTGTTTCATCTTCTTAGTCTCAGGAGTAACCAAACAAGACCAATCAGAACCAGCCTTGTAGAAATCAGACGCAAAACCCTCTTCTTCTTCTTCTTCAACAACATCGTCGTAGAAACTAAAACCCTCTGCTTCTTCGTCTTCAACATCGTCGTTGAAACGAGAGACAAAACCTTCGTCGTCGTCTTCATCTGAAACATCCATTTTTTTTTTTTTTCCGATTTTTCTGAAATGTGAAAACGAAAGGTCAAAAGAGTCAAATTTTACCCGCCCGCCAAAGGGTGGCTTTTGGCCATTGAAGTGTCGGCTAGAGAGAGAGAGAGAGAGTAAAAATGGTAAAAAAGCCCAAACAAAACGTGAGGAGCAGCAAGAAGACAGATTTACAGAAAGGGCCCAACCACAGCGTCATTTTTATTATGATGGAAGTTGCCAAATAAGTTGATCGAATCTCATCGTCATCGTCGTCTTCTTCCTTAACCCGTCACCGTCGTTGGGAATTCAATTTCTCGGCGATTGGGTCTTCCTTACGAAAAATCAAAACTTTTTGCTTTTTAGAATTTTCAATTTGGGAAAAAAAAAATCCAATTTTTATTCTTCCTTTTACTTGACGCCATTTTGTTTTTGGTCACTAAAGCTAAATCTGACCATTTTCAATTTCTTAAAAGAAAAAAAAAATAGTTTTTATTTTTTCGTTGGAAGAGGAGGACTTGTAATCTGCTCTGCTGTTATAGAATCAATCTGGATCTGAAGCTCTATCTATCGTCTCCTCCGCAGGTTTTGCCTCCTTAAATTCTAATGCTAATTGACGAAAAACCCTTTCTTTTGCCTCATTCTTCTTTCGTTTTCCGATTCTTTATTGCCGCATTTTTGTTTATTTGATCTCTGTTTCAACAGAATCAACGATTAGAAGAAACCCATGATTCGTTTCTTAATTCCCTTATCAAAGCTGCAAGCTTGAGTTTTTCCTTTATTGCATTCACCAATCAAATAGCCCCTTATGAGGTTTTCTCTATATTGCCTTATCAGAGCTGCAAGCTTGTGCTTTCTTCTCTTGCAAGCACCAATCAAATATCCCTTCTGAGGTTTTATGCTCAAAGGTTTCTTCTTCTCTTGCAGATTCGAAGGCTAAGATCACATGAAGGCCTGAGCTAGTTTGCTGCTTTAGATGATCCCTAACTGAGCCGTCTCCGTTCTTTAAACCATGGGAGAGTGGGTCATCGGAGCTTTCATTAATATCTTTGGAAGCGTTGCTATTAATTTCGGCACAAACCTTCTCAAATTGGGACATAATGAGGTCTGCATTTTGCCTCAGGCACTACTGTTTTGGCTACATTTGGTCTCAGCGAAGCTTAGTTTACATCTTGTTGACCTTTGTGTATTATCAGAGAGAAAGGTCAGCTCTATTGGATAGTGGCGGAGGAAAGACGTTGAAACCGATTATACATTTTCAGACATGGAGAGTCGGTATTGCTCTGGTCTTAAACCTCTTCCCCTCTTTGAAGTTAATATGAAGAAGCTAGTTCTGAGTCCAATGTTGTTGGAAATGTACAGGAATCCTTGTCTTTCTTCTTGGGAATTGCCTCAATTTCATTTCATTTGGTTATGCTGCTCAGGTAGAGCCATCTGTTCAACTACTTGCGTGATTATGTCAGATTTCGATGATTGCATTATGGTTTCTCTTTGGTTCTCTTACTTTTATGCAATCTCTTTGCAGTCCCTTTTAGCAGCTCTTGGATCCATTCAATTTGTATCCAACATAGCGTTTGCTTATGTTGTATTGAACAAAATGGTGACTGTTAAGTACGTAAACATCATCTGCAAATCTTTAACAATATCGATGTATTCACTCTTCTAATTTTGTTGGTATGTCTTGGTCACAGGGTACTTGTTGCTACAGCCTTTATAGTTCTTGGAAACGTTTTCCTTGTAGCATTTGGTAATCACCAGTCACCAGGTAAACTATTCTTGGAACAGAAAGGTTTCTATTTTCTTTTCATGAAGCATGACCTAATGTAAGTCTTCTGTGCTCAGTTTTCACACCCGACCAGTTGGCAGAGAAGTACAGCAATATGACATTCTTGGTCTACTGTGGGATTTTGATACTAATCGTAGCCGTAAACCATTTCCTCTATAGGTGAATGTTGCATTTGAAATTGTTGTAGCCTTGCACTATTTTTCAATTATTTGTCCTCTTTCGTGATATGTTTAATCGGAATATTCAGGAAGGGAGAAGTTTTGTTATCTGTACCTGGACAAGAGTTTGGCTCTTATTGGAAAATGCTGCTTCCTTTCTCATACGCTGTGGTCTCCGGCGCTATAGGATCATGTTCGGTTTTATTCGCCAAGTCACTGTTAGTTTGTAAATTTGTAGGCTTGACTTAAACAACTGATAAGTTATGCACATGACTTCAAGTGCTAATTTGAGTTTCATCTTGCAGCTCAAACTTGCTGAGATTAGCCATGTCTAGTAGCTATGAATTGCACAGCTGGTTCACATACTCAATGCTTCTTTTATTTCTTAGTACAGCTGGATTCTGGGTAAAAGCCTTAAAGCCAATGAAAATTTCTGTCTGCTTTGTTGTGCCATTGAGACGATGAAGTTTACTAAAGTAAAAATGCCTTTTATGTGCTTATGTTGCAGATGACAAGATTAAATGAAGGATTGTCTCTGTATGATGCAATTCTCATAGTTCCAATGTTTCAGATTGCTTGGACTTTCTTCTCCATCTGTACAGGATTCATCTACTTCCAAGAGTTTCAGGTTCATCTATTTGCTTTTCTTTATCATGGTGACCAAAAAACAGATCCGAAATGGTATGAATTGTAGGCTTACTGTCTTCTTACTCTCTAAACAGGTTTTTGATGCGTTAAGAACGACAATGTTCATATCAGGAATGTTGTGCGTGTTCATAGGCATTTCCTTACTAGCACCTGATGATACAAGAGGCAACGAGACAAAAGATAATTCATCATCTCTAGACTCCATAGTCTCCTCAAGCGTACCAACCGAGGAGGACAGGTAAAAAACACACGTTCCCATTAGATCACTAGTTCTAATTTCTAAAGTTATTAATAATTTAGCTCTTATTGACAATTTGATATTTTATAACAGGTTGATATCTCAATCATCTATAGATGGACATAGCAAAGACTCAAGAGTAGTTGTGCAAGGAATGTATATGAAAGCGACTGATCTAGTTGCCAGGACAAAGGTACACATAAAGCAATAAGTATCTTCACTGGTAAGCTTTATCAACAGTGCTTTTACATTTCTTGTTTTGTTTTTCTGTGTTGCAGACTGCTTGTTTAGCAGCATTGGGCTTTGGGGAAGACTCTATAAACGCGTCTGCGATTCTCGTGATGCCAATGGTATCTTCAAAGATTACAGGGTTTAGAGGAAACGGACTCGAACGGGCAAAGATTTTGTCAATGAGAGGATCAGGATGGAGCAAACTAGCCATGGAAGAAGAAGGAACAAGAACGCTTGAAAAGACATCTCATCACCCTTCAAAGGCTTAAGTAGATTAGTGAAAACAGAGAGCTATGAGACATATTCTCTCAGGTACAGTCTTCTCTTATCATATATGGCTTTAGTAGCAAAGATCTGTTTTTAGGATCCCATCACTGAAAGGAAAAGAAACCATTACACGAATCGTGTATTCTTGCAAAAACTCAAATGTATTACATATAACAACATCTCTGTATATTATTCTTTTTTGTCTGAGACCTGTTGAAAAAGAGTTTCATAAAGTACAAATTGTAAACCAAGTTTGGATCAAGTTTCAATCATTATTACAAATCCACAACTCAGGGCTACAATTATACAGTCTTAACCGATATTTTGAGAATCAGAAAGAAAAAAAAGGGGAAACATGAGAAAAGTTGATTGCAAAAGTTACCAAATCACTTCCAGTTGTTGGCAACAATGTCAGCCAAATCAACAACTCTCTGTGAGTAACCCCATTCATTATCATACCAAGCAATCACCTTCACCATATCATCTCCCATAACCATAGTGAGTGAAGAATCAATGGTCGAGGACACATCTGAGCATCTGAAATCAACGGAAACCAACGGCTCATCGCAGACTTCGAGTATACCTTTAAGCTCCTTCTCTGCAGAGTCTCTGAAAGCAGCGTTAACTTCCTCAGCAAAAGTCTTCTTTGAGACCTGCACAACGAGATCAACCACTGATACATTTGGTGTTGGTACACGAAGAGCAATCCCGTTGAGTTTTCCTTTGAGGTTAGGAAGCACAAGAGCAACGGCTTTAGCCGCTCCAGTAGATGTAGGAACAATGTTTAAAGCAGCTGCTCTTGCTCTCCTCAGGTCACGGTGGCTAGCGTCTAACAACCTCTGGTCACCAGTGTAAGAGTGAGTAGTTGTCATTGTACCCTTTATGATGCCTGCAATGTTTACAAAAACCGTTTCAGAGATCAATTGTTCAGACCAAAGAAGAAGAGAAAGCCGGAAGAATTATCGTAATACCGAATTTCTGGTCAAGAACTTTGACAAAGGGAGCAAGACAGTTAGTAGTGCAAGATGCATTGCTTATGATCGGCTCATCGGGATTGTAAGCATCGGCATTGACACCAACAACGTAAGTTGGGATGTCTCCTTTGCCTGGAGCTGTGATGATAACTTTCTTGGCTCCGGCTTCAATGTGTTTACCAGCACCTTCTCTGTCCACAAACACTCCGGTTCCTTCAATGACAATGTCGATTCCTAACTCCCTGAGGAAACATTCAAATGCTTATCAAGATCTTGGATTCAGACTTAATCAAAATGTTAAAGAGACATAAATGTTTTTGGACTTACTTCCAGGGAAGATTAGACGGGTTTCGGTTAGACACAATTTGGATGATCTTTCCATCAACAGAGAGGGCAGCGTCTCCAGAAGGCTTGACATCGGCGTCAAAGATTCCGAGAGTAGAGTCGTATTTAAGGAGATGTGAAGCCTGCTTGACACCACCAGTGTCATTGATGGCAATGACATCAAGAGGAGAGTCCTTGCGGCCATGCCAACATCTCAAGAAGTTTCTTCCAATCCGACCAAATCCGTTAATGGCCACCTTGAGCTTAGCCTCGGTCACACCTTTCCTGTATCCACCACTGCTTCCCATCTGGCACACACGCACAGAACCATCAAACAGATGCAAACGGACAACGTCTGATCATAGATTGATCCGATCTATTGGCATACATGCTGATTCTTGGTGTAAACAACATGTCATATATTTGACGATCAAATACAATGGTGGATGAATGAGAAAGCTTTAGAAAAGAGAACCAATGAGTGATATAACATTGCATCAAAAGGCAGAACACGGAAGCTACAGAGAATGAGGGAAACAGAGAACTCACTGCAGAGGTCTGGAAAGAGACGAGGGAAACAAACTCATCGGGAGAAAGTTTCTTGCCGAAGGGAAGAGAAGCAGAGGAGCTTCGCAATCCTGAGAACTCAGTGAATCCCTGAAAGACAAAAAGAAAACACAGCATTTACTAAATCTGTGTTTGAGCAATGTAGGATAAACTAGAAGAAGAAGGAAGGAAGGTACCTGAAGAGAAGGTTTGGGAACAGAGAAAGTAGCCGAAGCCATGGTGACCAGCGAGAATCCAAGTTAAGGTTGTAACAGCAGAGGTGAAAAAGAAGAAGTGAAGCAGAGAATGGTAATATAGGAAAAGGAAAATGATGAGTTGGAGGCAAAGAAGATTAGATTCTGGATAGCTTTCTTACTCATTTGTATGGTTGTGGACTTGTGGTTATCATCACTCACTCACTCTCTTGCAATCTTCCGTTTCTATGATCACTAACTGACAAGTCTCTTCCTTCACCTCTTTTTGATTTTGGGCTTTTCACTTTTGGGCTTCTTCATCGTATGTGTGGTCACAGTTATATAAAGATAAGGCTAAGCCTCCATTTGGCAGTTGCTTTTGGGAACCACAAAGATCTTCTTCACTTCAGTATACAGGTGAGAACAACAGAGCGTCGATATCCATGTATTGATGTCAAGTATGGAATGTATAAACTTCAAGTTTACATCATTTGTAATTAATGTTATAGACAAAGTCTGTATAAGCATCGTTGCAAATATGTGAAACTCAACACTGACATCAGAGACAAAGCTTCACTCGAAAGTAACAACAATGGTGAGGCAGAGAAATTAATCTGTTAACAGAACCATTCCAAGTGATGCAAACGAACTTTAGGAAACTGGAAAATCAAGAGATGTGAATCAAAACTAGCTTGCTCATTCTTTCAATCAGATCCAAAGCTAAAGCTATTTTATTCACAACTTCCAAAGGTACATAGTCCTTGCAGATCAGATTGCAACATAACGCATTATGAGAGGAAAATCAACGAAGCTTAAAGTCAAGACCAAAAGGATCAACATTGCTAGAACAATCACTAACCAACAACAGCAAAGAGTCAGTACACGATAATCAAACCCTGAGAATCTGCAGCTTGTTGGCGAAGGCAATGGCGACCCAATCAGGCTGAGAAGAAGACCACTGAAGCTGCTCAATCTCAGCACCAGCTGTATAAGCAAGAATCGGATCAAGACCACCTTCAACATGCTTTCCCATGGAAGAGATATCCCAAATCAACGCCTGAGAATCATCTCCAGCAGTGCAGATGTGAGATGAGCTATGAGGAGCCCAAGCTATGGCATTGACGCTAGCCTGATGACGCTGAAGCTCCACAACGGGAAGAGCAGGGAACCGAATGTCAAGCACCACAACTTTAGCACTGTCCATGATCACAGTAGCCATGTACCTCGGATCCTGCTTGTTCCAGCTAAGCCTTACCAATGGAGAATTAGGCTCAGAGCTCTCGTAGATGATCGTCGAATGCTCCTTATCACGGAGATCGAAAACCCTAACGGATCCATCAGCGGAAACAGAGGCGAAAACTCCGACTCCACCCCAAGCAATGTCGTAGACTTCCTTATCATGAGCAATAAGCTGAGTATCAACGACTTCACGCTCTATATCCCAAATCGTACAAGTCGTATCGATGCTCGAAGTCCCAATCCGTCTCGGCTCAGCTTCGTTCCAATCGAATGAAGTTAGCGGACCACTGTACTCACTGTTCTTATCGCTGTTGAGGCACGACTTGAGCTCAACGCGGGAATGGTCATCGGAGATTCGCCATAGACGGAGGAAGTCGCTTGAGGTAGCGAGAAGATCAGGTCTCTGGCACTCTTTATCGGGGATGAAACTGGTTTTGGTTGGTGGGTATGGATGCTCGAAGGAGAGATTTGGATCGGAACGAATCTCGCCGTTGGATTCGTCGAGCTGCACGACCTCGACGCGGTTCGGGTATTGCTCGATGAGGCTGGTGATGGCGAGACGGTACTTTTTATCGCGACGGACACTCCAATTCATGGCGTAGATCGGCCACGGCGCTTCGTATGTGTAAATCTCCGATCGTTTCTGTTGCTCGTCGGAGACATCTTGGATTTGATCGCTGCTCATAACCATTTCCGCTTCAAATCCCAAAATCTGCTCAAAGCATAAACCCTAGATTTAGAAAAACCTCCTCCTCCTCTACAGTCCTCTGCTTCGTCTTCTTCTAGTGGATATTTACTAATTTTTTTTATTTTCTTTTTGAAATAACAATACATTTCACTCCAAACGACGTCGTCTAAGCGCGAGTCGTGTTCTTCATCATCATCCACAAAAGATCAATCGGATTATCGTCGTCAATCCATGGCGGCTCCGTCGCCGTCTTCCCCACAAAATCTCCTCTCTTATCCACCGTTCCGAATTGATAAAGCCTCGTTTTTTCTCAGAACTTGTTCAAATTTCTCTCAATTGAAACAGATTCACGCTAAAATCATACGGCACAATCTCGCCAACGATCAGTTACTCGTTCGTCAGCTCATCAGCGTCTCTTCTTCCTTCGGAGAGACCCAATACGCTTCTCTCGTCTTCCGTCAGCTACAGTCTCCTTCTACTTTCACTTGGAACCTTATGATAAGATCTCTCTCCGTCAATAACAAGCCTCGCGAAGCTCTCCTCCTCTTTATCCTCATGCTCTCTCACCAATCCGAACTTGACAAATTCACTTTCCCTTTCGTTATCAAAGCTTGTCTCGCCTCTTCTTCTCTTCGTTTAGCCGCTCAAGTCCACGGCTTGGCCATCAAGTCCAGTTTTTTCTCGGATGTTTTCTTCCAGAACACTCTCATGGATCTCTACTTCAAATGTGGAAAGCCAGATTGTGGCCGCAAGGTGTTTGATAAAATGCCTGGCCGATCCATTGTTTCATGGACTACTATGCTCAATGGCCTCGTCTCCAGTTCCCAATTAGACTCTGCAGAGATCATATTCAACAAAATGCCATCGAGAAACTTCGTCTCTTGGACTGCAATGATCACTGCGTACGTCAAGAACCGAAGACCCGACGAGGCGTTTCAGCTTTTCAGGAGAATGCAGGATGATAACGTCACGCCTAATGAGTTTACGATAGTGAGTTTGTTGCAAGCCTCTACGCAGCTAGGAAGCTTGACTATGGGTAAATGGATTCATGACTACGCTCACAGAAACGGATTCCCGCTTGATTGTTTCCTTGGAACTGCTTTGATCGATATGTATAGCAAATGTGGAAGCTTGCAGGACGCTAGGAAAGTCTTTGATGTGATGCAGAGTAAGAGTTTAGCGACTTGGAATGCGATGATCACTAGCTTGGGAGTACATGGGTTTGGGGAAGAAGCTTTGTCTCTGTTTGAAGAGATGGAGGAGGAAGAAGAAGGAGGCGTTGAGCCAGATGCTATCACTTTCGTCGGTGTCTTATCTGCTTGTGTTAACACTGGAAATGTAAGGGAAGGTTTGAGATACTTCACACGCATGATGCAAGTTTACAGTATAGAACCTATTCAAGAACATGATGCTTGTATGGTTCAACTGTTGGAGCAAGCCCAAGAAGTGGTAAAAGTTTCGAACTTGGTTGATTCTTCTATGGATTCTGATCCAAATCTCAATACTTCTTCTGATATCGAAACAATGGATAGAGTGAATGACAGGCACGAAACTTGGAGCCAGCAACCAGTTATGTTCTCCAAGTGGGATGCAGACTGATTTTGAAAGTTCAGTGTCTCTTGACTTATATTTTTTTCACTGTATTAAACAGATTCTTATGTAAACTTTGTAACTATACAAGAAAAGCTCTGGCAAAAGTAGTGCAGTTTCATGTACTTGTACAAGGAATGAAGTTTTGATTTTCTGAAGTTAGTGAATATAGTAAAATTTGATTCGACACCTATTGAGCATCATTCATGTCTTAGCTCAGGTTTACTTGAAAATGTTTCAGAATTATAGAGCACAATGCATGCAAGAGCATAGATGGAATTTAGAAACAGAGATTTCTTATTTGGACATTACAGAAGATGAAACTGAGATATTACAGAAATTCAGAATTATGGGTTTGAGCAATAGCAATCTCAGCTCGAGTCTTGGCCAAAAGATTCTCGGTTTCTTGAATTTGAGTCTGGAGTAAATAAACAATCCCAACACATCCATAAACAGGATCTTCTACTCTGCATTTTGCTTCAAAGCACAATGACTGCACTGCTTCTGCTCTTGTTTGAACAGGAAGTTGCTGTCAAAAAAAAGATCACCAAAGTCCAACCATGAATATTTATAGTGATTGTATAAAACTATTTACGAAAATTAACGGTATCCAGAACCATAGAGTCTGTGGATACATGCAAAAAATTTAGAACAGATACACAAGATTTTATAAACAGTACCTGAAGCATTTTGGAAACGTTTCCAGCACCATAGATTCTGTGGATACAAGCAAATTTTTCAGGATCGTTTGGAGGGAAATAAGGTGAGAAAATGCAATCTTTGGGACATCTTCTTCTCAGATATTTGCAAGCAGCACATCTTTTAGGATTCATCACAGATCTTCTCTGAGAAAGAAAGTAAAAACAAAGATACAAAAGATTGTGAAAATCTAAGACAGAAGGATTTGGCTATTTGTATTCTTTCTTGTTTCCTTTTCTTTCCCAAAATTCCCCAACGGCTATTTCCAGTCTCTAAAATTATGAGAACATTTACTTAAGGTAAGCTTCTTAATGTTGATTCTCAGTTTTGACTAATTAGAAGAATATTACCGTTGATTTTAATTTCATGTTGCTTAATTGCTCTTAAGAGAAAAATAATATAGGGAACTGTACCGTGTTGATATTAACTAGGCTAATTTATACAAATTTCGATCACAGATATTAGTCAAAACAAAGTCAGTGGTAAAGAAGAAGATCAAATTTCTCATGCATATAACTTCAAAAACAACATAAAATCATGTAGAAAGATTCAGAGAAGAAGATAATACAGAGACAGAGTAAAAGTACAAAAACAAACATAACTTCTCTTCTTTCTTTTTCCCTCAACTTAATCTGAATCTCCATAAACTTCACCATCCGATAACTCATCAAAAGTCCTCATATCAAGCTGGTACCTCAACAACCCACCAATCCCACCAAAGCCTCTGCAAAACTGTGACCCTTCTTGTGACTTGTTAGTCACAAACTCAAGCGTACAACCAAAACGTTTATACTCATTAGCAAACCATTCAAGCAGAGGCATCTTCTCCACAACTTCCAACTCCGCATTGGTCTCTCCATCATGGAAATTCCCTTGATCATTCTCCTGATCTTTCCCCAAATGCTTAATCACTATCTCCCCTGTAGCGTTGTTCTTCAACTCATACCTATTGATATCCAAATTCTCCCACACTATAAGAGTCTCAACAGCACCCATCTCAAGAGCCTTCAAAGTATCATCAACACCAAAAACATACTTCCCTGTGTCCTGACTAATCTCCTCAAAATACTTCCCAATCAGTTTCTTCTCCTGAATAAACTTCACATTAGATAAGATCTCAGCAGAGAGCTCAATGGCTTGGTTGAAACCGTTCTCTCCTCCGTAAGACACATCAACCACATTCAAAATCTTAGCTTGAAGCCGAGGGTCAAACAGCTCAGACTGGCTTAGCTCGGTCTTGAAATCAGCAGAGCCAGCAAGAATCAAACCAGAGACATTAGGCTGGCTCGTAGCTGGATTGATGTAAAACTGAGTGGAAAGCTCTGCCGTCTTCCTCACATAGTTATGCCTCTTCTCCATCCTAAGACGAGCGAAACGAAGCGCAGATTGTCCTCCTCTTCCGTGCTTCTTAGGAAGATCCACAGTGAACTTGTGAAGCACCTCTCTTGTGTTCCCACTCAAAGTGCCAAACAGAGTCCCATTCCCATCCATGACAATGAAACCAAACTTATCATCAGACTCAAGAAGCTCGTTTAAAGGCTCGGTGTGGAATTTGTTGTCACACAAGTACAGAGAAGCGTTAATGGGTTTGAAAGGCTCGAAATCAATCGTCACTTTCTTCTCTTTACCATCGTCTGTAACAATGGTGCCTGTGTACAGGACAAGGCCGTTGGGAGGGACTCTGTTGTAAAGCTTCAACCTTTGCTGAGCTGAAGTAATGGCGGATAGTACAGATTGGCGGTTTACTCGACTCTTGATGTTTGAAGCGGTTCCGTATTCGTCGGCAAGCATCTTGGTGACACGAGCTACTTGATCTCGCGGAGGCATTATGAGAGAGATCATACTCGTTCCGTTGCCTCTTGCGGTTTCAAGTCCCTTGATTAGCTTTTTGATCTTCCAAATCTCGATGTTCTTATCTGATTCTTGATCTGCCATTCTCTTTCTCCTTTAAGGTTAAGATAGAGCACGAGAATCAGAACTTAGAATCAGCTTGGAGTTTAGTAAACGGATTTCGATTAGTCTAGAGTAGACCCAGATTGAAATTGGAAGGAAAAATCGAAACTTTTGACATGAACAGATAGATTCGATACTCAGAGAGATCGAAAACGCGAAGATTCAAGTACCTGAGTGTGTATCGCTTCTCTCTTCTTTAGCAAATTCTCGCAGCTTCTCGACCCAGAAATGAGTCTCCTTTAGGGCTCTTTTTTCCCCTTTAGTCCCCTTCCTAACGAACACGTGTCATGTGATGTGAGTGAACACATGAAGTAACTGTTTTTTATCTTTTAACGCGGGACGGATTATTATCGGAGGATTAAAAATGGGTGGTCCGAAAATAAAAGAAATTATGGGCTTGACAAGGCCCATTTTAAGTGAACAAATGAGATCTTTCTTGAACAGCTATATTTGTTTTTCTTTTGGAAAATGTATATAATTCCAGTTGAATACAAATTTTGTATAATAGCCAGTCCAGTACGTCTGTTTATACAGTATATGGACTTTAGAACTTACATTTTGCAAATTCATATTGAAAAACATGTTCATTGATGTATAAAAAAAATATTTGTCGGGTATTTTGTGACCCCTTTATTGGAAATTAATTGAATATAAAAATAAGTGATTAAAAATGGAACAAAGGTAAAGATATAGGTAGAAACTAATAATCAAAAGAAATGTCACATGCGCGTGCGACATAGATTTTGATTAAAGAGAGCTGAAATGGACGGTGAAGACACTCTATCACTCTCATCTTCTTCCTCACATTACTCATGACTTTTGGTAGAGATTCTTACTTCTAATATTTAGTTCACTTTTCATTGCATCTTGTAATCTTGATGGATGGATGGATCATGGATGATGATTATTGTTATGTTAAAAGTTAGGTTCCGTGGTTAGTAGCCACGAATTTATAGATCAATGTGGTCTTTCCACCAAAGCCATCAGTTGGTTCTTCCTCCACTAACAAAATATTATAAAGTCTCTAACACTACTTTTTGTAACACTACCTTTTGTAACTTTTAAGGAGATTTAAAAGTTCTTATGTTAATATATCTTCTCAATGAATATTCTCTCAAACTCTGACTGTAAGTGTTCTTCATCATACATAAAATACCAACTTGCCAATTTAATCTTATAAAAAGAAAATATTTCATATTCACTTTACAGTGTTGTTTCTTTTAAGATATCAACTAGCATATTAATAAAACTTGGGAAACCTTAAAAAATTGGAAAACTGGACATTACAAAAAAAAAAAAAAAAAAAAAAAAAGTATATATTTATTTACTTTCCACACTCCATTGGATTTTACATAGATTGGTGAAATAGTAGCGATATGTAAAGTAATATTAAACCTCTGAAATTGGAATGCATCATAACACTATAGAAAAGTAAAACGAAAAGAGCTGATTCAAGAGCCATCACCTTCTCACATCCACAAAAAGTTGCAGAAGGGAAGCAAAAAGAAACATCATAATCCCCCAAAATAAACACATTAAAAAAAAAGAGAAGCAAATATATATAAAAAACCTGTACCTAACATCGATTATAGCCAATATTCTTAGGAGAGGTTCACTGGTCCAAATTAGAAAGAGCCTCATTCTATACTCTTCTCATCTCTAGCATGAAAAGATATATAACCCAAAATTTTGTTTTTTAAGGTTGAGGGCAATATTTTTCATGGGACGAAGCAATAAGTCTCTTGGGAGAATAACCACCAGAACTAGTACTCTTCTTCAAGCAATAACCAATGCTTGAAGGAACCAAAGGCCCTTGTGTTTTGCCGTACGAGTTCCAACACAAAGCTTGTTGCTGCTGATGAGTTTGTAACCCTCTGATTCCCCCGGAGGGTCTTAGCCTTATATCCATCAGATCCACATCCATGCATGGCACGTTGTTACTGCATGCGATATGTACCGGTTGTGCCGTGAAAGTACCGACGATGTTGTTGTATTTGACGCCGGAAATCGACACTGCGCTGGTCTGATTCTTACACTTGGACTTGTCGCAATAAAATTGGTCTATTACTATCGGTTTTTCCACGTCCTTTACTTGTATGTTTGAGAATGTTAAGTTCTTGACGACCCCAAATCCTCCCTACGTATATATATAGTAATATTTTCGAGTATAAATAATTAAAGAAAGAAATCTGAATTAAAATGTCGTCTCTATGTTTGAAATAATATATTTATATATATAATTTGAATTGAATGTAGAATATGTTCAAACCCAAAATAATATATTTCCATATGTTACCTGCCAAGTCTTGATCCGAACACCTGAAAGAGTGTTCTGTATAGAGCTATCCTCCACAATGATATCAGAAACACATGCCACACTCTTATCTTTCCCTAGACTCCCTATGCTGTGATCACAACCCCAAACAATACCACATAAATTATTTTCTTAATTAAGAAAATTAAAACAGTAAAGACTGAAAAAAGTAATGTCGAATTCGATAGTGTGTGTATGTACAAACCTGATGCCATGGCCAGGGCCACAATTGATGTGGTGAATATGTACATTGGAGGAGCCGGTTTGAATTGATATACAGTCATCTCCTATATAACAAATATAATTTAAAAATTTAAAATTTAACCCGCTCAAATTGATGAATAGTGATATGATTTGTGTTTGGTAATTCAACATTTAGAATCTCTGGTACGTATGATATATCTTAGTTTTATAGATAAACACTAACATTTAGAATCTTTGGTCCATATAAAAATATTAGCAATAAATTAAATAAAAGAGAGCTTTTTCATTCTGCATGCTTGCTTGTTTGCATAAAAAGTTAGTTTGGGTGACAGTTATACCGTTAAATGTTGCTCTTAAGCCAATGATGTCTTTTCCTGTTGTATGTCTATTTTATAAGTAATACTTTTGAAAAGCTTTACATGATTTATCTCTTTGTCCTAATATTTTTTTATTCACTTTGGCGTCAACAACGTGGCAACGACTTATGTTGAACTGTTTATTTATATAACTTTCTATTTATGTATTTCATCTGCAGAAATAGAACGACAAGTGTCGAAACATAAGTGGTTAAACCATAATCTACCAGTAAAAAAAATGTTATTTCATAAGCATACTGATTAAGTAATTTTGTAGCTAATTTTGGACAAGAATACATCAAGATCTTTACTTAGATCCGGCTAATTTTTTTAGATTTAGAGTAATAAAAAAAATAAAGGAAATGGTGTATTAAAAGAGAGTATTAATTACCGCAAGCAATGTTGGAGTGTTGAATCTCGACATTACGTGTGTTTTGGAGGTGGATGCCGTCGGTGTTAGGGCTATTCTTCGGCGAAGAGATCGTTATGTTGTTGACTTTGACGCCGTCGGAATCATCAAACTTCAAGTGACACAGTGGGCTATTCACGATGCTTATGTCACGGACCGTTACGTTACCACTTGCATAAAACCTAAGTGCCTATGCATACGTATAAATTAAGCCATCAATAGGCTAGGTATATACACATAACATTTTACGAATTCGAATATTTAATACATTATACTTACCGTTGGTTTCATTGGTGGGATATATTTTTTACTCCTCTGAAAAAAGGAAGAAGAAGAAAGAAGCAACAACAAGTTAAAAACAGCACTATAGAAGGTTTAGAAAGTATCAAAGTAGCATATAATGATTTTTTTTTTTGTAACATATAATGATATATTAAAATATTGATTTATGTATACATTCACTTATTTGGATGGTGAAATATATAAAATCCTAGCTATATTGAGTAAACAAAAGGGGAAAAT
Source organism: Microthlaspi erraticum (assembly GCA_902728155.2). NCBI lineage: Eukaryota > Viridiplantae > Streptophyta > Magnoliopsida > Brassicales > Brassicaceae > Microthlaspi > Microthlaspi erraticum. The sequence continues at coordinate 360,715 of CACVBM020001884.1, read as the reverse complement.
TTAAGGTGTTTGTTGGTTTGTGTATTTTAATTGATTGGAAACTCTATATAGGATATGTAAATATTTGGAGGATTCAATGATTTTAAAATCTAACATAGAAATTTGATCTAATATTCTAAAACATGTTTAAAATAATTAGGTTCATCCTTAATTAAAGGTCTCTATTTCAAAGATACTTTTCAAATTTATTAAAATTCAACAAGAAACCAAATCCTTATTAAAATTCAATGTAAAATCAAATATTGAGCATCATATCCAGATTTAAGTATGATAGTATGCCGTTTTAATATCAAACAGAAAAAAGTAAAAATAAAAAACCTACTTGAGTTTGATAAGTGTCCAAGTTCCACCAGTTTGAGCCACGACCATCAAGAATCCCTGAGCCTTGGATGGTGACGTGGCGGACCCATTTGAAGTTAAGCCACTGAAATAAACTCGACTTAGACCATGACCCTATCTTAGCCGGAGCCACTAAGGTTCCTTCTATTTGAAGTACTGTTTCCCCCGTGCACGGCCCTTGCAGCGTCACCGCCTTCACCATAAACTCTTTCCCTGCCGGAATCTCCACCTTCCCTCCCGCCACTTCACAAGCCGCCTTCCACGCTCCGACAAATGCCTGCGCAGCTCTCCAAAAAAAAATATTGAATAACACGAAAAAAGTGTTTACCACCAAGTGAAAACCGGATATATAAGAAGTTTTGATTATACGGTCGGAATCCAAAAAAAAAAACTTAAGCCTTAACTGTTCTAAACGAAATTTCTGCATTTGCATTTTCATGATGAGGATTTTTTCAACTTGGATATATAACATTTACAGCTTCTATAAACTATTTTTGCAAAATGCAAACGCAAACGCTAAACGGTTCTCCTTCCGCATAGTTTCTATTTACAATTAGTTTTGCTTAATATGTTTATATATAAAAGGAAAACATGTGTAAATTAAACACAAACGCAAATGCAAACAAACAATCAAGAATTCCGACTAATATGTCGTTTTGCTTTATAGCATTTGATGTTGAAAACTTATGAATTATGTTCGAGCGTACCTTTGAGTCATCCGAGACACCATCACCTTTGGCACCAAAGGAGAGAATGTCGAAAACCCCCTCATGAGTGGACGGATAAGGTGCGGGTGCCGGAGAGCCTGTAGGGGTATTTCTGGAGTGGCGACGGTGCTTGGGTTTGATCTTCTTGACGTGATGTTTACGTCCCTCGACGGAGATGGTAGAGATAGCGGCGGCGACGATAATGAAACCGAGCAGAATAGCTAAAAGAGGCGAAATGTTCATTGTCTTCATATTTACTTATATATATTCTTGTTATGTGTTGATTCTTTTTGTTGGTGAAAGGTAGTTAGTTTAACGACGGTTTATATAGCAATAGCTTTAGCCAAATGACCCTTTCTCTTGCACTATTTTCAGAACTACCCTTTACAATTTCCAAAAGAGAAAAGTTTTAGTCATTATAACCCATAAAACCTGCGTGCAGTGGCATAGTGGTTTTAGAGTCAAGGTGAAGGGTGTAAATCATTGTGTGCAATCGAAAACATAAGTCAGCATCAATTAAGCTACGTGACGCGAATCTTACAAAAAGAAAACACACAAAACTACGGTGATCTTACGATTAGGACTCGTCACCTACTCGGTTTCTTATTTTGGCAAGGAAAATTGTTTTTGGTTAAGCTTCTTTTGTAATATGTTACCAACCATTTCATTACTTACTGAAAATTCAACTATTTAGCCAAAACAAAAAAAAAACGTCAACCTTGGTGCTTTGCACGTGTTGAACTTTTGGAGAACTCCTTACCATCCATCAAAGAAGAATAAGTTTAAGCAACAACATAATTTTGGTAGAATTTCTGAAAAGAAATTACGGAAAATGAAAATTAACGTACTAAATTATTTTAATACTCCCTCCGTTTTATAATAAGTGTCGATTTGACTCTTGAATTACCAACGTATCTAGATATATATAGATGTATTAAGACTCAAAACACATTCCTATACATCATTAAATAGTCCAGATTCATTTTATCAAAACGACATCTATTATGAATGAAACGGAGGGAGTATAATTTAGTGATATAGATGTTGGATCGGTACGGACGGATGTTCGACATTATAATGTTCACGACGTGTACGCACTCGTAATAGTAGTTGATAACAAACTCCAATATCGAAAAGTTTGGTTCCGACCGATGACTTCGAAGAACGTGCCTACACAAGAGTAACACAACCCTAAACATATAGTCTATTTACCAACAAAAAAAAAACAAACTCTAATTCTCGATTTTGATTCCTACATACTCACAACACCCAATTTTTTTTACTTGTTAAATTTCATTTAACCATTATTATAAAATATTCGAAAACTTCTGCAAGGTTTCCCGATAACATAATGTATGTGTGCAATGTAACACATTCAAATTATACTAATTTCAATTTCTCTAAATATGCATACTCTATACGCACAACTGCAACCAATCCAACAATTAATTTCTTTCTTTCCACACTTTTCTGTCTTTTTAAAATACATTATATTCTCGTCCATTACTCAATTAATAAATACATCATAACAATAATTTTCAGACATTTTATTCTTGAATAGTTTCCAAATTAATAGAAAGGTATATGAAAAAACTAAAGTGTAAAGACCCTTTTATTTAAATGTGTTGCTACACAAAATCCAAAATGGGAACACAAACGCCAACTAAAAAGCGTTGAAGCATTATAAAGAATGACCAGAAATCTACTATGCCGTATATATGTATGTCTATATATTCTTTATATTTATTAAAGATGCATGCAATCTCTTAGTTTTATTGAACTTTCTATGCGAAAAGGTGGCTGCAAAGTACTAATCAGAAAACCAAGAGGCAAGAGCTGATATATAAATAATAGAATTATGCTATGGATAATTTTTCATAAGCCTAACAGAAAAGTGGTGAATTGTTGAGTAATAATTTATGTAAGCTAATGGGGCAATGACCTGTAACATTAGAAATTGCTTGTTCCTCAATCATCAGCAACCGTTATGCACTCTTCCATTATAAAAGGTAAAAAGACCTTATCCAAAATATGCATTACCTATAAAATACTTCGTTCCAAAAGTCAGTTTAATCATATCAATGTACTACACTAATTCAACTGTGAGTTAGATAGATCCAAGTTTTAATACAACACTACATTGAGAATGTTTACGTCTTGTAGAGGTAGAAAATTATATATATCCTTGATTTCTGTTAAGTCTTAGAAAATAGGTATGTGGAGTTTTACCCCAAAAAAAAATATGTGGATTAAAACTGAAACTTGTATTCTAATTGTTTCAACTAGTATTATTTTCGTGTTAAAGTGGTTTAATTCGCTATTTATGTCATGTGAAGTTTAACTCGTTTTGAGAGGAATAGTTTACGAGTCGTGTATGATGTTACCAATTGTTTAGTTCGGGGCTCACGAGATGTGCGGGCACTCAAAAGAAAAAAACTTGTGTGGTTTGTGTGGTATCTGTTAACTGTTGACAAATACGAAGAAATATCTTACTAATCATTGATGGAGAGACAAAGAGGAACAATCGAAAGCAACAACCATTATCTATTACACAACCAAATGTTATCATCTTTTATATTATTAGTAGTTCGCCAAAAGAAGACGAAAACCAAAGTTGGATGTTAGGTGAATCCACTATTACTTCTACTAAACATTAGTGACTTAATTGTTGATTTAAATCTAATTTCTCAGGTTGAAATCACAAGACATTTCAAACTAGTGAAGTTGAACAGTAATACTGGACTGGACCACATAACACACAGCTCAATTAAAACATAAAAGGCCCACGTTTACAACAATATTCGGAAGGGTTCGGAACCAGACAGAGCAAAGCCAGTTTTTATTCCTCATGTAACATTATTTATTTTTGTTGTTTGTTTCAATTCATTTACAATGCAGAGGTTTCATCAATCAATGATCACAAAATGAGAGATTCTGCTTTCCCCTGTAAATCTAACAACGGAGAGATTCTCTTCTCTGTAACAGAATCAAAAAAAAAAACTGTAAACTCTATCTGCTTTTACTAAGGACCAACATACGAAAGCATTTGACTGTGACTTCCTGCATTATACAGACTCAGCTGATAAATCGCTTTCGACACAAGCTCTCTCAGCTCCAGATTCTGCAGACTCGCCAAACGCTCCGCACCTTCAAGCACAGTCAAAACCTTAGCCTGCTCCAACTGCTCATGATTACTAGCATTCATCGAAAGGTAACACAGCAGAACAAGACACTGCAACTGCACTTGCTGTTCGAAGTTCCTTATCAGCTTCATCAGCAACGGAACCGCACCGTACTCGATTATGTTCTTGGAATGCTCCTTGCACAAGAAATTATCAGGGCACACAAATTTCTGCAACGAGATCACAGCAGCGATCGCCACGTCTTGATTACCACTACCGAGTTTCTCCACCAACGGCTCGATCATCCTCGTCTCTCTCGCCGGGAACGTCCTAGCCAACGAACCTATCGACTGAATCGCCGGGATTTTCAGAACATTGCTATCGACTTCTTTAATAATCCACAACATCTGGTCAATCACAGCTTTAGCAGCTGGTGAATTCGTCTTGAAAGCTGCTCGTCTAAGGTCAGCGTTAGACTCAGCAGCAGAGGTTATCTCCATAAGCGTCATCAAACAATTGTACTGCAACTCTCCGGCTTCTTTCTCCACTATCTTCGCCAGAGAAAGCAACCCTTTCGTCTCCGTTATCCTCCTACTGTTCGCCACATTCCCTCTCGCAAGCATCCACAGAGCTTCACCACAATTCACCTTAAGCTCATGTTTCACTTCAGGATTCTCATTATCCCTCTCCTTCTTGAAATTCCCAATTCTACTACTTCCACTAATGTCACTATACACATTCGACTTTGAGCTCTTAAACGGCCTGTGAAGTTTCAAGGACGGATCTTTCTCGATCTCTTTGTTCATCTGAACAAGAGAGTGAATGCTATTGTGCTTACTCAAATGAATGTCATCCACAAAGACGTCGAGAGAGAGGAGCGTCACGAGAGGCTTGATCACGCTCTGTCTAGCGAACTCGTCTTGCGCGATTGGATCGTGCTCCGCCATTCTTGCCACCAATGTAGCTACCTTAATCTGAACCCTAACCGGAGAATCCGCGAGAACCTGGACTATAATCGGAACACCGAGCTCATTCACAATAGACCTAACCTTATCCTCGTCGCAAGAGAGATAAACCAACGCAGTAGCCGCCGAGATTTGCGCCTCCGACGATGAGCTTTCCTTGAGAAGCTTAAGCAGCGGAGAAACGCCTCCTTCGTCTACGATGATCTTCTTGTTCCGATCGTTGTCTCCGGCGAGCGAGCCGAGCTGATTCGCGGCGTCGATTTTGTCCGGCAATTTCCCCATCTGTATCGACGCGACGAGCGACCACACCCACGGGAGGATCGGATCGTTCGTCGCGATCGGGGGGAGAGAGATTACGATTCCTCCTCCGAAGCTTCCGTCGCCGTCGGAATCGAACACGCTAAGTATCCATTTCACGTCGCCGTTGGAGGACTCGAGAAGGTTGATCACCTTGCGAAAATCGGCGGCGTTGATGATGGTGCAGACTCGCCGGATTATGTTGTGCTTTCGACACTTGCGAACGAGAGCGAAACCCCGCTCGAGATTCTTCTTGACGTCGACGATTACTCGGCGAATCGGCCGGTCGTAAACCTGCTGAGAGCCGGCGACGAGGCGGACGAGCGTCCTGAGCATTTGAGCGAGCCGATCCACCTGCTTACCAACCTCGCCGCACTCCGTCTTGAACGATTCGGCCTCGTCCACCGCTACACGGAGGCGCTCCGCCGTGAGAACGGAACTCGAGAGCTCGTCCCCAATTCGGCTCTCTTCTTCCATTATAATGAAATCTAGAGGAAAGCTCCCACTTCCTCTCTCTCTCTTCCAATCAATTTCGTCTTCAAGCTGCTACTAGTGTTGTCATCGTCTTCTTCGTCAACTTTAGTCCTCGATGGTGTCGTCGAAGGTTTCGTCCAAAACCAGTCAGGTCCGTTTTTGTTTTCATTGCTTTTTCCACGGTTTCGATTTGACCGGCGCGTGAAATACACGGTTTACGTGTGTTCTTTTTAAAACTATTTAATGCGTGGAAAAAAAAAAGAGGAAGCGAGCGTTAAATGAAAGTAATTAACATCCGTGGGTGCTTAGTTCGAGATTTAACAGACATTCTTGACATTTGTATGTCACAATACATGAATAAATGATACTACTAGTAATATAAAACTCGTAAAACATAAGATATTACTGTTTCATGTCCCTTGAAATATTTTAATTGGTTAATTATAGCGCGTAGGTTTAACATCGGTACCCACAGTACCCACCCAGTGTGTGCGTGCGTGTGTGCTTGATCCGCTTATGAGTGTTTTTTTGTTTGCTTTTTTACCAATTTAATTCAGTTTTTTGTCGGAAAAAAAAATAAATTCTGGTTTGTGAATAGGCCTTTGGAATTTCAAATAAATTTCGTGGGTTTGAGGATAACAAAAATGGATTTTCGTGGGTTTAGTTCTGCGAGTAGCGGGCATTTGGTTTCAGCCCATAGTTTATGTACGAAACCATTTTTTTCTTAGAATAGTTTAAAAATAGGGAGATTTGTGAATATACCCCAAAAGAGAGAACTATTGTCCCCTTACACTTTTTTTGAAATTTATCAAATCTGGACTCTAATACCCTTACATATGCTAGAAATATGATATAAATATATTTAAAAGTTTTAAAAAATTAAATAAATTAAGTAAAATGATTCTAAGGTTTAGAGAATATTTTCACAATTTGTTTTTGAAATTTGAACCTCAGAAAAATAAATAAAATTTGCATCTACCAAATTCATTATTCAAAGTAGAATTTGTCTTCTACTAGAGACTCTCACATCTATCCCTCGTAGAACATAAAATCTACCAACTGTTCAGCCATCTACCATCGTAGAATTTGCTTTCTACTAAATACTCTATACTCTACGAGTTGGTAGAGTTGTAGAACATTTGTTCTACGTTGTATACGGTTTTCTACCGTTGGTAGAACCTATATTCTAACCTACACATTGTTTTCTACCATCTCTAGAATCTATATTCTATCATAAACAATTTCTTCCACTATTTGGAGAATTCGTGTTCTACACAAAATACTATCTTCTACTATTTGTAGACTTTGTGTTCTCCTGAAAACAATGTCTTCTACTGTTTGTAGAAACTATAATCTACATTAAACACATTTTTCTACGAAATGATAGAATTCAACTTCTACGAGAATCTAAAAAATATAGTAAAAATGGTAACTAAATATTAGAAAATATCTTCAAAAACTATATTTCCTTAATCTACTTTGCCAGAAGAAAAAAAAGAATTCTCATCACGTTCTTCTTCTTCTTTTTTGCTTTTTCTTATCATTTATATAATTTTCTTTTAGATTATTTGTTTTAATCTATTTTTCTCAGGTTATTCTGTTGCATATCTATATAACATATGGAGACTGAGTGCAATCAAATGGTGGAATTTCGTTGTTGGTGAGGCAAAAGGAACTAGATTACTTGCTTTGAAATATATTTTTCTTTTCTTAAATAATTAATTATTTATTTGTTTATTACACTAATCATTTAATTTCATTTATTAATTATTTATTTATTTGAAAAAATCATGAAAACGTAATTTGAGGGTTAAAATTGGATTTAAAATTTAATTAAGGGTAAGTGGACAAGATTTGGCAAAAAAAGAGTAGATGGACAACTCTTCTCTTTTTCTGGAGTATTTTGCCAAATTTCCCTTAAAAATATCATGTTGGTGGATTTATTTTCTAATTAATTTGGAAGTTCCCCCATATAGTCCTTAGTCCATACATCGAATCAAAATTAACAAAAGAAACAAAAATAAAAATAGTTGGAAATTACAATTACTAAAAATAGAAAAAAACATCATCGTTATCTCATCCTTAGTCACGAATCGTTAGATGACCAAAATGCATTTGAATTCATCCAATATTTTATAATAATTCCAAAAACACAAGAACATTTTTCCACATTGGACAATTAATTTATTGATATGCTAGCTGCTGTATTTGTTAGATAAAGAAATGCTAGCTGCTATTCTCTAATAAATATTCCTCTTTATTTCGTGAATATGTAGACATAAAAAAAAAATACATATTTTCTATATAAGTCATGAATGACTGACTAATCCCAAGATCCTCACTCTTTGGTCCTTTATTATTTAGGCTTTGACCTCCATTAATCTCTCTCTCTCTCTCTCTCTCTCGTCGAGATGGGAGAAAACAAAGATATAACCGAGACGCTTCTCTCTACGGCTGAAAAACTCGACCCGGTGACCTTTCTTCCCTTCTCACCGGCCGATGATATATCTCCGATCACTACCATCGGTGGCTTTGTCAAAGAGTTTAACGTGGAGGCCAAAAAACTATGGTACTTGGCCGGTCCCGCCATTTTCACGTCGGTGAGCCAATATTCTCTTGGCGCCGTTACTCAGGTCTTCGCCGGCCACATCAGCACTATCTCTCTCGCCGCCGTTTCTGTCGAAAATTCAGTGATCGCCGGCTTCTCCTTCGGCATCATGGTAAATTACATATTTACATCTACACCAACAACAACAAAAATTACATTCATACCCCTTATATAACATTGCCCAGTTTGCGTATCACATTTTTGTTAATAAATATTCTAACATATTTATTTGACCAAAACAAAATATTAGTCAAACATTTTTATTTTGTTTGATTCCCCATTTAGAAAAATAAAAAAATCTTATACTAACGGCTAATGCATAATGCATGTATCGAGCACAAATTAGTTTTAGGATGTTTTTTTCCTAGATACTCTATTTGTATTATTTTAGTCAAAATTACTATAAAATAACGTTTATTACTATATGGTTTAGACGTATAGTATGTACGCCTGCCGACAACAACAACAACAAAAATAACTTTTTTACCTACTTTCTTACGAAATAACTTTTTATACCCATATTCGTACGAAAATTTACGTTACGTTGTTATATTCTAAATTTTAATTTGTTTGTTTTGTGATGTATATGGGTGTCATTGTGAACGTGACTAGCTTGGAATGGGAAGTGCGTTAGAAACGCTATGTGGACAAGCGTTTGGAGCTGGGAAACTGTCAATGCTTGGCGTTTACCTACAACGATCATGGGTGATCCTAAACGTGACCGCTCTTATCCTCTCCCTTCTCTACATCTTCGCCGCTCCAATCCTCGCATCCATCGGCCAAACGGCAGCGATCTCTAGCGCCGCCGGAAAATTTTCCATCTACATGATCCCTCAAATCTTTGCTTACGCAGTTAATTTCCCGACAGCTAAGTTCCTCCAATCCCAAAGCAAGATTATGGTCATGGCCGCGATTTCCGCGGCTGCACTTGCTCTTCACGTGCCCCTCACGTGGCTTGTTATCGGGAAGCTTAAATGGGGCATGGCTGGTCTAGCCGTCGTGCTTAACGCCTCGTGGTGGTTCATTGTCGTGGCTCAGCTCGTGTACATATTCAGTGGCACGTGCGGCGAGGCTTGGTCAGGATTATCGTGGGAAGCGTTTCATAATTTGTGGAGTTTCGTTAGATTGTCTCTGGCTTCTGCTATTATGCTCTGGTGAGTCTATTACACTGACCCGTACGTCTCAATATTGATTTAACTTGTTATGATTGCGATAACGAATTTCATTTATTTTATTTTTTGAATTTTGAAGTTTGGAGGTGTGGTATTTTATGGCAGTCATATTATTTGCTGGCTATTTGAAGAATGCTGAAGTCTCAGTGGCCGCACTCTCCATCTGGTAAATTCAATTTTATTACTGTTCTTAGACACGTTAATTCAAAGTCATTTACAACTTCTCAACAAATCATTGGTCTCTCTGAAATTTATAATAAATAGATCGGTGCATAGACAATGAACCCTACTAGTTTAATTATACGTCATTGCTGTCAATTAAGTTAGTCGTTGCTTTCTTGGGCAGTGAACCGTACTATAGTTATTAAATATTTTGCTGGATTTTTTTTTCTTTTTTTTTTTCATTTGTTTTCTCTGTAAGATGTGTAACGTTTAATTTCTGATCATATAGTAATATAAATATATATACATCCAAAAGGATCAATAAATAACTAACATCGACTGTGGAATACTGTATGTCCACTGGCTCATTATCTTTTTAGAGATTGTAGAGTGAAAATAAATATTCACTTTGGATTTATGTGTCTAATTTTTTTATTTCCATCTTTAACGATAATTCAAAAATGAAGCATGAACATTTTGGGATGGACCGCAATGGTTGCAATTGGGATGAATACAGCCGTAAGGTAAAGACGTGCAATACTCCAACTCTATATTTCCTTAAACCTCTCTTTGGTATATCCGTTTATAACTATATTATTATTACACTTGAAAAATAATTTCGAAATGTTGCAGTGTGAGAGTGTCTAATGAATTAGGAGCACACCATCCAAGAACCGCAAAATTCTCACTGCTAGTTGCAGTGATAACATCTACAATGATCGGAATCGTTGTAGCGAGCGCTCTACTCATTTTTAGAAATCAATATCCTTCACTTTTTGTGGGCGATGAAGAAGTCATCACTCTTGTTAACGAACTCACACCAATACTAGCACTCTCCATTGTCATCAACAATGTCCAACCCGTCTTATCGGGTAATCTATTTTTATCTATCTCAAAACACACTCGTTCCGTTTGGCTGCAATATACAATCTCCATTTTCGTCTTAGATGATATAGTAGTCAGCAGCTTTAGATTTTTTTTAAAAAGGGTTTAGTGTTCTTTACTAGTTTGAACTGTGGATTTAGGTCTCGGTTTTAACTTTTAAGGTTTGAACAAATAGATTCATACTAAAAACAAAATCTGTTCGGTATGGTTCGGTTGACATTTTTGTTTCGGTTAGGCTTTACTTAAATTTTGCCCAAGAAAACCAATTTTTTATTTATTTCGGTTCGGTTTTAGTTTGGATTTTTTTATTTTATTCTAGTTATGTTTCAGTTTGAATAATTTGATTCTGATGTGGAGGATTAGCCCTGTTAATAATGTTTGTTTGACTCGATACGATTTATACTTTTGTTATGCGAGAATGAGAACGAATCTGATGGCATAATGATGATAAAATGGAAAATCAGGGGTGGCTGTGGGAGCTGGATGGCAAGCAGTAGTAGCGTACATCAATATCGCATGCTATTACTTGTTTGGAATACCATTTGGTCTATTGTTAGGATACAAGCTTGACTTTGGTGTAAAGGTATAAAATGAAACTCAAAATCTTAATTATAATAACCAACTTTTTAAAATGTTCATACCGATATTGACGAAATAATTGATGTGTTAGGGAATCTGGCTGGGAATGTTGGCGGGAACTGTGGTTCAGACAATAGTCTTGACGTGGATGATCTGCAAAACAGATTGGGACAAAGAGGTAAAACTCAAAAACATTTACAATTTAGTCGATTTTTGTTTTAAAATACAACTTTCGACGTTCTAATGCAACCGATATGTGTTGTGTTTTGTAGTCTGCAATGGCTGAGGATAGGATTAGAGAGTGGGGAGGAGAAGTATCCGAAGTAGATCAGCAGCTCTTGAACTAAAAGGACATTACTTCTAATATTCAAATCAAATTAAGAAACTCGTTTTTTTCAGCCTGTGTTTAGGTCAAGACTCAAGAGTACTTTCTTTCTTAGAATATAAAGTTTTGCATTGCCGTTTTTCGACTATATAATACAGATGGCTCGTATGCCACATAGTGACACACTAGAACTGAGTTACAAAAAAATTAATAATTCAAAAGTCACAAATGATATAACCTATAAGCGACTCATAAGCCAAGTCTTTAATCAAGTAGTAGGACACTGTAGAGAGGTAGAAATCGTATAGAACTAGAAACAACACTTCTAATATTCATTCAGCGGCCTAGAGGATTCATAGTCACCAATTAAATGTCAAGTTGTAGACTAACATTCATAGTATAGTTTTTAACCAAACAATAACATTCATTGTGTAGAAGAGATATTGACACAATTTATCAAATTCAAAAGAACTTTATCGTCTACAAATGGTTTATGGATACAAGTCTAAATAAGATTAAGGAACAATAAAATATCCAATAATGCGCAAAGAAAGTTCATCATGATGGCAGCGCCTTCAGTCTTAGTTCCATGTACACTGCGGAGAACAATAAAACCTCTCATTCAGCTTGTAGTACACGGCATCAGGGCAACGTTTGTCACACTTACGGCAAATCGGTCGAGTGTTACTACTATTACGAACAACTTCCAGACTCTTAGACCATCAAGGAATGTATAGCCATACTTCATATAACTAGATGAGCCCAATATGCATCCAGTGTGGATGGTAACGCAGCACTGTGTGCATGTGTAGAACCATTTCTTAGAGTCTATTCTCTTCTCACAAGTCTCGCACCAATACATGTCATCATCCACGTCTTCTCCATAGCAAAGAAAGAGAGGATGTTCATCATGTTTGTAGCACACCTCATCTGGAATGATAGCGCATTGATAACACATTATGAAGTCGCATAGAGTGCATTGTAGACGAGAGCCAGTATATTTTATAAACCCGTTGCAAGTTTTGCAGCAAAACCCAATGTCACTCACTCACTCCTAAAGCATGTGTTGATGAATAGTGGATGTTCATGACATTTATGAGTGAAACAATCGGGAACCAAAACGCATCGGATATCGACCTTGAAATTCCCATTGTGGCAATCATGTCTAGAGCATTTATACTGAAAACCGCTAAACTGTTGGGAACAAGTCGAACAACGTCTCTTGTACTCGTCTTTTAGTGGATATGGATTTAGGAAAAGAGGGTGGTGATGCGATGCATGCTCTAGTTTCCGAGGAAGATTGGCACATACTTCATGGAGAACGAAATCATCGCATTGCGTACAAGTGTAGAAATCACGAGAGTCAATAAAGAAGATGCAAGCCTGACACTGCTTATCTGAATCTCTAACCCTATCATACTTGTGGAGCTTTAGATTGTGTTCATGACAAAAATACTTAATCAAATCCACACCAACTTTTTGGAACGGCTCAATATCTTCATTCTTGATGGTCTCTTCCGGTTCCCATTCAAGCTCGCTCCTGTCCCATACATTCTTATGTGTAGCACATTTAGAATGAGCTATATAAGAACATCCCTCCTGGTTGCAAGAATATTGACCATACTTTATATCAACCGTCTTGTAGCATATCCGACATGGTGAAGTATCTTGTGGTAGGTACGGTGTGTAAGAGAGTCGATGGGGATGACGTGTAATGTTGATAACGCGTGGTAAGGAGATGCAGCTCTGATGGACCATGTAATTACATTGGTAACAAGCATAAACTGGCTCTGAAACGTCGACCAGCCCACAAGCATCGCAAGGGAGTAAGAACGGTCGAGGGAAGAAAACGAGTGGATGGTGATGACTTTTCGGATTTGTGATGGTTGGAGGTGGAGAATTTCTCACGCAAGAAAGATCCAAGCAAAAGCTACAAGCAGAACATCGATAGAACCTGTTTTCAAGATCTTCTCCACACCAGTCGCAGCATTTCTTGACTTGTTAATAAAATCAATAAGGCAAGTTTTTTAGTTTATACCGAAGGCAGGTCTCGACTCGAGGCAGTCCACATTTCAAATAAGTTTATGATATAATTCGGTACGATGAATAAATCGACAGAGTTGAGACACGTGAATAGATGCTAGTATCAAGACACGTGACTCAAGTTTTCAAACTTCTTCAAACGTGCTCTAGATTCCCCAAAACTTTTTCTTCTCCTCTTACTCAAACTTTTGTAAATTGACAATTTCAATAGTAATAATAATACAAAACAAATTGATATAGATCCAGATGTCGAATACTATATATACAATAAATTATGATTCAGTCTCCGTACAAATTTATAAGTGAAATCAAATATAATTACAAGACAAGTGAGAGAGAAGAAACTGTACCAAACCTGAATTGAGGTGTGAATGTGATCATACATTTTTTTTTTTTTTTTTTTTGTAATTTCAGCTCTTCGAAGTTTAAACACTCATTTTGAGTAAAATTGTAAGGAACTGAAACATTATAATGCTAATTTATTAGTAAGTCTTGAACTAAAAAGAAATTGGTACGTTATAGTGTTTAAACTCAAATTAAAGAAACTCTTTTCCACCCTTTACGTTAAGGTCAACAGAACTTTCTTTCTAATGAGAAAAAGTTTTGTGGTTAGTAAAAAATGAGTGTAAAAAACCGTTTTTGCATGGACAATGTGATAGAGATGGACGGTATATGCTACAATCTACATGATAGTAAAAAACTAGCTTTGCGGTTACAAGATCGAAAACAAATGCGTTAAATGGATACATTGAGATTTCATAAGTGACTCAGTAAGTGCTTTCTAAGAAAGAAGGGCTTCCAAGAAAAAATTAAGTATCAAAATGCTGAAAACGAATTTAAGAAGTACAAGATATGTTGTTGCCTTAGGAACGGTACGTACATATTCTGTATCACCAACCACTCACATTAATGTAGTAAAAAATATTTTATCTGAAACCAAAACAAAAAATGTGAAATCAAATCGTAGTATCAGAAATCATAATTCCTTGAAGTTATTCTTTATAACAAGAATGCGCAAAAATATCCAACAATGAGCCTTATGTCTGACTTTACAAATATCTTGAACACTCTCTAGAACAACAAGACTTCTTCTTCTCTTGATGTTTGTAGTATACAGAATCGGTGCAACGATTGTCACACCTACCGCAAATGGGCCGAGTGTTACTACTATTACGAACAACTTCCAGATTTTCATCACCATAGTGGAATGTATATCCATACTTCATATGTAGAGAGGATCTCGATATGCATCGACTATGGAGAGTAATGCAACATTCTGTGCATTCGTAGAACCATTCCGGAAAGCAAATTTTTGTCTCACAAATCTCGCACCAATACGTGTCATCCTCTCTTTTTTCGTAGCAAATGAAGAGAAGATGTTTATCATGTTTGTAGTACACCTCATTTGGAGTGGTAGCACATCTATAACACAACACAAAATCGCATAGTGTACACTGTAGACGACGCAAGCCATAACTATGTGAGTTGCAACCTTTGCAGTCAAACCGACTGCAATCCTTAAAGCATGTGGCAATAAATAGGGGATGCGGATGAATTTTGTGAGTGAAGCAATTAGGAACCAAAATGCATCGAATATCCAGAACAAGGCTCTCCATTTGGCAATCATGTTTAGAGCATGTGTAACGAAAACCGCAAATCTTTCGGGAACAGCTTGAACAGTTTTTGATATTGTCCTTAAGATGAAGAGATGGTTCTAGGACAAGAGGGTGCTGATGCAATGCATGATGTATTTTTCGAGGAAGACTAGCACATACCTCATGGAGGAAGAAATCGCATTGCATACAACTGTAGAAATCACGAGCGTCCATAGGTAAGATGCACGCCTCACACTGCTTATCATCTGCATCCCTAACCCTATCATACTTGAGGAGCCTCAGATGGTGTTCTTGATGAAGAAAATATCTTATCAAACCCACACCAACCTTTTCGAATGGCTCGATATCTTCTTCAGTCTCACAGGTTTCTTCTTCGGGCTCCCATTCGAGCTCATTCCCGTCCCATACATTCTCATGCGTTGCACATGTAGAATGTGCTACATAAGAACATCCCTCAAGATGGCAAGCGTACTGGCCATACTTTATATCAACAGCCTTGTAGCAGATCTGACATGATGTTGAGACTTGCGGTTGGAAAAACGGAGTATGAGAGAGGCGATGGGGATGACGTGTAATCTTGATAACGCGTGGTAAGGAGATGCAACTCTGATGGACCATGTAATTACATTGGTAACAAGCATAAACCGGATCTGAAACGTCGACCAACCCACAAGCGTCACAAGGGAGTGAGAAGGGTCGAGGGAATAAAACGAGTGGATGGTGATGGCTTTTCGGATTTGTGATTGTTGGAGGTGGAGATTTCTTTACGCAAGAATGATCCAAGCAAAAGCCACAGATAGAGCAACGGTAGTACTTCTTGTCAAGATTGCCAAGCTCTCCTCCACACCAGTTGCAGCCTTTATTGAAGACGGATTCGGACTTGTTCTCTTGCTCCGATATTGCGATCACGGTTTCATCATCACCATCAATGAGAGTGAGAGTGAGAGGATGTTGCAAGTGATAAGGGTGTCTTATCTTCCTTGGACGGTCTTGGCAAAAAGTGTGAAACCACACATCGCAGGTGGTGCAGCGGTAATGATCTTGAATCAGCCCGAGGTCGTCTTGGTATACATGTTGTTTTCCGCACTTAAAGCAGCCAGACAGAAGGTGTTCCCCATCACTACGGGGTAGTGTGTGAGGGTTAGCTGGATCAGACACTGGACATCGTAGTCCTTTAACAAACGGTATCCCCATATCTAAATCTGCTTTAGCTTTGTAACTTTCACTCTCACTCTCACTCTCTTCTGTTTTCTAGATCTAGATCTGATTGAATGTAAGAACAAAGCAATCCTCATTTTTCCATTATACACAACGACCAATGCACCATTTAATGGTTAATACTGTAAAGAATTGCAGAGTACACAAATCTATAAGCACAACTTGTTAATAAAAAATAAGCAACTTTATTATCACGCGAATCTTCAACTCTGTGGACCAGCAGTCTCAAGACACGTGACGTGAGTCCCAAGTACTTTGTTTTTCTCCTCTTGCCTCAATTTTTCATTTTCTTTTTTTGGTAAACAAACTTTTAAAATGACAACTACGATAGCAATACAGATTACAGAACAAAGCTATATATATATATATATATATTTCCAGATATCAAATACTTTATATACAAATGGATTACGATTTCGTTTAAACGTGAAAACAAATATAATTACAAGACAAGTGAGAGAGAAAAGAAACAGAACCAAACCACAATATAAAAGAGTTCTTTTGTTGTTTCCTTCACTTCCTCTTATCTTTGTAGAAAAAGTGCTGCTCCAACCAAACCGAACCACAACGTCAAAGAAAGCCAAAAGACTTGATTCTTCTCCATACCGACGGGTGGTCGCCAAACCAAGAGCTTCCCTAGAAAGTCTTCACTCGTGTTGAGCTGATTCGTAGTCGATTCATTCATTCTCCGGTCCTTGTCCCTCTCCTTGTCACTCCATGTCACTGCATAGCTATGCACATATAACACACAAAAAACCACCATTCCAAGCGATGTTGTTATGCATTAGCCACGAGGACACATATAACATAGAAGTTGATTAAACATTATACCTGTCGTAACTAGAACCGATCATTGGTATAGTAACCATTTCCTCCTGAGAAATCTTGAGCTTAGGAGCTTGCAAGATATACCTAAGCTCAGAAGCTTGACGACGAATACCAGGACTCGGGTGCCTCTTCTCTAATTGCTGATAAAGATCAATGCAATCAGCGTGGCGATTATTGGCCTCATATGCCATAGCTAACCAAATTTGTATCTGGCAAATCATTCCACCATTAGCAATTTTTTTTCAAAGCTGGAAAAAAAACATAAGTTACCTAAATTGGTGTTTTTTCAAAACCAACCTCACCACCAAAGAGTGTTGGCCTTGGGATAATCGTAAGAGCTCCTTCAAGAAACTCTATTGCTCGTCCATACATTCCTTTGCCGTACGCCTTTTGACCTAATTCAAACATCAATTCTGCTGTTGCTCTCCTCTCTGCTTGCTCCTTAGCTACCTGCTCTCACCAATCTCACTTCAATCAGCACTAATCTAAAGAGTGTTCCTTTACCTAAAAGATTCACACTCAGTGAGCAGAGAAAGCCCTAAAAAATCGTACCTTTTCGAGCTCTCTTTTAACTCGCATCCTCTTCTTCTCCTCTGAATCGTCTCCTTCTTCCTCAATCCTATACTGCAACTCCTCCGCTTTCCTCTCCAGCTCCTTCATATCCTGCAATTCCTTAACTCTCCTCTTCATCTCCTTCTCCACATCTTTAGCTTTATCCTCCTCGTCGGTCTCCTTGCCGTCGCCGCCGCCGTCGCCGCTTTCCTCGTCGCTGGATCCAGCGTCGTCGAAATCGACGGCGTTAGCCCTGGAATTCGCCTTCCCGCGAGTCGAAAACCGGCGAATCCGAGCTTCTCCGTCCGATTCCAGAGGCTTGTTGGAGGAGAGAGACGCGTAATAGGAAGAGACGTGACTGTGCGAATCTCTCTTCGGTAGATTCAGAACGACGTCAACCACCGCCTGTCGAATTCTCCGATCGGTGATCAAAGTACGGTGAGAGTTGACGTCAAGTAACAGCGCTACGTTTCCGATAACCGCCGCCATGGGAGCGAGCACCAAATGTCGAAACGATGGAAGAAGTAGAACCAGAGAAGCAAGAGATTAGCTTGAAGAAGATATTTCTTCTAACTCGTAGTGACCAATGCCGAATTGACTAAACTACCCTTGATGTTCTAATTCGAAGTCCTTCAAATGATGCGTGTAAGGGTAGTTTCGTCATAAAAGAATCAAATCAATGTCAGTTTGTCTCCGAGACGCGTGTATGAAAAGCAAGAGATGCGCGCGTCTCACGAAAGCAAGACCGCTCAATACGCTACCGTTTCTTCGGTGAGGAAATAAACAACAAGACGTTTTTAGGGAAACAAAACGTCACCCACTCTAATTCGATTTTACTCGGACGACGAGACGAACACTGATCAAGAAACATACATACTTCACCGATCGGTGAAAATTTCAGATTTTGAATCGAACATCAGAATCAGAATATTTTAGGGTTTTTGAATTCGAAATCGATAAAGCCAACATAGAAGAAAATTGTTCTTCGTATCAGAAAACCAGAGATCCAGAAAAAAAGAAACTCACAACACGAAAGATAAGATCTTGGTGAAAATCCAAGTGTAGAGGACGGCGAGTGTAGCACCGACGGGAATCGTGACGAGCCACGAAGCGACGATCTCTCTCACCGTCTCTGCTCTCACGCTATTAAGCCCTCTCGCGAATCCAACTCCCATCACTGCTCCAACGAGCGTGTGAGTCGCCGAAATCGGAAGCCCCAATTTCGAAGCAAACAGAACCACCGACGCGGCGGCGAATTCCGCCGCGAAACCTCGCGTCGGCGTAAGCTCGGTGATCTTCTTCCCAATCGTCGCGATCACTCTGTATCCCCACATGGTGAGACCCGCAACGATCCCGAATCCTCCCCAGGCGAGAACGTCCAGCGGAATCACGATCTCGCCGCCTCCTACACCTGCTCCCTTCTGGAGGATGCTCAATGCGGCGGCTAAAGGTCCGATTGCGTTTGAGACGTCGTTGCCTCCGTGAGCGAAGGACATGAAGCAAGCGGAGAGGACTTGCATATAGCCAAAGACTCCGTAGACTATCTCGAGCTGAGTACCTGTAGGTCCTGCGATATCGGAGAGGAAGCCGATGCTTTTTGCCTCGTTTTGCGATGATTCCGATTTGGTTTTAGCGAGGAGGTGACCGAGCTTATTCCGAATGATCCTGTCGAAGATAATGGCTCCTGCTGCTCCACAGGCTAAGGCTTGTGACAAAGCTATTGGAAAGATCTTGCTCAGAGGAAATGCGGCTGAGGAAATGCTCGCCACGCCTATGAACACCGCGACTGGAGCCGCCGCAGCCGCCGCTTTTCCCGGGTTTGGTGCACTGTAAACAAACTGCGCAGAAGAAAAGGAGAGTGTGAAGAGGTAACAGATATAGCATGAGCATGGTTTAAGTAACACAAAGTTTGATTCTTGGATTGATTTGTTTGTTTTACTTACTCTCCTGATGCATTTGTAGACAAGAAAGGAGACTAGAGCTCCCAATAGAGGAGAGATAACCCAAGAGGAAGCCACTTTAGCTAGAGAACTCCAGAAAACGGCACCAGCTCCGCCATAAACAAGCCCAAACCCAACCATTGATCCGACGATACAGTGAGTTGTAGATACTGGCCATCCATAGTAAGAAGCCACCTGTGAAGTTCACAAATACACAATCATACACTACACTGCAATGCTATTAGGTTCTTCTGATTGAATCGTTTGTGATTACCATTCTAACTTTACTAAACCATAGTGATGAAGAAGTGAAAAAGATAAGATGGAACCTGTAACCAAGTTCCAGCAGCAGCCAAGGAAGAGAGGAGACCAGCGAAGAGCAACATATCTTTCCCTTGGAAGACATTAGCCATGAGAATCCCTTTCTGCATCGTGCTCGTCACGTGAGTTCCCATCAGAAGAGCACCTGAGAATTCAAGAACCGCAGCGGTCATCACAGCTTGACGGATGGTCAGGGCTCCGGATCCAACGGAAGTTCCCATGGCATTGGCGACATCATTAGCTCCGATGTTCCACGCCATGTAGAAACCGAAGAGCAGTGTGGCGTAAGAGAGGAGCTTCGTCTTGAGAGCCAGTCCTTGTCCTAGAGACTTCATGAAGAGTGGGAAGCAGAGAGCACAGAAGGCGATGGCTATGGAGATTCCCCTCGCTGTGTTGGATGAAATGTGAAAGGCTTGAGCCATCCCGGAGAAGTCTCCAGTAGCTTCTGCATTACCTTTTCCATCTGATTCGTTGGGTTTCTGTATCTGTTGATCGGTATGGTGCTGCTCGTCTCCCTCAGCATCGGCATAAGAGGAGAAGCTAGCAAAAGGGCAGACGAGTTTGAGGGGAAGAGAAGTGTGTTTCTGGGGAGAAAAGAATAGGGCACTGTTCTTCTTGAAGAAAGGAGATTCCTTGGGAGAGAAACAACCGAGAGCTGATCTGGGTGTGCAGAGATGAGGAGTCTTAAGTAGAAGCGAGCGGTGCCTAACCGAAGAGAAACGATAAGGAAGAGTCATGTTTGGGACGGAGGAGAAAAGGAATTAGATATTTGGGAAATCAAGAGGATAAAATGAGAAGAAGGGAGATAGATGAGAATCTACAGAGAAGGGATATGGGCCATGGATGATGAAGAAGATGATGGTGATGTTGATGAAGATGAAGATGAAAATGGTGTTGCATAAGCATAATGGATTTTGATTTCAGGAGACGAGTGAGAAGGGTTAGTGATGGTGGCTCCGGGGAATGTGAGGTGGAGGTGAGAGGATTGAGTTTGGATGCTTTCTTGTGTTAGCGTAAAGAGTTATGAATTTGTGTGGTTCTTGTGGAATGTTGAGTAAATGGAGAGAGAGAGGCTCTTTGGTTGGGCTTCACAGCCTCACAAATGCCCACTTGTAAACTTTGGGGGGAAAGAAAAGGTGGGAATTTTTGTTCTTTGGATGTAGTAAAAGAAGAGGATTAGGTACTCACCAAAAAAAAAAAAAAAAGAGGATTAGGTGGAATACAAGAAATTTTGGATTGTAAATTCAGCTTAATTTGATTTTTACAGTTGAAGAGAAAAAATAACGTCTCACATTCAGTTTACTAGCATCGTTAATGAGTTTGATTAGTACAATTCTTTAGTTGCATCGAAAAAGATATCATTTTGATAATGTTTACCAAAATCCTCACTTATCAACAAATTAATTCCGAGAGTGTCCGTGGGGTAACTCGATTTATTCATGTGGTTTATAAGGTAGGTGAGGCTGCTCAGTTAGGTGACACCACCATCTTCTCTCTTTTTTTGTACGCTATTTCGTAAAATATAGCAAGAATTTGTTGGTTGTAGGAGTGAAAAAGTGTTATGTCTAAGCCTGGTAGGAGTTCATACATTTTTGCCATTGATGTAAAGAAACCGCAAAATCATGCAAAAGATCAAGTCGAATTGCGTACAAATCCCAAAAGCTCTCCAAACAACAAGAAAATAATCAGTCTTAAAAACGAGTATGTGGAGATGATCTAGGGTTATTTGAGTTTGGTTTTGGTAAAGTGACGATTAATATGTTTTGACCTTGCAAGATTGGAAATGGACAGATCATACATATAATATGGTATTATCTATTTAGTTGGTTAATCGCGGATTGGTCGACAAAATCAAAACCAAATTAGCTAACTTCGCTTGAATATGCATATAAATATGTTCAAGTTCAAATCAAGCCAAGTTAGCTAGTTTGGTTTTGAGTTTGTGGACTAATCTGTGATTAACCAACTAAAAGATATAAAACGGGATATGGAAGTTTACATCAAATTTATATCTATTTCGTTTATCATGTAAACTCATCAAGTGTAACATTTCTTATGTATTCACTGCTATTAAAAAATAACTATTTGCAGCTGCTTCATCTATTTTCTTTTTGACATGTGAGTTTTGAAGACTTCATATTCCTCGAGCTACGAGTAGATTATGTATCATTTTTTTATTCACACTATTAGCGATGTGATTTTGGGCCCAAAATTATCGTGGGCCTATATTGTGAAAATAGCCCATTATTTAAACGGATTTAAAAAGGCTGTCTGCTATGGCCTGTTAACGAAACGGGTCTGAAGATAATTAAACGGCTTAACCGTCTAGACCGGATTTCTGCAACCAAAGCAAATCTAGCTTCGACTGTTCTGTCTCTTCACCGACTCACCGTCTTCTCTCCTCGCCACCACCCTCTTCTCTCCTCTCCACCACCGTTCCCGTTCCCGTTCCAAATCTGTCTCTCCAGTTCGATTCTTAAACTCCTCTCCACCACCGTTCCCATAACTCTGTAAGCTCTTCTCTCTCTCTCTCTCTCTCTTTTTGACACCGAAGCTTTTCTCTCTCTCTCTCTCAGTTGTGGGTTTTGTGGATTTTCGGATTCTGATTTCTGGGTTTCATTGGATTTGCGGATTAGTGCCTTTAAGATGTTGATTTCTGTCTGTTTTTGTGGGTTTTCTGATTCTTTTCCTGCAACCTTCACACTCGATTTTGGTTTTGCGATTTAGCACTATCACTGTTCTTTCTGATACTCATTGTCGTCCACTGTCTTAGAGCTTGATTATGCGATTGTCTTGTTATACCAATACATACATGCATTGTACACTAATAAACTAAGTGATAGTTTGGAATATGAAGGTTTTTAGTGGAGGATTCACTGTTCTACATGCATTTTGTTGTGGCTGAAAGGTGATAATAAACGCAATGAAAACTCAAGACAAGATTTTGCAATTATCTTAAGAAGAATTAACACCAACTAACCAAATAGTATAACTTTTTTGATAATGTTTCGTGTTCTGTAATGGTAGACTTGTAAGACTTGTAAGAGGCTTGATTCACTGTTTGTTATTTGATGATTTATTGTCGTGTCCTGCCACTGAATCTCTGGAATTAGTCTGAGCTTGCCGTTGTTAAGCTTATGGCTTTTTTTGCTGTGTTTACGCTGTACAGGAAAATGCAAAGGGGCTCGCTCCAACACACCCTATCCGCCGTCTTGGTCTGGCATTGAACTTCTCCGTGTTGTATTACGAGATCCTCAATTCTCCTGACCGTGCCTGCAACCTTGCTAAAACGGTAAGCTAATGAGTTTTTGTAGCCTCCTAACGGCTACGAACATGCTCGTAACTTCTTCACAGCTACTTCCATTATTCAGTTCTTATTTACTTAATGTTAGTTTTTCCTTATTTTAGACAGACTTTCAGGTTTTTGGTTCTTTCCTTTTTCTTTAGTTTTCCTTTTCCTATGTCGGTTGTGACAAGGTTTAGAGTTATATTTATAGCTGCCTTTGAGAGATTTGAGGACTTTGTTTGTGTATTTCATCTAAATAGCTTCTTCTTGCGTTTTTTTGCAGCGGTGGGCCAAAGACTTTAAAGCTCTCGTAATAGAAGTCTTATCGGTTTCGGCCATGGAGAAGGACGAACTTAAGAAATTGAATCATCTCTCTCTCGTCTCCAATGTCTGTAACGAATTGGAAACGCATCTAGGGGCTACGGATAAAGTTTTGGCCGAATTCATCATCGACCTTGGCCGCAACTCCGAGACTGTCGACGAATTCGATAAGAAGCTGAAGAAGGAAGGCGCGGAGATGCCTGATTATTTCGTCCGCTCGCTGTTAACTGTAATCCACGGGATTTATCCTCCGAAGCCCAAGTCGGAGAGGAAGAAACACGACGGAGAGGATCGAGGTAATGAGAAATACAAAGGCTTGGCTATTAAGGATACTAAGGATAAAGTGAAGGAGCTTGAGAAGGAGATTGAATTGGAAGCTCGTGAGCGACAGCGAGAAGAGGATCGGAATAGAGATAGAGACCGAGGTCGGGATCGGAGAGATTCCGGTAGAGATAGGGATCGACACAGAGACAGACCTCGTGGAGATGAAGATGGTGAAGATAGAAGAAGCGGTAGGCATAGAGAAAGAGGCCGTAGAAAAGATGAAGGCGGAGATGGAATAAGTGATAGGCGTAGAGATAGGAAGGATGAGTACACGGAGGGCGGTGGTGCGAATGAGCCGGAGCTGTATGAGGTATACAAAGGTAGAGTAACGAGGGTAATGGACGCTGGATGTTTCGTTCAATTCGATAGATTTAGAGGGAAAGAAGGTCTAGTCCATGTTTCTCAGATGGCTACTAGAAGAGTTGACAAGGCAAAAGATTTTGTGAAGCGTGATATGGAGGTTTACGTCAAAGTGATATCTATTTCGAATGATAAGTATAGCCTTTCTATGAGAGATGTTGATCAGAGTAATGGCACAGATTTGATCCCTCTGAAGAAGCCTAGAGAGGATGATTCATCCAGGAGTAATCCGTCGTATAGAACAAGGGATGGACAAGTTACAAAGACTGGGATTTCGGGGATCCGTATCGTGGAGGAGAGTGATGTTCCGCCGTCACGTAGGCCATTGAAGAAGATGAGCTCCCCTGAGAGATGGGAAGCGAAGCAGTTGATTGCCTCTGGTGCCTTGAAGCAGAGTGAGTTTCCAAATTATGATGAGGACGAAGGTGGGATGCTTTATCAAGAGGAAGGTGCTGAAGAAGAAGAACTTGAGATTGAGATGAACGAAGACGAACCTGCTTTCTTGCAAGGGCAGACCAGGTACTCTGTTGACATGTCTCCGGTGAAGATCTTCAAGAATCCTGAAGGTTCCTTGAGTCGTGCCGCTGCACTTCAGTCCGCCCTCACCAAGGAGAGGAGAGAAATGAAGGAACAGCAGCAGAGAACAATGCTTGACTCGATCCCAAGGATCTGAATCGTCCTTGGGAAGATCCAATGCCTGAAAATGGTGAAAGGCATCTTGCTCAGGAGCTTAGGGGTGTCGGGTTATCAGCTTATGACATGCCGGAATGGAAGAAGGATGCTTTCGGGAAAACTCCGACTTTTGGACAGAGATCAAAGCTCTCTATGCAGGAGCAAAGGGAGAGCCTTCCTATATACAAGCTGAAGAAGGAGTTGATACAGGCTGTGCATGATAACCAAGTTCTGGTGGTGATTGGTGAGACTGGGTCTGGTAAGACGACACAGATGACTCAGTATCTTGCCGAATCAGGTTACACCACAAAAGGAAAGATTGGGTGTACTCAGCCTCGTAGGGTCGCCGCGATGTCTGTTGCCAAGAGAGTAGCTGAGGAGTTTGGTTGTCGTTTGGGAGAGGAGGTAGGGTATGCGATTCGGTTTGAGGATTGTACTGGACCAGAACGGTGATCAAGTACATGACTGATGGTATGCTTCTTAGGGAGATTCTGACTGACGAAAACCTCTCTCAATACTCTGTCATCATGCTTGATGAAGCTCACGAGCGGACGATTCACACTGATGTGCTGTTTGGTCTTCTGAAGAAGCTGTTGAAACGCAGGCTTGACCTTCGTTTGATAGTCACGTCTGCCACATTGGATGCAGAGAAGTTCTCTGGGTATTTCTTCAACTGCAACATTTTCACAATCCCTGGAAGAACCTTCCCTGTTGAGAAACTCTACACCAAACAGCCAGAAACCGATTACTTGGATGCAGCTCTCATCACAGTTCTTCAGATCCACTTGACTGAACCAGAGGGTGACATTCTTGTGTTTTTGACGGGACAGGAAGAAATCGATTCCGCTTGCCAGTCTCTGTACGAGAGAATGAAGAATCTAGGTAAAAACGTTCCTGAACTCATCATTCTTCCTGTTTACAGTGCCCTTCCTAGTGAAATGCAGTCTAGAATCTTCGATCCTCCTCCTCCTGGTACACGGAAAGTGGTTGTGGCTACAAACATTGCAGAAGCTTCTTTGACGATAGATGGGATTTATATGTTGTTGATCCCGGGTTTGCGAAGCAGAACGTGTATAACCCAAAGCAAGGGCTAGAGTCGCTAGTCATAACTCCAATCTCACAGGCGTCGGCGGAGCAGAGAGCTGGACGTGCTGGTCGTACTGGTCCTGGTAAATGTTACCGTCTCTACACTGAGAGCGCATTCCGTAACGAGATGCCTCCTACATCAATCCCTGAAATCCAGAGGATTAATCTCGGAATGACAACGCTGACCATGAAAGCAATGGGGATCAACGACCTGTTATCGTTTGACTTCATGGATCCACCGCAGCCGCAAGCTTTGATCTCTGCTATGGAACAGCTGTACAGCCTGGGAGCGTTGGATGAGGAAGGATTGTTGACAAAGCTGGTAGGAAAATGGCGGAGTTTCCTCTTGAACCGCCGCTCTCTAAAATGTTGTGGCTAGTGTGGATCTCGGGTGCAGCGATGAGATATTGACGATGATTGCGATGATCCAAACGGCAACATATTCTACAGACCGAGGGAGAAGCAAGCTCAAGCAGACCAAAAGAGGGCCAAGTTTTTCCAGCCTGAAGGTGACCACTTGACATTGCTAGCTGTATATGAAGCTTGGAAGGCTAAGAACTTCTCAGGTCCATGGTGTTTCGAGAACTTCATACAGTCACGATCTCTACGGCGTGCTCAAGACGTGAGGAAACAACTTGTCAGCATTATGGACAAGTATAAGCTAGATGTGGTGAGTGCTGGGAAGAATTTCACCAAGATAAGGAAAGCAATCACAGCAGGATTCTTCTTCCACGGAGCAAGGAAAGATCCACAGGAAGGTTACAGGACGCTGGTGGAGAATCAAGCGGTTTACATACATCCGAGCAGTGCTCTTTTCAAAGGCAGCCCGACTGGGTGATCTATCACGATCTTCTGATGACGACCAAAGAGTATATGAGGGAAGTGACTGTGATTGACCCAAAGTGGCTTGTTGAGCTAGCTCCAAGGTTCTTCAAAGTCTCTGATCCAACCAAAGATGAGTAAGCGTAAGCGCCAAGAACGCATTGAGCCTCTGTATGATCGTTATAACGAGCCTAACTCATGGCGTCTCAGCAAAAGACGTGCTTGAGTTGAGAGGTTGGCTTCAAATTTTATTCTTCCTTTCGTTTATGTATAAACCCATTAAAATGTACTCTTTGTTAACTTTCTTATGTATTCAATGCTATAAAACGAAACTAACCGAATGATGGATGAGCCAAATATTGCAGCTGCTTGCTTCATCTATTTCCTGAGAGTTTTGAAGATGATTCATATTCCTCATGCTAAAAGTAGATTATATATCTGTTTACAACATGTAATTGTATCTGTTCTCTATTCACTGTCACAGGTTATAGATCAAAGTTTAATCTCTAGTTTGCATTTCCTTGATGCATATGAAATTGTACGCACCTGCGTTGTTCCGAACCGAGATTTGGGCCAATTTGGTTTATTTAGAAAGGCCCAATATGTAATTAATTGGGCCTAGCCGAAAAGGTTTGTAGTCTTAATTATGTCTCCTAATTAATTTTAAGGTCATGAAACCCAAAATTCCGTTACACATGGCAGTGACCGGAGTTTCGTTGGCCGTTGGCCGTATTCTCCGGCGCGACAAAACCACCCGCAAGCGCGTCCGGAGTAGCCGACCCGAAACTTCAGTGACCTACCAAATTCTCGAGCAACTAGATGGCGGCAACGTCTCGAAAGCCGTCTCTATTCTCTTCCCTTCTCTAGAGCCAGTTAAATTCTGGGTTTACGAGCGTCTCTTCCGTTCCTGTACTTCGAGATCGCTTATAGTGCAAGTCCGTAAAATCGTATCCCACTTGTATACTTTCAATCCCGTGCCGCCGATTTACCTAGTGAACAGAGCAATCGAGACCTGCGGTAAATGTCAGTGTGTCAACGATGCACGAGAGGTGTTTGAGCAAATGCCTGAACGAGACGGTGGCTCTTGGAACGCCGTGATCACCGCTTGTTCGCGAAACGGAGTCCACGACGAGGTGTTTCGTATGTTCCGCAGGATGAACAGAGACGGGATACGAGCTACGGAGACTTCTTTCGCCGGTGTGTTGAAATCGTGCGGTTTAGTCTTGGATTTGAGATTACTAAGGCAGCTTCATTGCGCTGTGGTAAAGCATGGATTTTCCGGGAATGTGGATTTGGAGACTTCGATTGTTGATGTTTACGGCAAGTGTAGGGTTATGAGTGATGCGAGAAGAGTGTTTGATGAGATTGAAAACGCTAGTGATGTTTCGTGGAACGTGATTGTGCGGAGGTATCTTGAGATGGGTTTTAACGATGAGGCCGTGGTGATGTTCTTCAAGATGTTGGCGTTGAATGTTCGACCTTTGAATCACACTGTTTCTAGTGTAGGTCTGGCTTGTTCAAGATCAATGGCACTTGATGTAGGAATTGTAATCCACGCCATTGCCGTCAAGCTTAAGTTTTTGCCAGACACTATTGTCTCTACTGCAATCTTTGATATGTATGTGAAATGTGGGAGATTGGATAGTGCTCGTAGAGTGTTTGATCAAACCGAGTCGAAAGATTTAAAGTCTTGGACTTCGGCGATGTCAGGGTATGCAATGAGTGGTATCACTAAAGAGGCAAGGGAGCTCTTTGATCTGATGCCTGAACGGAATGTGATCTCTTGGAACGCAATGTTGGGAGGATATGTACGAGCTGGCGAATGGGATGAGGCGCTGGAGTTTCTCGCTTTGATGCGTGAGGAGATGGAAGAGATTGACAATGTCACTCTTGTGTGGATACTAAACGTCTGCTCTGGTGTTTCAGATGTTCAAATGGGGAAGCAAGCTCATGGCTTTATCTACAGGCATGGATACGATACGGATGTGATTGTAGCCAATGCACTTCTTGACATGTACGCAAAATGCGGCACCTTTAGGAGTGCTAATAACTTGTTCCGTCAGATGAGTGAGCTAAGGGATGAGGTTTCGTGGAATGCTTTGTTGACTGGTTTGGCTCGTGTTGGCAGGAGTGAGCAAGCTTTGTCTTTCTTTGAAGGGATGCAACTTGAAACGAAACCTAGCAAGTACACACTCGCGACGCTCTTGGCAGGTTGTGCAAACATTCCTGCTCTTAACTTAGGCAAAGCAACTCACGCGTTCCTCATCAGAAACGGTTATGATATTGACGTTGTTGTTCGTGGTGCTATGGTTGACATGTATTCTAAATGCCGGTGTTTGGACTATGCGATCGAGGTGTTCAAAGAGGCAGCTACACGGGACTTGATTCTGTGGAACTCTATCATTCGTGGATGCTGTCGTAACGGGAGAAGCAGAGAGGTGTTTGAGCTGTTCATGGTTATGGAGGATGAAGGAGTAAAGCCTGACCATGTCACCTTTCTGGGGATCTTACATGCTTGCATACGAGAAGGCCACGTCGAGCTCGGTTTTAAGTATTTCAGCTCTATGAGCACCAAGTATCTTATATTGCCGCAGGTTGAGCATTATGATTGTATGATTGAGCTCTACTGCAAGTATGGTTGCTTGCATCAGCTTGAGGAGTTTCTCCTCTTGATGCCTTTTGATCCAACTATCCAAATGTTGACGAGGATACGTGATGCTTGCAAAAGTTACCGATGGGAAAAGTTAGGAGCATGGGCTGGTAAACGGATATATGAATGATTTAATCACCTTGAGCCATTGTATATGGATCTTAAACAAAGAGATTGTGTCCTGCAGTCAGATCCGAGCGCATGCATTTTTAGAAGGATTGCAGACAAATTCAGTGTCTTTCGAAGACCAGGAAGAGAAACAGAGATAAAGGCGTTGGCGCAGGAGGTAAAGAGATTAGAGAGACATCATTAGACTCCTGCCTCTCCAAGTCAATTATTTTCTTCCCTGAGGTAATCACAAATTCTCTACTCTTCTTTCAATTGCTCTTCATGCACTTGTATATGTGTGTGTGAGAGAGAGTGTATGCATCTGCAAGTCTCTCTATTTGTGTATTCATCGATTATATTTTTGCTGTTTTCTCGTTAGTTATGTTCAGTTTGTTGGTAAGTACGTTACATGCAGTGCTTTGTGCTTGATTTGTGACTGTGAATTTTGGTTTCTTTCTTAATATCCTCGATCTGAAGTTCCCACTCAGTGATAGATCTGATAATTTAAGTTTATGTTGCTTAAACTCGTGCAGTTCCTTGATGAAACCGATACAATCCCTGGATCGATGAAGCTTCCATAAATGGAGTCATAGTGTAAGTTATTCACTTTTTTTATATAGGCTATGCATGAAGTTTGATCTCGAGTTTTGCATTTTTTTCTGACCAATTATCGATCTATCACCATTTTTTTGTGCGTGTGTGTGTAATCTCTGTTTCATAATTTTCAGAGCCTAAGGTTCAAAGATGTCAGATGCATACAATCACCTTGAGGATAGACTCTATCTAAGCCTTACATCCCCTGAGGCTGAGACAGATGATGGCTCCATCAAAAAGATCAATTTCATATGAGCCAACACAAAACCTACTTTGAGGATTGTGTTAGAGCCAGGCAATCGAGTAGCATACGCAATTTCAGCAAGCGTCACCAAAAACCGTCGGTACTAATTGTAAGTTGCTAGAGCTGGCTTAGGGAGCTCATTGATACTGAAACAGGTAATGAATAGAGATGATTCCCCAACCACAAGTGTGGAATGTGTTTTCTTATTGTATTTGATATGACCTCTTACATGGTCTCTCTTATTGTAAGCTCATTTGTTTGAGCTAATGTATAAGCCTAACGGTTGTCTCTCCCTTGTACTCTGTTTTATATGGAAGTTCTTTCAGTGTTAAAACAGAACAAAAAGTATTGATTAAAACATGCATTTATTTACGCATAGATTTCACTTAAATTACTTTAGGTTTATTATGTATGTCGACTCCAGAGTGGATAATGAACAGAGGATTATTTCAAGATCTTAGTCAACTATGCACTAAATCAAAATGCATATGTAAATGAGACATGGCTTGATGATTGGGTTTGAAACAAACAAACAGTAGGAGAGAAGATACTATTTTTAGCTAAGTACCCTATAAATATCTAGCGAACTTTTTTCTTTTACTAATTACTGGTATCCACGAACCTATCAAGAAACAAACCAGTAATTGGACGAAAATGTAACGCAAACTTTGGTCCCAACTCCCAAAGTCATTCATGAAGAGAAAACGAAATAAAAGTCGTGGTCTATGATCGGAGACGCAAGAGATGTTTACATATACCACATGTCTTTGGACGAATACTAGAATATAAAAAATGATTACTATTGTTTGATGAATAGAAAGAGGATAACACTATCGCATATAAAGGATATTAATTATGTTGACTGATTAGTCGTGGCCGGTTTCATGATTTATAATAATGCGAAGTGACATTTACATACTAACCATTTCTTTTGGACTAATGCTGTTGTTTATATAATAGTCCTGCTGGTGATCCCTATACCAAGTCATTCTTAGTATTCTAATCTCAATTCTTTGTCCACTACTTATACTTAAAGACATATAAAACGTTATCTGTTTGGTAGTATTCTTATCTCAATTATTTGCCTTGTTCCTATTTCTTACAAAATTTATTCAATGAGATTATATATAAGTTGAGATTGTTGTAGTCCATTACATAATTATGTTGATTATAATAGTTTGTTGAGATTGTTGTAGTCCATTACATAATTAGGCTCCTGATATTAATCAAGACCAACGGATTAGGCCATATGGTATGTTTATGTTATGCTCAAAATAGAAACAAAAACTGATATCCACGATCTATACGAAAGAAACCACATACATAAATTTTTCAACTCCAAACAGATGATTGTAACTAACCACGAGTCCATGAGATAAGAGCACTTCTACACCATTTCTCGTGTCTTGTTGTATGCATTAGATTATATAAATAACTTTCTAAACGCTATCTAAACTTTAAAGAATCCAAAAATACACATACACGTGGTGCACGTATAGGCGACCGGCGACCATTTTATTTGTTTGTCTTGTTTAATGCTTAAGGAAGAGTATTAAAAGATTCATGAAATGATTAGATGCTCTCTTTATCTTAATATACTCTACCTAAACTGTTTGTATGTTATCCCTGATTAATTATGAAACCGTAAGTTTGGTTAGCCTCATATCCTAAAAGCATATTCTCCTTCTCAATTGTGTGACGCTGTGGTCAGTATTATTTTGGCATTATGCGGTCTAAAATTAATCAGACTTCACTATTCTGATCATTCAATCATTTTTTGTTTATTTGTCTGTTGTATGTTTTTCCTCTCTACTCTCTAGCGATGCCTCGGCTAAAAACTTTTAAACTATGTAATAACGCTTGTATTAAAAACGTATTTTTTCAAAACAAAAATTTGACGACATTTCAGCATCTGTATAATATTTAACTGTTTAATATAATGTCTAGGGACGTAGAGGTCCAAAATTCCAACCGGCCATTGTGTCAGGCCGGCGATAATGGAGAAAAAAGCTTCGCAGGCCCGTCCATTATTGCGTTCTTCTATAATAATTAGTTTGATTTGACAATAGTGTGAATATTAATGTTTTGTTTTCTTAACAGTAGTTGTCCTCCGATGCCAAAAATAAAAAATACTCAAATTTTATTTCTTTTTTAAAAGATGTAATCTATTACTAATAAAAGTTGAGCCTATATGCATTAGAGGCTGTCTACATAAGATTTAAAATGTTGAATTTTATTGGTCCATATCATTATCTTTAATTTTGAATTTAATTGGTCCATGTCATAATCTTTAATTTTGAATTTAATTGGTCCATGTCATTATCTTTATTTTGCTCTCATTAAATAATTAATCTATATAAATTTCCTATTTTACATGTAATATATTAATTAGTTTTTAATAATGATAATTTCTCTGAATTTACAATTTACAATTTACAATAATTGTATAATAATTTTCCTATTCATTAATCATATATTTACATATATTATCTAAATTTACATATATTATTAGTAATTGCTATTTTTTTAGTGGAAAATTTACAGATGGTTTAAGTAATTATAGATATAAATTTCCTTTTCAGCCAAAAAGACACCAGGTATCGAGTTCGATTCTTTGTAGCATCAGGTTTTTTAATTTACTTTTCATTTTACCAAAATTAGAAAAACGTGATTTTGAGATATTGACCAAAAACGTGATTTTGAGATTTTGACGGGAAAACATGATTTCACGGTTTTTGCGAGAAAACGTGTTTTTGAGATTTCGATGGAAAACGTGATTTCACGGTTTTGGCGAAAAAAAAGTGATTTCATGGTTTTGGCGAAAAAACGTGATTACTAAGGTTTTGGCGAAAAACATTATTATGCGGTTTTCAGGGGGGGAACGTGATTTTAAGATTTTGACATAAAAATATGATTTTGAGATTTTGGCGGGAAAAAATGATTTCAAGATTTCGACAAAAAAACGTGATTTCACGGTTTTGGCGAAAAAACGTGATTTCATAGTTTTGGCGAAAAAACGTGATTACTAAGGTTTTGGCGAAAAACATGATTATGCGGTTTTGAGATTTTTTTTTTGGGGGGGGGAGGGGGGAACGTGATTTTACGATTTTGACGGACAAACGAGATTTCACGGTTTTGGCGAAAAAAACGTGATTTCATGGTTTTTGCAAAACATGATTACTAAGGTTTTGCCAAAAAACATGATTATGCGGTTTTGAGATTTGGGGGGGGACATGATTTTACGATTTTGACGGTAAAACATTATTTTGAGATTTTGGCGGGAAAAAATGATTTTGAGATTTTGACGGAAAAACATGATTTTGAGATTTTGACGGAAAAACATGATTTTGAGATTTTGGCGGGAAAAAATGATTTCAAGATTTCGACAGAAAAACGTGATTTCACGGTTTTGGCGAAAAAACGTGATTTCATAGTTTTGGCGAAAAAACGTGATTACTAAGGTTTTGGCGAAAAACATGATTATGCGGTTTTGAGATTTTTTTTTTGGGGGGGAGGGGGGAACGTGATTTTACAATTTTGACGGACAAACGAGATTTCACGGTTTTGGCGAAAAAAACGTGATTTCATGGTTTTTGCGAAAAAACATGATTACTAAGGTTTTGGCGAAAAATATGATTATGCGGTTTTGAGATTTTGGGGGGGGGACATGATTTTACGATTTTGACGGTAAAACATTATTTTGAGATTTTGGCAGGAAAACATGATTTTGAGATTTTGACGGAAAAATATGATTTTGAGATTTTGACGGAAAAACATGAGTTCACGGTTTTTGCGAGAATATGTGAGTTTTAAGGTTTTGGCGAAAAACGTGATTATGCGGTTCTGATATTTTGGCTGGAAAATATGGTTTTAAGATTTTGACGAAAAACGTGATTTCGAGATTTTGATGGAAAAACGTGATTTTGGGATTTTGACAGGAAAACATGATTTCACGGTTTTGGCGAGAAAACGTGATTTTGAGATTTTGGCGAAAAAACGTGATTATGCGGTTTTGGCAAAAACGTTATTTTTAAGGCCTTATTAGCTTCCAACGTATCATCAATGCTAAACACATTGATTATGAATTGTAAGTACACATCATCATCTTTTGAAAAGTATGAAACTTCGGTGAATTGAGAGATTTTAGAAAGATACATAGGTAATCTGATCTACAAAATATATAAAAAAACAAGAGCTTTAGACAACTAAAGAACTCGCAAATATAAGTCACACAAAAAAAAATAACAAAATCATAAATTAGATAATAAACTTCACTTGGGTGAGAAACAAGTACCTCGACAAGTACTCGAAAATTGATAAAAGAAAACTCGCTCATTGAAGAGGCAAAGTCTTAGCTTTATCCCAGTAACGTCCATCAAAAGGCGATTATTTTGTAAAATTAGACATCTCTGAGTCTCTGAAACTTGGCGGAGCAGTTGGCATAACCTAAAATTATAGATTTATCACAAATCGATCGAACAAATGGACTAAACGATAAACACATAATCTCAACATCAACAAAACAAACATCAACAAAACAGACTTTAAAAAAGAGAAAATTCTAACCTTCACGAAGTGATTTATTTGAGAGAATCAGTAGAAGAACAAGAGAATTAAAGTCTTGGAAGAGGGAGGGATTAAGGCAGATATATTCCCTCAATCAATTGATCAAATTAGTTTTGACAAGTCTTAATCGCTAAGATGGATTAAGGCAAATAACCAAGATGAGAGACATATAAGAGGGATTTCGCTGAGAGTAAGAATGTTCCTGTGGGTATAAGGTAGAAACATTGTTCGATCATGTTGTCGGCAAATGAAGAAAAACAATGAACTATTTCCAATAATAAGATTTAGAAGTGAATCTTCACTTGGGTGAAAACAAGTACCTCGACAACTACTCGAAAATTGATAAAAAAACTCGCTCATTGAAGAGGCAAAGTCATTAGCTTTACCCCAGTAACGTCCATCGAAAGGCGATAATTTTGAAAAATTAGACATCTCTGAGTCTCTGGAACTTGGCGGAGCAGTTGGCATCACCTAGAGTTATAGATTTATCACAAATTCGGATCGAACAAATAGATTAAACGCTAAACACATAATCTCAACATCAACAAAACTGGCTTAAAAAAGGAAAATTCAAACCTTTCACGAAGTGATTAGCTTGAGAGAATCAGTAGAAGAAACAGAGAAATAAAGTCTCGGAAGAGGGAGGGATTAAGGCAGAAATGTTCCCTCAATCAATTGATCAAATTAGTTTTGACAAGTCTCAATCGCTAAGAGGATTAAGGCAAATAACCAAGATGAGAACATATAAGAGGGATTTCGCTGAAGTAACAATGTTCCTCTGGGAATAAGGTAGAAACATTGTTCGATCATGTTGTCGCAAATGAAGAAAAACAACGAACATTTCAATAGATGAGACTAATTTCAATGTTTGCATTTCTAATTTCAATGTGATAGCAAAACCGAACCGTAACAAACCAAAACAATGGAACCGGGAATTGGAAACGCGGTTATTAATTAAACAGGATACGAAAAAAAAAGTTTGGAATATATGAGACTTTTTAACTATCAAAAAGTGATTTAAAAATAAAGAGATGAATTTATTAAATGGAATTGAATGCAAAATAATTAAACTAAAAAAAAAAAGAAAAAAATTAAGTATAAATCGTAAACTCAGAGCTGGAAAAGCTAAACTAATAAATAAAATTAAAAAGGAAATTAACAACTAAAATATGTATTAGACTAATATTGGATTGTACAAAACTTGCCGGATGATCTTTAATGGATATAAATTAAAAAGTGTCTAATAATAGTAAAATTAAGGGATTAATTTAAGAAATGTGAGGATAGGATGTTGAATGTTTTCTACAGAAAAGTATGTTTTTAAAAAGTACATTACTTATTATGACTAATTATAAAATAATTAAATTGGTTAAGTAAAAAATAATTAAAAAGTATATTACAAAGAAAATTTATTAAAAAAAAAACAAAAAGCAAAAAATAAAAAATTAGAAGCGTTGGTAAAAAAATAAAATAAAAAATATAACAGTTAAAAATTCATTAAAACGGAAAACCCGCGCATGCGCGGATAAAATACCTAGTAAACTAATAATAGTTCAGGGTAATTGAAAAAAGAAAAAGAAAGAAGTAAGGCTTTCTGATACGATGACAATAAAATAGAGTAACACTTGCTGGGTTTATCTATCAAAAGAGCTGAACCAAGATGAACCAGATACTCTATACTTTTTATTTATTAGAAACAATTACAGAAAATTAGTTATGGGAAAGGAAACAATTTTACCAGAAGATTCAAAAGATAAGAATATGGGCGCAAAATAAAAGGAAAACAACATGGGACAATTGAGGAAAGTAATGTCTAAAAAGTGGAAGGGGGTAAGGACAGGCTGGCACTTATGATTGGTCAGTGGCAGAGCCAGCTGTATCCCATTCATCAGCCTTATCTCGCCATGTACCGACCGACACGTGATCACAATGGACCCCACCATGTGACTCAGTTCTCCTTCATTATCTGTCCACTGTCCTTAATCGTCGCGGTTCCATAACAAACCGGTTTTTAATCTGGTTTGACCGTAGCACATTCTTGCAATCGATCGACTCAACTGAAAATATAT
This sequence comes from Microthlaspi erraticum, assembly GCA_902728155.2. Taxonomy (NCBI): domain Eukaryota; kingdom Viridiplantae; phylum Streptophyta; class Magnoliopsida; order Brassicales; family Brassicaceae; genus Microthlaspi; species Microthlaspi erraticum. The sequence continues at coordinate 323,460 of CACVBM020001884.1, read as the reverse complement.
TAACTTTGTATTTTTAAGCTTAATATAAACATTATAATTTTGGCCGAGAAACACGGGCATGTAAAAAGAATTAAGAAAGACACCTTTTAAAAATATTTTTTCTTTCCATCTATTACATTATTTTCATCTATGACAATATTTACATTATTTTCATCTATGACAATATTTAGAAAGCCCTATTTTCAAACAGTAAAAAATAAATATTTTACATTATTTTATTGTAAATGGAAATGTACATTATGCAAGAGAAATATCCGACTATTTTAGAATAGACAACCTAATTGGTAAGATATATACAACATGTAGTATATATGTTTGTATTTCCAACAACAAAAAATATACATATTCAAATGTCCTTAAAAATCAAGTATTCTATCAAACTTCTTTTTGGCTTCTTCAGCCTAACGTAATCAAGTAATCTTCAAAGTAAACAACATTCTAAAACGCAAAATCAAAATATATAGGTGATTTGAAAAACGAAAAAAAAAAAAAAAAAAAAAAAAAAAAAACTTGATTAATGATTCAGTGGTTTGTATTCGGATGGCGGCCGTGTCACAATCCTCGTTCAAATTTGATAATGTTTTTGAATGAGTTGTAGAAGACAAAAACAAATTGGAAAATATGTATTACTATATTTAAAAAAAAAAACTTATTTAAATGACAAGGGATTTATCTCCTAAAACACACTTGGCTATATATATACACCTAAACACACAAAAGAAAATTCAACCAATCACTACACCCACAAAAAAAAGCATCACTCTCTTTCTCAAAACGTTTTAAATCCCTCCGATCATGCCGACCAGAAACATCGCCGTCGGCGGATACCAAGAAGAAGTCACTCACCCCAGCGCACTTAGGGCGGCGCTCGCTGAGTTTATCTCCACTTTGATCTTTGTTTTCGCCGGCTCAGGCTCCGGAATAGCTTTCAACAAGCTCACAGAAAATGGAGCAACCACTCCTTCCGGCCTCGTCGCCGCTGCCTTAGCCCATGCTTTCGGGCTTTTCGTTGCTGTTTCCGTCGGCGCTAACATCTCCGGTGGTCACGTTAACCCCGCTGTTACCTTCGGTGTCCTTCTCGGTGGTAACATCACCATCCTCCGCAGTATTCTCTACTGGATCGCTCAGCTTCTTGGCTCCGTCGCCGCTTGCTTCCTCCTTAAATTTGCCACCGGTGGCATGGTAACGTCACTTCCTCCTTTACTAAAATTCGGTTTAATGTTATCGTAATGGAATTTAGTACAATTAGGTTTGGTTTGGTTTCTAAAACCGAAGTAAGTTTCGGTTTTGTTCTTCATGATTCATTTTTAGGTTTGATTCGGCTTTTTCATTTTGCTAAAATATACTATAGTACAAAGAAATTTAGTTTTTTTTTTTTTTTTTTTTCACTCACTTTTATGTAAAATGCATATTCGTGAATATGATATTGTTTTACATATAGAAAAATAAAACAATCAGACTAAATTAAATTTTATTTGGACCAAGTCTTTTTTGTTTGGTTTATCCTATTCCATGATGAATAATATTCCAACTAATTAAAATCACAGTGCTTGTTTAACTTCTGAGGCAAGTAACTAATTTTCTTTCTTTCTCAAAAAATCATTTTTCAGGCAATTCCCGCTTTTGGTCTCGGTGCCGGAGTTGGATCCTTAAACGCTTTCGTCTTCGAGATTGTGATGACCTTCGGGCTCGTCTACACCGTCTACGCAACCGCCGTCGACCCCAAAAACGGAAGTCTCGGAACAATCGCACCAATCGCCATTGGTTTCATCGTGGGAGCTAACATCCTCGCCGGTGGAGTTTTCAGTGGAGCCTCAATGAACCCCGCCGTCGCTTTCGGACCAGCCGTTGTGAGCTGGACGTGGACCAACCACTGGGTTTACTGGGCTGGTCCTCTTGTCGGCGGTGGACTCGCTGGACTCATCTACGACTTTGTCTTCATCAACGAAGACGGCCACGAGCCATTGCCCACCAATGATTTCTGAAGACTGCCAAATTCAATGTTGTGATTTGATTTGTTTTTATTTCGCATCGTAATTGGTTTTCTATGTGGAACGTTGGATCTTTCTTTTAGATGAATCTTTGTATGTTGGTTTATGTGTATTTGGGTTTCTTGTTGGAGTTTTAAATTTCCCTGTAAGGCTTTGGTGCAAATGAGAAATCCAGGGAATGTGAATAATGCTTCCAAGATCATTACAAGACCACAATGAATAAGAAGGAAATGAACATAGAGAAATAAAATATGGGAAATGTTTATTTGCGCTCATAATTGATAAGTAATATTTTACATTAAAATATTCTGATCAATCAGAAACTAGAAAGAATGAGAAAAAATAAATCCTAGATTTAAGAATATATTTTAAATAATATCTTTATGAATTATGACTGCGAATTTGCAATAGATATTTGTTTTTTTTTTAATAGATAGTCGCACAGTCTCATATAAACACTTTGAATTCACTCCATATGTACTCTTATTTTTTACAAACATATAAAAAGCTGTTTCTCGTAAGTCGTAATATCTAGCGTAATATACATATATAGCAGAAATAACTCCACAAACACAAATCAGGAGCTTCAAATGATTCAGTCTGGCGTTTTGTAACGACATGTTGATCGCTTCATCTTGTCCAATCACCATTTTTTTTCTTCTTTCTAGTTCTTATTCCAACATTTTTCGGCGGGAAAATGAAGGGACATTTTGGTCATTAGGAGTTCATTTTGTTTGCATACGGAACGTGAATAGAAATAGATGGATGGGAAATAGATTCGCCAAATCTTGTGGGGTAAATCGGATAGGAACTCGGAATGTCGTGAAACGAGTGGACACGAACCATCCACATTTACTAATTGTGTAAAATGCAAAAATCTTGTGTTTCAGTAGTTTTGTTTACAATGCGAAAGCTAAATTATCTTCAACAGAAATGTAAGGTTTAATCATCCGAAATTCATACAAATAAAATATATAAAAAACTATCTTTTGGTTCTGATATATAATCAGCTTGATTTTGATAGTTTGAACGTAAAAGTTTGCTAAATAAACAATAACTATCACAACTAGCTAGCTCTAGGCTTACCGAATCACGATCGGAGAATTAAAGACATTACATTATATACACATGCAGATGCATCTCATTTATGCGATATGCAAATTACCATGTGAAAAGTTGGACCATTCGTACACCGCACATTACTTAATTTCCTATCTTCCTTTTTGTTCTTTTCCATATAAATCTTCTTCATCTGCCTTCTCATTGATGGCTCTTCTTTGCAAAAAAAAAAATTGAAGTCGATAGTTTCTTAGAATAACCATGAATGATACCTTAGAAAACCTAACATCTAAAAGAAAACAAAATGATAAATAGAAAATCAGTTATCTCCTAGTCTTTAAGTTAGATTCTTGAAATTTTGGTTTTGAATAAGATGTACACTAATTGCCTAAGAGCCATTCTGAACAAAGATGTACATCAGTGTGAGGCACATGACCGGTTTTTACTTGGGTGCATCCCAGCCAATTTTGTTTTGTCTTACTACTTCAAATTTGTTACAGACAAAAAAACAACTATATCGTAAAAATTATTGTATGTTGGATTGGACCTACTCCTACAATGGTCAATGCTAGTAAACTCTCCAGTTATGAGTTCATTAATTTTTCATTGCCACAATTTTTAAAAGTTTTCATTGTTTAACAATCACAAATTAAAACCAGTGCCAACTTTAATCATCATACTATTTTTCATTTTGAATATTTTAAAGTTGGCACTGGCTTGGTCGGTTTGGAGCAACTAAATTGTTCAAAACTGTAATCCATAGAGATCACATATTTAAGTTTGGTCGGTACGTTCACGTTCACCCGTCATTCTCCGACCAATTACGTCCACGTCTATCTGTCTCCATTACCCAATAAAGATAATCAATTTTCAGGATTTTCCACATAAATTCTTAGGAAGGTAGGCCCTACACCCACAACGTGACAATTTAGAATATGGTCACTTTATATAGATAGCTATCTATATACATATAAATATAATATGTGTGTTTGTGAAGATATGAGGAGAACATGTAAACAGTAAACTAGTTTTGGTCTTGTGTATTCAAATTTTGATGCTTGACCAATTTGTTGTATAAGTTATGTTTGAGTTTGTTTATCAACAAAAACAAAAAAAAGTTATGTTTGAGTTTGGGTGCAATTTGTTTTTTAGAAAACTTCAAAAGACAAGATTTTTCAAAAGTTTCCATATTGCATGTCGCACGTTATGTCAAAAGTTTGTTCAAATTCTCAATTAAAGTTTAGGTTTGATTGGGTTTGGCACCATTGTTGGCCCAATGGGTTCTTGGTTAAACTTAAATGTTGCAGAGGATAATCAAAATCTTGATTTTCCGAAGTGCTGTTGTGATAGCTTTCTTAAACGAGGCCTGACCCAGCTCAAATGGGAAACGGTACGGGAAATAATTAGTGCCATGTTCTCTAACGCGCACGAGCTTGTTTAAAAAACATTACGCACCCCCAAAAATAAATAGATTCGTGTCTAAAAGGCTATTTGAAACAAAACTCATAAATCACCATACTATTATGCGTCGCGTTGATTCTCCACGCTCTCCAATCCTAAAAGATCGAATGATATGGTGAAATCATTCATGTAACTACTTCTGTGATAGTATTGGATTTGCTTTGAGGTTTTGATCCAGCTTATGCGTGTGATGGAACTAGCCACTTATATAAGTTAAACACATGTGTCACTTTCTTATTTGTCTTCCACATGCATCAGCCAAACAAACCCATTCAATAAAAGTTTATACTCTGATAGTATGATTACTACTACTAAACGATGACACACCACAAATTATAAAATTATAAACATATATTACCTGCTGAATCATTCTCTAATAAACTTATTAATCCGAACTACACAATTGTTCTTATCAGCTAATCATATTTGGAAAATATTTTTCTCCATTTCTTTTCTTCAACGGAAAAAGCAACAAGAATATGTACTTTTATCAAAACTGATCCAAAAGACTTCCAGTCCCCACACACACAACCGTAGAATAAAAAAAAGTAAGAATTAAAGTTTACCAAAATAGCAAGGACCAACAAGAACAACCTAAATTGGGGATTGCATCGGTGGATACACGTGTCAGCCGTGCCAAGCCAAATTGACACTTGCCCTGTATTTTGCAAAGTCCATCCAACTTGCTGCTCAACTCAAGGCGCTCTCTCGTTATCCTAGTCACCTTGTGGGTCTTACTGGGCCCACATTACGCATTCACAATCCACCAATACTTTGTATGACTAGGCATCGGATCACATTGGATGGAATTGAAATGCTTAAAAGAATTATACTTATTGTTTTAGTACGTATAGGTTTTATTTTACACAAATATAATAAAGTTACGCGTTTTGTGCCCAACAAAAGCAAAAGCATAGCATTTTTAGTTTGATATATAACTGACAAATGCCATTTACCTGAAAGAAGAAGTTTTCTAAGACTCGGTATTTGTTTAATTCTCTCTTATAACCAAAATACCCATAATGCCTACTAACACAAACCCTTTATATAAAAAATGCTACAAACACTTTACACTTCCACAAGGATTAGCTTTATTTTCTTCTTCTTGAATCTTGTACATGATTCTTTTATCACCATCAACGTTAGAATGTTTAGTATTACTAGCGGAGACAATTCTACACGAGTATGTATCTAAACTACCTAAGTTTTTAGTTTGCTTATTAATTTCAAGTTAAAAATTTATAATCTCATGATGATCAAATTTCAAATGTATAAAGTATATTATAGGGATCTATGGTATCTTACATGACATTTGAACAGCTCTTCTTTTGCTGATTTTCCTTTAAGTTGATTCTGTGCGGCTAAAGCTTATAAGTTATAACTATTTCTCTTGCAAAACAAGTTTGTTATTTACTGCAACTGTATAACACTAGGTTAACATTATTTTCGAACAAAATTAACTAAACAAATTAACCTCTAAAAAAAAGAGGGAATACTATGAAATAACAATTTTGTATTACAGAATTACAGCCTAGCTAATTAAACTGATATAAGTGAACTAAATAAATATAAGTTTTGTTTTTGTAATGTATTTTTAGCTTAAAATAAATAAATATGGGAACAGAAGTGTAAATACGTCCAACATTTATGATGAGATGGGCTTATCCTCTTCAATGGGAGAAGCAATGGCTCTTTGCGTGTCTGCCGCAGAATCAACAACTCGTCGATTTCTTTCTATTCATGCCATACGTGTCGCGTTGTCCTTTTGTCAAATTCTTCCAATAAATTTGCGGAAAATAGTGTTCCGATTTTCTTGTACCTCTAAAAATGAATTCCAGGGATTACAAAGCTACCTACAGCTAATATACGAAAGAAGAGTCTCTAAACTATAAATCGTGAAATTTCAAAAGCTCTATTTTATTATGAGTTTGATCTTTCAATTGTTGATAACTAAAGTCCAACTCTCGTACCAAAACAAAAAAAGTAGAGTCCAACTCATGCTCATGCCATTTTGTTGCGACTTTAGTTATGACTAATACGCACTAGGCAGTAACAATAACATCAGATCATTTTTATATGATATGTATACATTTAAACTGACAATAGAAAGAAACTCAAATGTGTTTAACCTGTTACTAGTTGATACGATTTTGAAAAGAGATTTGTTGTTTTAATTAAACGGTTTGCACTATTATCACAATACTATTTTCAAGCCGACCATCATGTGAATAAAACTTCATGTCTCTTTTGTATTTAAATTATTAAATTATCTGTATTATTTTGAAACTAACTACAATTACTATTCGTACTCGTTTTGTGAAAAAAAAATGAAGCTTTGAAGCTTAGTGTCGCTAATTCGTGTTTTAAATACTTAAATTATTATTCTTACTCGTTTCGTGAAAAAGAAGAGAAACATTATTATATTTTCAATGTTAATCATTACGTGTTCAAGATATTGGTGACATCAAACACATGATATAATGTGAAAAAGCGCAAGAAGATATTGGTATAAAAAACTGCATAATGGGTGACAGACGTTGTCTTCAAACAATAATATGATCGATGGTTTTTAGAAGGACGAATTCCATATCTATTTTCAAAATCATGTATTAAAAATCCAAGTTAACAAGTTTAATATATTTGCATACTTATTTACTCAATGCACGTAGTGTCTGATACCGTGATACGAGTAGGACTACGGCTTCCCGTAGCAATAGATTCGTTGATATAAGTTGCGAAAGTGTAAGGATATGCTTTAACAAAAAAATAGTGTTAGGATATGTAAAGCAAGAGCCATTATTTAGCATATAAACTTATATAACAAACTACTCTAAAAAATAAGGCCGGAGATTTAAAAATACATTTCACAACTGCATGATATACGTCTTTATGATCGAAGGGACCTGATCAAATTACACTTCTTAAGATTCTGATTAATATTTTGATCTTTTGGTGCTACTGCGATAATTGTTTATTTAATGGTAAACACGCGATATCGATCTTACAGTTCATTAAAAACTAGAGATATTGGTATGTTTTATAGTTTCGTTCCAAAGTGTAGGACCATTCATAATAATTGGTCATGAAGATCGGGCGATACTGATACACACGTATACACAAGATAATCATCCCCATTTCCAAAATTTTCCCCTCCATATTATATAGATATTGTAGGAAAAAGCATATTTCCAAAAGAATATTCGATTTTTCATTTTTTTCATAATTTTATGATGGGTCTTTGGACATGACATCATTGGATAATGTTGATGTAAGCTTGAATTTGTTCTTCCAATTTTATGTTTATCTCTTTTCTTTTGTTATCCACCTTTATACATCATATTTTATACATAGTTGAAGATATACATCATTTATCATCAATATTTTCTCAAAAAAAATCATTATTATCGATAAATTTTAAACACTATTTGAAAATGATGTCTCTAAATCCTAATTAAATTAAAAATAATATTTATTTGTGTATGGCACACTATTTATACAAATAGGCGATCACAAAATGCACTGAATGGGTTTTTGCATTACGGCCATGCAAGTCATATGGACCATCTCCATGTGTGCCCCACGTGATGTGGGTCCTGAAAGCATCTCTTTATATATTTTCCATCTTTGTCAAATTTGTTCACAACAGTTTGGAGCAGTGTCCACTAGTTGACGCTATGAGTGGCATTAATCGAATCAAACTAATTCGAGGTGGAACAATTAGTTGGAGTTCAGATAAGTCTACCAAAAACAAAGATGATTAAACCGGAGTCAAACCGAATCCAAAATATCGCCCACATCTGAACATGGTCTTTGAATTTGCACATTATTATATTACATTTACAAAAAAAAAAGTTAATATCTTGTTTAGCCATTTGGTTTTTATTTTCTTATAATGACATTCTAGTTTTGAATGCTTTGATCACAAAATTCACTAAAGTAATGCTTTGAATTACTAATTTCGATTATTCACCTTTGTAACTTCAGGTTATTCACTATTTTATCTAACTAAAAGCCAAAATATCTTTTAGTTGAATTTTTTTTTACAAATATTACTTACTTTTTTTCTGTCTATTTTCTTGTCGTTTTTAGTTTTCCTTGAAAACTGTCGATGTAAACTATATATGGTTTTATGTGAATGCATCGTTTTTTCCCCCACAAAGAAAAAAACATCAAGCTAAAGTGCAAGAATACAACAACAATGCAAAAAACTTCTTATTCATGAACGTAGCCGTTAAACTAATGTTAAAATGTAAACACAATTCAATCACCAAGCGCAACAAATACACGCTGCCAAAGAAGGCTTAAATAGTCATCTCATGTGTGATATTCTTAGGTTTAAATTTGAAGTTATGGTTTCATATAACTTAGTCCATTTTCATGATTTGGTTCCAACTTCCAACCTACACATATTTGGTTTCCTAGACTCACTTTTCAAGGCGGGTTAGGATGCGGTATTAGAGGATACCGAGACAAACTTTTGCACCTAACACATAAACCACTCTCGGATAATCTCAACGTTTAAGAGTATGGCCGAGAGTTATATAGAGGGCTTAAAGTGACTTTGATAATATACTAAAACACCTCATAAGATGTTCATAAAGCTAGGAAAATGAAACACAAATTCTTTTTACGTCTAAGTGAAGAAAGATGAAAATGAACCAAGAAAAAAGGTTAAATCTAAAGATCCTTGGCTAAAAAAAATCTTCGTAATGCAAGAATTTGATTTTGATCACAAGGGGTCTAAAATGAAAGAGTTATGGTTAGAAATGCAAAAAGGAGCCTTGATTCATCAGGTGATAAAAAAAACATGGTTTAGAAAAGCTTTACTGAATTATCCTCATAAATCCTGATTTTCAAAATAAAAGTATAAATTGTAGAGTCTTAAAACTAAAACTTTCAACCCAAAAACAAATATTTTTCTTAATTTTGTTTATAGTTTTTTCTAGTTTTATTTTTTAAAATAATTTGTTTCTTAGATGTTTCAAATGTTTTTTTATGTTGAGTAGATTTTTTAAAATCTATTCACCAGTGACTTTTGATAACTAAAATTTAAGATTTTATCACAAATACTTTCCATGTATCATCATAAACTGATACCCATTAATTATTTTGCTCCAAACACATAAAATGTTCTAGGTAAAAAGTAATAACATGCTTTTATGTGAATTTATGTTAAAACTAATAATTTGTTTTCCACTGAAATATGGCTGATATTGTTAATTTTTATACTACTAAAGTACTATTCATAGAATATAGCACTCAATACAAAAAAGTTAAAAACCCTATCACAAAATCTTGTTATCTTTAAACTTTTTAATATTTTTTTTGGCTCAATCTTGCCTTTTTCCTGAAACAAAAAATCATTTTCTCTTTTTCTGTTTTTCCTTTTTCATTGAAAAAAAAGACTATGGCTTATTGGCTTACGTAACTAATGGGTCCACAAAATGACGATCCTACCCTTCGTTATCTCTCTCTCTCTCTCCGTTGTTTGTTCCATTTCATAAATCGCTATAAATACGCTCTCAACGTTACTCTTCACTTGGCTTGCACAGACAAACCTACTAGAAGAATCCTTTAGTCTTCCTTTCCAAAATTCTCTCTCTCTTCTCTTTTATCTTCTTCTCTCTCTCTAGTTATGGTTACTTCTCCGACGAACTCCACAATCAAATTTCTCTGTAGCTATGGCGGGAAAATTCTACCCCGTTATCCCGACGGCAAGCTCCGTTACAACGGCGGTCACACTCGCGTCCTCGCCGTTCCCCGCTCCGTCTCATTTTCCGGTTAGTTCGCGCGCTGTTTGTTAATTTGATTTTGAATTTCGAAAATCGGTTTGTTGGAGAGAGAAATTAAAGGCTGCGCGTGTGGTGCGTGTAACAGAGCTAGTGTGGAAGATGGCGGAGATGTGCGGATCCACCGTCACTATCCGGTGTCAGCTTCCGACGGAAGATCTCGACGCGCTCGTTTCCGTTACTTCCGATGAAGATCTGGCGAATCTAATCGAAGAGTACGACCTTGTTTCCAGCTCATCGCCGTCGCCGATGAAGATCAGAGTCTTCCTAAATCCGCCGAAATCCGCCGGATCCAGAAAATCGACGATGTCGCCTCCGTCGTTAGCGTTACCTTCTTCCACGTCGTCATGTTCCACCACTTCGTCCACTTCATCCAGTCCTAGATCGCCGTCTATGTCAAAACCACCGCTCCCTCCGTCGCCGCCGAGATTAACCACGGGGAAGAATCAGTGCTACGGCTGCTATGTCCACCGTAATTCGAGAAATCTCTACCTCGTCCACAACGGAAATCACTGGCAATAACCCCCCCAAGCCCCTCCCAATCAATTTCCAAAAAAATGTGAAGAATCGAATAGAATATATACTTGAAACAAAATCATCGTTTAAAAATGTAAAAGAGAGAGAGAGATAAATGGAAGGTGTACGTGATGATCTCTCTATTACGATGACCGACGCCATTAATGAAATCCTCCTAAAGCTTTTCTTTTTTTTTGTTCGTGAATTGGGGTGAGTTCGTTTAATTCCTTTCTTTTTTGTTTCCTTTCTTCTTCACCTTTTTTTTTGTTTTGAATTGCTTTCCGTCACCATTACTCCGTTGCAATTTTGCCGTCAACGTTAACCGGTATTGGTGGAGTTTTTGAGCCTCGTAAGTCGTAACCGTTTTGTCACGTGTCACCGCTACCTTATCTAACTCTTCCGTTACTTTATTCTGTTATGTTTGCGCGCCATCACCGTTTATCGGACCTCATTACGTGTGTGCCCCGTTCGTTTCCGTTAATCACCACTTGTTTACGTTTTTTCTTTCTGGTTTTAACGAACACCTTTTCAAAAGAAACTTGGTTTCAGTTCACTTTTATTTTAACTAACACTTTCTTTTTGTGTGTGGTATATTCAGTTTTTTTGTTGTTGTTGGTAAATTCCATTTCTGTTGAACTAACATCCATAATCACAATTTGGTTTTTTTTTTACAAGGGTTTACTAATAATCACACTTTGTCATCTGCAGGTAATTTTGTACATCAAGTAAAAGTCGAGCCAAGGGGTGGTCGATTTTCTCGTTTATGGTATGTATTATTTTTATTTTTTTTTCATACACACATCCCTAATATATTAAAAGAGAAAACACTAACTAAATAACCTTTGTCCATTGTGTTATTAACAAGAGTGCCACTGCTGATGTGTCATCACCAGGTTCACTCTCAGCCCAATTTCTAATTAAGACAAGTTTTACTAGAGAAATTACAAATTGTGCCATTGCATATTATGCTTACCATCCATTTATTATTATATTATTTCCTTAATTGACAATTACGAAAATAAGTAAATAAGGAAGATATGAAATTCAATTGAATTCTATCATAATAATTTTTTTAAAATCATTATATATCCCCTATCATCTTTGTTCAACTTTATTTTATAAAATAATATGAATCACAATATAAAAAACTAATAAAGAAAATCTAAAGCTTTTTCTGTATATGCTATGATTTGAATTTTTAAAAACAAAATAATCAATTGTTTAGTATATAATCTCATTTAGTGTAACCTAGGTATTTAAAGGTAAATTATTATTTTTATTTTATTTAATATGGTTTTTAATTAAATTCTATAATAAAATTGAATAAAAAAATTCTTTTATAAATTTTTACTTTGATTAAAAATTTGAATATTATTCCATCTGTTTCAACCTTCAATATAAAGTTAATTGTATTTTTGTTGTTTTAACAATTTAGATCATACATATTGTTTTCTTATTGGTTGAATTGTTTTGAAATTATAATAAAACATGTTTTAGTTTTGAAAGAAAGAGAAAAAATAGTTCTAATCCATGTCTTAGTTTTGAAAGAAAGAAAAAAAAATTGATTTTAATCCGTGTTTTAGTTTTAAAAAAAAAAAAATAGTTCTAATCTGTGTGCACACAGCTAAGACTTCTTATTTTATAAAATACAGTATAAATTTTTGTAAAGAATAATGTTTTATTTTCACTTTTTTTTTCTTTAAACTAACTTATTATACTGTAGTCATTTGAATTTCATATATCTCGCTTAAATCTATCATATTTAATATATGACTATGTTCAAGACTTTAATCTATTTACCTTTTTAAAAAATAATTTAAAATGCTTAATTTTCATATTATAAACGAATAAACGAAGGCAATAATCTAACAAAGATTAAAAATCCGTCGCATAAAATTTTGAGATATTTAAATAAATATTTTTTAATAAATTACCAAAAAACATCTTTTAATAAAAATACAAATTCGGAAACCATCACCCCGTGCTGGGCGCGGGTCAATCCCTAGTACATGTGTATATTTATGAATATATTCTGATGTTTATATTTTACTGATTCATTTTAATGGGTCTTTTGGCAGAAGAAATTCGAAATGGGGATAAGCTTTGGAGAAATTGGGGAGAAGGACAAAATAAATAAAAAAGCTTAATAAGAATGTTGGGAATAATTGACCAAAAAAAAAAAAAAAAAGAATGTTGGGAATAAAAGAAGAAGAGGTGATAATGAATGATGATAAGATTCGATTTTAATTAAAACGGGACCCGAAAGACAGCTGGTGTGAAGAAGTACATGACATACTTGGCTTTTAAGTAACGGAAAATGATATGTTCATTGGATGTAGTTGGGTGGGGGAGAAGAAGACACCAAGTACGATTTCTATCCAATAACAAAATTGAGGTCTGGACTGTGGAAAAACGAAAACTTTGAATTTGGGGTGTGACCTAAACAGGGACGTGAGTTTTGAACTTTTAGATATTTTCAGCGAATGAGATTGAGGTTAGGTGGTGGACGGACTATTAGGGCTTAGGCAATAGGCACTATCACAAGACGAATTAGGCGGTATAACACTAAATTAGGCATTTAGGTTATCGAAGCTCTTCGTGGCGTGGGGAAAGAAAATTAGCTTGGAATCTTGAGATAAAAATCCAATTAATACAATAGTTTTTTTGTGTGTGGTAAGCTTCTACACATTCATCAAACAAGAGAAAAAAGTAGCTTATAGACTGTTAATTTTGCTCAAAAAGATGAAGGAACTCAGAACCTAGACAGAATACAAAATAAGAAAAAGTTTGCTTAATTAATCACCAAATAAGACATTTACTTTAAGTCAAAACTTACCATGAAAGAGTACATTATGGCCAGAGAATTTGCAAGAGGAAACGATCGAGAAAGGAGAAGGAAGAGAGTAAAAGAAAGAGAAACAAAAGGAAGATGAAAAGTCAACAAGAGAGGATGGCAATGAAAAGAGCGATTAAAATGTCAAAGCTAGACTTATAAGAAAACGAAGAAGAAACAAGCGTGAAACGAGTGTTGGTAGATCTATATATTGTAGTAATTCAGTAATGCATTGATGCTGTCAGAGAAAATATTTCTAATTGATGAATCATTGTAGCAAGGCTTTTTCACAAGATGATCAAAAGAAAAGTCTCTGATTGTGCTAAAAAGAAAACAAACATCACTGAGTAATGGATCAAACTTTTACAACAAAGATGATCAAATCTCATTCTACATTAAAACTATCTAAAGAGAGGAGAAGATGAATGAAGCAAAGACCTCTTTCTTCTTCTTCTTCTTCTGCTGTCATTGTTAAGTCTTCCTCTTGATTCAGAATGTCAATCTCCTCATCATCTGATATTCTGAAAAATCCAGAGGTAACAGATTAAACCCTTAGCCCAACTCAAAAGCAAGCCATTAAGTGACAACAATAGCCAACTTTAAACCTACAACTATGGAACACGACAATCACCGGTTGTTGTAATTATTACTCAAAACAAATTAACAAACTAAATGAGGATCCAACAATAATCACCAAACAAGTGGTTAAAACCCTGAAACGCTAAATCACCAAATCGATCAAAGACAAAACAAAGGAAGCTCACAAAGCAGAATCAATAAAGAGTATAAGCATCGAAAAGGACACTAGAGTAGCAGCTTAGGCTGACATTGAGATTCATCAACTGGGAGAGTTAAAAGAGAGCTTACATTGCTGATTTCAATCCAAGCATGGAAGATATCCAAACACAATTGGCCCACATGCTGTGGGAGGACGCCAACCGAAATACTTGGTACCATCTTCCATAAGAAACTGTTTCTTCGCTGCAACATCTCCAAAAACTCTCACCTTGGAAAGACATTGTCTGTGCCGTTCGTGATTATAAAAGCAAGTGGCAAGTTTCATCTCATCGTCCACAAAGAAACTCGCGTGCCTCGTGAAAAAAGGCGTCGCACTCACTGTCAAGTACTTGGACCAAGACACAGACGACGCCGTCTCACCAATCTCACCAATCTCACCAATCTCAGTACTCATCCATATCTCCGTCTTTGATTTCTCTGCACTCTCATAGAACAAACAGAGACGATCTTCTCCAACAACCGAGAGAGCCAGATTGTTCAAACCTTCTTCGAGAACGTAAGGACCCAAACACTCCGCTTCGTGGAAGGGAAGATACAGATTCTGAAACCTCTCGGTTGAGAAATCAAACTCGAGCAGCGAGTACTCTTCCGCTCCTCCTCCTCCTCTTCTCGAGATCCAATAAGCATTCCCTTTCAAAGACACGCCGAGAGAATCAAAGCTTCCACAGGGAGAGACGCCATCAAGCTTCCTCCATGAGTCGGACTTGAACTCGTAAATCTCCATCGTCTGATCCTCCATCACCCTCAAGATCTTGTAGCTATGGCACAACTCCTTGTTATCGTAGCCAAGAGCGTAGATTTTGCAGCTTCTCGTGCTCGGCATGATCCATCGTAACCAAGAGCGATGATTCGGCGGCTGGATCCATCTGGTTTTCCCCGAAAACGGGTCCCAAGCCACGAATCTCTCGTCCTTGGTGGCGGTGCATAGCAATAAGCCGTCGCAGTGGAAAGCGTGAGCTATTTCGACTTTCCGATTAGTGACGGGATCGATTAGAGATAACTCAGAAACCGGGTTTTGACGATCGACGTAGGAGTTCATGGTTTGGACCCTGAAATCATGCAGCACGATGGCTTCATGATACTTCCTTGGTGGTGCTCTATTAGAGTGCCTTCTGATGAATCTCGGATCTTTGAATAGAGGGTGATGGTACCAAAGTTTGCCTGCAGATCGTAAGAGTCTCAGAGATTTGATCGGAACCCTAGAGAGTATCTCCTCTTCTATGTCCTTTGGAAGATTCGAGAGCTTCATCGCTTGTGTCTTTCTGAGATTCGGTTATTTGGATCTCTTCTCTTCGAATTCAGAAATCGTCGGCGGCACTCTTCAGTCTTCACTGACTGAGAAATTGTAAAGTGTGATAAACCCTAAAAGGAAGAAACCAGAAAACGGTGTCGTTTGACTTTATAAAATTGAAAGAAAAAATAATAATCACATTATTTTTGAATCTTGATATTCAAGTTCTATTGTATTTGGCATATCCATTATATATCAGAAGAGAAGACATTTATAAAAATAATCATTGTTTTCAACTTATTTTCAATTGTACCATTGCTGAGATGTCCCAATTTGCCACACTCTCACAATCTTCAATAAATAAATCTATATTCCCTATTCTATTTACAGTTATGCCACAAAAATATCTCTTATTTATTGATTATTGATTTACTGATTTATGATTATTTATTTATTGATATTTATTGTATTACTCAATGTAAACTTTCGTACGTGCATGCAATTGAAAAGAGGTCATTTCTAAAGTTTATTATATATTCATATATCGTTATAATAATATAAACTGAAACATATAATAAACCAGGTTATATGGTTGGTAACTAAGCTACTTTTCAAAGATTTACCAGTGAAAAATGAAAATGAAAATGTAAATCTAATAGTGAAAACCCAAAATAATTCAATGAAAGTTCTATGATTCGATTCTACGTTGAGATAGAGATTCAGAAATCGTCATCGGAATCACCATCGGTTTTCTACTCTAGAAGAACGAGCCCGAGGAATCCAGCCCAACGAAAACAGATAAAAGCCCAATAAGAGAAGGGACCAATGCCAGGATGTAGATGGCTTGAGACACATCTCCAACATGCCAGGATGTTTTAAATTATTGTTTGATCCTAAGATTCCTGAAATACAAGCATTCAAAATTACGTAAGAAAATATGTTTTCTCATATACAGTCATGTTAATTAATAAACTACTCAAAACTAGAATCTGTTGTGTACATGATTCCACTAAACAAATACTGATAAACGACGTGAAGGAAGATGAAACATGTCAAGATTAATGTTTCAGATGTAGTTTTGTTCGGAGTCTCATTTTCTTTTTGGGTTTAGTCATTCAGTTTTTATATTTATTCCGATTAAGACATGTTTTTAAAGCCAACAATATGTACCTCCCAAAGTTTGGATTTACCATGACTAAAAAGATGTTTGAATTTTATAGATATAAAATATTTATTATTTTGTTTGCTAAGACACATAATGAAAGGTCCTACAATTAAAGGGCCCCGCAATGTAACCAATACGGAATGTATAAACCAAGGCTTAAGTAAATGTAAAAAAACATATATTAATATGAAATAAATTTAAGAAAATTTCACCCCGTGCAGGGCGCGGGTCCAACCCTAGTATGATCATTATTTTCTTCTAGTACAGAAGATCTCTCATTAAAAATAAAAACTAACAAGTAACAACCGCATTATTAGCTTAAAATATCTAAAACTCAAAAATTATGTTTGAACTCTCAAAACTATAAATTCTCTATCTCATATTTGTACGTCTTCGTATAGAATTTACTAATTTAAGATTTACAATTTCTGATGCTAGAGGTGAATTTAAGTTATCGTGATTTAAATCCTATGAAGACAAGAAATGAAACCCACCGTTTTGCCGCAAGAGCTTTTTATTTATTTATTCTGGTTTATCATTATTGATATTATAAAATTGATGAAAATTGAAATTTTTGGTATTATAATTACGAACTTTGTCCTTATCCAATAATATCCAACTTTTATTTTAAGGATAAATATTTGGATAATAGTTTTTGATACCTTTAGTTACTTGCTGCGGAAATTCTTATATAGTACTATTATTTTTTATTTAAAGATTATTGTCAAATTCAAATGAAATAAGGTGAAATGAAGTTAATCAAATATTTTAGAATACTTGGTGATGTATGTTTTTCTAATAACTTTTATTTTATTGATAAATTGTGGATAATAGTTTTTGATACCCATTCACCTTTACATCAATATAATTATTTTACTAGGGTTTGACCCGTGCCCTGCACGGGGTGATGATTTCTGAATTTGTATTTTTTAATCAGAAATGTATATATAACTATTTTGAAATTTTATACGACATATTTTTCACCTTGGTTAGGTTCTTGTCTTGGTTTATAGTGTGGAAATTAAGCATTTTAAACCATTTTCAAAAAAGTTAAACAAATTAAAATGTTGATCGTAGCCATAAATTAAATATGATAGATTTAAGTGATACATAAAACTCAAATGATTACAATATAATAAAATTGTTCAAAGAACAAAAATGAAAATAAAATACTATTCTTTTTAAAAATTATATATCATGTATTTTATAAGATAAGCAGTTATAGATATATGCACACGGATTATATCTTTTGTAACTATGCAACACGGATTATAACTAACTTTTTTCTCTTTCATTCAAAACTAAAAAATGTTTTATTATAATTTGAAAACAATTCGACCAATAAGAAAACAATCTGCAGTATCCAAATTGTCAAAACAACAAAAATATAATTACTTTTATATTGAAAGTGAAACAGATAGATCAATATTCAAATTTTGATCAAAACAAAATATTTATAAGAAGAATTGTCTTATTTGATTTAATTATACCGTTTAATTAAAAAATCATATTAAATCGAATAAAAAACCAATTTACATTTGGATACCTACTCTCCTATGTCATATGGTTGCACATCATCTATTTTTTTATATAATATATTTTTACACCTTCACACAATAACATATCATATATGGGAATTTTAAGAGTTTTAGTGAATATTTTTTTTTTTAAATTCAAATCATAGTATATACAGAAAAATTAGATTTTCTTTACTAAATTTCTTATATTGTGATTCAAATTATTTTATAAAATAGAGGTAAACAAAGATGAAATGAGATATCTAATGATTTAAAAAAAATTATTATGATAGAATTAAATTGATCATATTTCCTTATTTACTAATTTTCGTAATTGCCAATTAAGGAAAGAGAATGATAATTTTTTTTATTAATAGCTACATATTTAATTTCCTAACCAAAAATATGAATGACAATATTTGTAATTATTAATATCTTGATAATTTTCGTGGCATATTTGTAAATAGTCTAATTAAGAGAGAGTTATTTTTAGAAGATCATGAGAGTGTGGCAAATGCTGACACCTCAGCATGTCTTCTCTTTTAATATATAAGGGATATTTAATTATGGATTATGGAGTTCTCTCTATCTAAAGAGTCCACATCAGCACAAAAACAATAAATTATATTCAAAATATTTATTAAATACTTGTCTTTTAATATTTCTTTATATATATTCCTATTTTAAAAATAAATAAAACTAAGAAAAATACATTAATTAGTTAGAATAAGGTATGTGATAACTTTGTGTTAGAAACATTTGTAATATAAAATGGAGATGAAATAAAGAAATATTCAACATAAAATAGTATTTATCCTATTTAAAAGTTTTATAATGTGTTTACAAGTTCAAAAATATTGAATATATTTTTTTGATTAATATTGTAGAAAGCTAATGAAAAAATTAGAGTTAGAAATTTGTATAGAAGATTTCTCCTATTTTTTGAATGTTATAATGTGTTTACAAGTAAAAGAAAAAATAGAATACAATTTAGTTTATGTAGTAGGAAGCTAATGAGAAATTATATTTAGAGTTCTTTTTAAAAATCCAAATAAAACATGAAAATTTTAAGGATTGTGACATTTTTGTTTCAAAAATACAAAACTAACATTATAGAAATAACCAATGGGTCATTATTCTGATATGTTACCACAACAAAACATATATGTAAAAAATAATACATCGAATGCAAATGTGATTCTACGAAAAACTCGAGATGAATAAAATAACAAAAAATGATCATATGCTTAGTGTGAGTCATGAGTTGACTCAAAAATATAATAAAAAAATAGTGATTAACACAAAAATATTATTATTCAAATCAACAAAGATAAATAAAACCATACAAAAGAATTATTACAAACAACTCCGCGTGCGCGGGGCTTCAATCCCTACTTATTACAATTAAACTCTTACAGCATCATGTCATAATCTACAAAAAAAATCCATTGCCTTAAACCATAATATGGAAACTTAAATTTAACCAGTTAACCTCATAACCATACTGATAAATCCCTTTATTCAATTGTAATGTTTTTAAAGTATTAAATAAAACGTAATTACTATTTTTTTTTGGTTCAATTACTACTCTGTTTTGGTTTCGAAATAATTATGAATGGTTGTTTGATGTTTTTAACAAAACAAAAAAATAATCTAAAACTTATGAGCTTTCAGCCTTTCACGAGCGGATGGTTGAACAATGGTTGAGCTGTCCGGTCGACGTAATGGATCCAATCACCATCGGTTAATACCAAATATTGCCGAAAAAAGAAAAAAAATAACTAAAAGGGGACGAAAATGCTGAAAGTAAAATATAGAAGAACATAGCTAAATCGAAAACGAATATCGCTCGCATGTTCTGGTCCACCATACAAGAAACATGTGTTGTTTGTCTTCTTGACGCTGTAACAACTTGGGTTAGTTGCTGTTACCTGAAGGTCATAGATCGGCTGGAAATTGATGATGTTCGCTGCGACTTCTAGGTTGCACATATAGACGGCCTTCCCAAAAGCGACATCTGGAAAGTATCCAGACTCCATCTGGGTTGTCGTGTGCTGGTTAGAGATGTTTAGGTTTATGGCTTCGCCCCCATGGTTGACTATGTAATTAATTCAAATTTGCTTCTGAGGCTTTGAGCCTATTTACCATTTTCAGTTATGAAATGAGCGGTATTTCTTTCAGATGCATTTCATCAGTAGTATTGAATTATAAATAAGTTCTGGTTAGTTAAATACAGTTTTCAAATTTGGTTTTAGTTCAAAAAGTCAAATTACGTTTCGGTTGTACTCCCTACGTTTCAAATTAGTTATTGTTTTGAGAAGATGTATTTGTAATTATTTGGGTATATCTGGATGTGTTTTGAGTTTAACACATTCAGATAATTGCAGATACATTTTCTCAAAACGACAAGTAATATGAAACGGAGGGAGTAATTCGGATTGATAAATTTCGATTCAATTTTTGTTTGGTTCACAATAGTTAAATATTTTATAAAAAGGAAAACAGAACCAGACACTTACCTCATGTCCACTAAAATATAAGTAAAATATAATTAAAATATAAGTAAAATATAAGCAAAATATAAGTGAAAAATAAGAAAAATATAAGCAAAAAGTAAATAAATCAGCATTTTCATGATTGTTACTAAGATGGTATTTATTATACTTTTCATATATAATAAGATCATAATTGAGTATGATTGTATATATAATAGCATTTACTGCTGGTTGGAAATGTTGATGTTAATGACCTCACCGCCCCAATGATCAGTGAGTCAGGTGAAGATTTATGTGGGCTAATACCCTACTCACTGCCGTTGTTAAACCCAACAGGTAACCACCATAGGTCGAGTTTGGAATCCTACAATTATTATTAAAAATATTAGAAAACAAATATTTATAAATCAATGAAAAATTAAAAGTAAAAAATGTTTAACCATCCAAATATGTATTGTCATCTCGATCTAAGCGCCCCAGTGTGGATGTAGGGGAAATAGACCTCCAATGGTGATGTGGTAACTCGTCTGAATGAATCCCGGACAGTCGAGATTATAGCATTTCCTCTTTTGGTATGCGTCGCTTTGCAAAATTAACAAGTAAGTAATTATAATTTACTAAAAAAATAATATGATTTACTAATAAAATAAATCAAATGGAAAATAAAATAGTAGTGAATTTACCGTCTAGAAAATAAATAGTTCAGGTTGTCGTGATATAAATGGGGATAGACCTGTATAAAGAAAGAGAAAAATAGTCAAAAATAAATATAGTTAGTACTCATTTGTTATAT
Organism: Microthlaspi erraticum; assembly: GCA_902728155.2. Classification (NCBI taxonomy): domain Eukaryota; kingdom Viridiplantae; phylum Streptophyta; class Magnoliopsida; order Brassicales; family Brassicaceae; genus Microthlaspi; species Microthlaspi erraticum. The sequence continues at coordinate 301,812 of CACVBM020001884.1, read as the reverse complement.
ATAAGTTTTTGATTAGAAACAGAACCGGACATATAAGTAAATTTTAAGAAAAATATAAGTAACATATAAGAAAAATATAAGCAAATAGAATAATTTGATGTATATACATATATAGGTAGGTGGAATCTTTGAAGAGAGAGAGACGTGAGGAGGAGTGAACTGATGAATCAACGAAGAATTATCAATCCGAAGAGATTCCGGCGAATCAAGGTCAAAGAAAGAGAAGATCGTGATCGGGAAAGATGAATGAAGATCAGTTAATATCACATTTTCTCTCAGCTTTCGTCTATTCCCGATGACATATGTAGATCGGAGATAGTGTGAGGAAATGAACTCTTATTTTTGGTGACTAATGTTTGAAAATAAATACGGTCTTGCGTTCTTCTGGTTTTGAGAATGAGAAAGTGGTGGTACTGATTGCAGAAAGTGAAAGGATGGATCATATTTTTAAAAATATTCAGAACTTATACTCTGTTTCTTTGTTATATTGTTCCTGAACGATTTGACCTAAACCTTGTAAGGTGACCAAAATAAAAGAAAAAAAAAATCCCAAACAAACATTAAATTAATTTCCATTTGGTTCACATAGTAATATTTTGTAAAAAAAGTAAAAGAAAAATGCTGGTCTATCCTATTTGTTTAACAGTTAGCAAGAAACCACCGACCGTAAGCCACTAGATCTGTTCGTCCCTCTGCCACTGCCTTGTTACCGTTTTCTCTCTTGTAACCTCCGGCCGAGATGAATGTATAGAAGGATCTAGAGGATTATGTTATTATTAGTAAATATATTGTATTAACTGTTTAGATATTTGTATATCTCTTAGTTTAGGAAATCCTTTCACTATATAAATCATTGTATCGTAAAGCTTATGATTATGAGAGTCAATAATACTTCTTCCAATTCTAAACTCTCATCTCTCTAATAGAATGTCCCCTAAAAGGCTTTCCTCAACCGGATAAGCGTGTGAGGAGACTCTGTTATCTCTCCCAATGTTTTCATTCTTGCTTCAACAGCGTGACAGTAGAGGATTCCGTATTTGTTCAGAGATTCCTCCATGTGAACATCTGATACTTGTGGGTTAGTGTCTTCAGATTCCATGTAGTCAGCGAACGGATCTCGTTAGCCACTACTTCGACTATATCAAGAGCGAATTTGCAACCCAATGATCCACCGTATTCTTCTGTTCTATCATTCACCGTGTCTTTCATGAACTAGTCTTTTAGATACCCATGAGCACCATGAATTTTTAGTGTATTGATTAAGATTTCCAGAGTTCGTGAAAAGGTGATATAATGTGACAAAAATTAAGACTTTTTTATATAGAAAACAAATAAATTGAAATGAGCTGGTAATAGGTAGTTGTTTCTTGTGTTTAATTTTTACATTCTTTTCTAATCAATATTTCTGCGGTTAATTACAATAGATACTCTGTAAATTAATAATATCGGGCATAAGATATTTTATTAATTTAACAAAATATTAATTTATCGAAAGATTATTGAATCAAAAACTTAATTTGGGACCATACAATTTTATTGATTTATTGAGTTATTAATTTATGGATTATTAATTTATAGAGTTTCTACTGTAATTTTGTTGCATTTACTCATCCTTTAAAATAGGAAGCACAAGCCATGTGTCATACTATAATTGGTAAATTATGTTTTATTACATATCTTTGTTTTCCATAATTGGGAAATTACGTTTTACTATAAATGGCATAATGGTTTTTTTTTTCTATTTTTTTTCACTTACAACATGTAACCTTTTAATTGGTAAGATGATTTGTGATTGATAATTCTTGTTTTCACATGCCACATGTCACTTGTTAATTGGTAAGGTGACTTGTGATTTTGTATATAACGGAAACTAAAGATTTAAAAGTTAAAACCTTGATATCCTTATACTCGACTCAGTGATAATTACTGTGGTTGCTTAAAACTCGTCTTCCGTCTCTTACATCGTTTTAATCTCAGAAGAAGAGAAACATCTTGTCCTATAACTCACAGCTCCATGGCCCTCAATCTACGCCTTAAACAGCTTGGTAATAGTCTCGACTGATTGTTTTTTCTCTTGATAATAGTTTTGGTACATCTACTAATTTTCCCGTAATCTAAAAACGAATCCTTTTCTCCGATTTTTCAGAATGTGTAATCCGAATGCTGAACCTGAACCAACCTTTGGATCCAAGCGAGGAAGAAGACTTTTTCAAGGTGTTGATCTGCGACGATTTCTGCAACAACATTATCGCTCCCTTAATGCAAGCTAAGGATCTTCTTAGACATGGAGTTACACTTACAATGCCAATCTTTAACCCTAACCCTAAAAACCAGAGAGGGCGTGTTCCTGCTCCAGCTGTCTACTTTGTTCAACCAACTGAAACCAACATCCAGAGAATCATATCAGATGTTTCTACATCTCTCTACGACACCTTTCATCTCAACTTCTCGTCTTCTATCCCTCGTCCTCTCCTCGAAGCCCTTGCTTCAGGGACACTCAACTCCATTGAAAGGGTTGCAAAGGTGTATGATCAGTATCTTGAGTTTGCCACTTTGGAAGATAACTTGTTTTCCTTGGAGCAACACTCTGTCTATGATCAGTTGAATGATCCATCAGCAACGGATAGAGAGATCGAGGAAGTTATCGAAAAGGTCGCTGATGGGCTCTTCTGTGTCTTGGCAACGCTTTGTGTGGTTCCTGTTATACAATGTCCTCGTGGAGGACCAGCAGAGATGGTGGCTTCTTCTTTGGATCATAAACTTAGAGATCATCTTTTGTCCTCCAAGAACAATCTCTTTACACAAGGTGGTGGTGTGAGTTCGTTTCAGCGGCCTTTGTTGTGCATTCTCGATAGGAGCTTTGATCTTTCTGTTGGGATTCAACACGACTTTAGATACAACTCTCTTGTTCACGACGTTCTTGGTCTGAAGCTCAACGGTTTGAAACTTCCAGGTGGAGACAAGAAAACAATTGTAGACATTTCAGACCAGTTTTGGTCGGCCAATGGTTCTTTAGGGTTTCCAGAAGTAGCTGTGGAGATCGCAAATCAGTTGAACAAGTACAAGAAAGAGGTGGAGGAGATTAACATGAGAACAGGAGGTGGTAGGAGGAGCAGCAACAGTGAAGAATTAGATGGGAATGTGAACACTAAGCATCTGATGAATGCTGTGAAGTCACTTCCAGTGTTGCAAGAGAGGAAGAAGGTAATCGACAAGCACACAAACATAGCGACCTTGCTCCTAGGAGAGATCAAGGAGCGGTCTCTTGATGTGTACACGGAGAAAGAGAATGACATGATAAAGATGAGAGGAAGCGTAGACATGAGCGATCTTCTATCTGTTTTGAAAGGGAAAGGTACGAAGATGGACAAGATACGTTTTGCCCTCATGTACTTAATATCGTTGGAAACCATAAACCAGGTTGATGTGGAAGCCGTGGAAGCGGCGTTGCGTGAAGCTGAGGCTGATACAAGCGCGTTCCGGTACGTGAAAAAGATCAAGTCGCTGAATGTTTCTTTGGCAGCCTCCTCAGATAACTCAGCAGCTAGCAGAAGAAACATTGTTGATTGGGCTGAGAAGCTTTATGGTCAGTCTATAAGTGCGGTTACTGCTGGAGTCAAGAATCTCTTAACCGGAGATCAAGAACCGGCCGTGGTCCGGACTGTTGAAGCTTTAATGGAGGGGAAACAGAACGCGGAAACGGATTCGTACCTGGTGATGGATCCGAGAGCTTCAAAATCAGTCTCTAGTGGTAGCCTTGTGAAAGGGCCTTTTAGAGAAGCGATAGTTTTCATGGTCGGAGGTGGTAACTACATTGAGTATAACAGTTTGCAGGAGCTATCGCAGCGTCAGGAGACGGTCAAGAACGTTATATATGGAGCCACGGAGATGCTTACTGGAGCTGAGCTCGTTGAGCAGCTCGCGTTCTTGGGACAGAATATGGGATTGAGATAGACAAAATATAATGGAGAGGAGTCCATGTATGCGTCTGAGAAAGTGGTTGAGAAGCAGTTTCTTTCTCTTCTTGATATCTAAATTTCTCCTTGTGCCATTGGATTTAACATAGGATTGGTTGGTGTGACATTTTTTTGCTTACCTTCTTTTGCTAAAGCTCCCACTAATCAAAGAGTTAAATGAGAGTCCCCTCTGTTTCATTTTCTTTTTTTTGCTTACAGTTCCGAATTCGATCTGCCATTTCTCACCTGATTGTCTTGTCGAACAAGCTACCATAACACTAGTAGATTATATAGGATTAAATGTTGTTCTTTATGAAGCAAAATAGTAAGGAAGAAGACGCATCTGCGGAAGAAACTAAAGCAAGCAAGAAAAGCCAGAGAAAGACATGAGAGAGTAAGAAATATGCTGATGTTGAGTATTGGAAGTTGACCGGATTGATCTTGATTCGTAAAAGATGGCTTTGGTGGACTTAGAATTATGTAGTTTGGTCTTTGGTCAACTAACTAACATTTAGACATGGCAACATCAACTCAACATTCGTGACTTGTTCAACCCCATGAATTTAATTACTAGTGTTACAAAAGATAATCATAAAATTCCCATTAGGTTCTTTGGTCAACTTGGGACACTTTTCAACTAACTTGACTTCTGATCACACAGAGACATGGCAGCATCAACTCAAGTATTCAAGACTTCTTCAACAAATAATTTTAAAAAGAAATATTTTTACTAAAACCTCATCAACATGAGAGCATCAACCTCTTTCAAGATCTTGCTCTTAACTCTTATTCTTTTTGAGCTTTTTAAAAGAGGTTACTAAAACCTCTTTTCAACTAGTTCCAATGGATTACGATCTCGAGAGATTCCCGTTACTCTCTTACGTCCTTCACCAACTTGATTCCGATCACTACGCGCCGCCGTCTATGGCTGTACAACAAACTCTAGCTCCTTCTTTTCCTTTTCTCTCCGATCCTCAAATCATGTCTTCGTTGACTCAGTCAATCCCGACCACCACCATCACGCAGGCGCTTTCCGTCTTGACCTCTCTCGGATCACGACCTGACCCGTCGGCTGTTTCCTCTGCTCGGTCTAAGATCGCTCAGATTCTTGAGAAGGATTCTCTCTCGCCGGAGGAAGCTGCGAAGGAGTCGGAGATGTACGCAGGGGTTGTGCGGTTAGAGGAAGTGCACGATAACTACGAGAAGCCGTTGAAGGATTTGGAGGAGGAGCTCTCAAGGGTTTACGCCATGTCCGTTGAGTCGTTGTTGAGAAGCAGAGAAGAAGTTAACGAGAAGGTTGTTGCGGTGCTCAAGGCGGCGGAATCCGGCGAAGTTCTTGAGAAGATTGATCTCTCCGGCCAAGAACTTAAACTTCTCCCGCAAGATTTTTGGAAAATCGTTGGCTTAGTTTCTTTGAATCTCTCTTGCAACAACTTAACGGTAAATACTAATCTTCCCAAATTTTTGCTCCATCATATTCATATGGATTCAATCTTGATTTATTACTTCGAAGATCTCATCGATTATCTTAAAAAGGCATTGATAGATTTGAGCAAGAATAAGAACAGTTAAGAGCAAGATCTTGTTACAGTAATTTTACTAAAAGGAAAAAAAAAAACTTTGTTACAATATTTCTTGTTTTTTGATTCTTCCTGAAACTCTGTTTTTTTTTTTACATTTTACAGTTTATACCTGATGCAATCTCGAAACTCAAGAAGCTAGAAGAGCTTGATGTATCTTCAAACTCTCTTGAATCTCTTCCTGACTCTATTGGATTGTTGCTTAACCTAAGGATCCTTAATGTGACTGCAAACAATCTAACCACACTCCCTGAAAGCATCGCGCATTGCAGGTTTTGTCTCTTGTCTTTTCTTGTAAGACTCTGCATTGTGTCTTCTTTTGTCCTGAGAGGTTAATTTTTGTGTTTGCTTTCCTTAAATTAGGTTACTGGTTGAGTTAGATGCAAGTTACAACAACTTGACTTCATTACCTGTAAACATCGGATACGGATTACAAAACCTAGAGAGGCTATCGATCCATCTGAACAAGCTCCGTTACTTTCCACCTTCGATAAGCGAAATGCGTTCTCTAAAGTATCTCGACGTACACATGAACGAGATCCACGGGATACCTAATTCCATCGGGAGGTTAACGAAGCTCGAGTTTTTAAACCTAAGCAGCAATTTCAACAACTTGATGAGTGTCCCGGACGCAATCACTGATCTAACCAACTTGAGAGAGCTTGACCTAAGCAACAACCAAATCCAAGCGATACCTGATTCCTTCTACAGGCTGAGGAAGCTTGAGAAGCTGAACTTGGACCAGAACCCGCTCGAGATCCCGTCTCAAGAAGTGGCTAAACAAGGAGCTGAAGCGGTTAGAGAGTTCATGAGGAAGAGATGGGTTGAGATTATGGCAATGGAGGAACAGAGGATGGGTGTTGAGGCTGAGAGGCATGGAGATGGAACCGGGTGGGTCTTGTGGGGAACCTCCATGGTTACTAATCTTGTTTCTGGTGTGACTCAAACCATTGGGTTTGGAGGAGGATCTGGTGGTGATGGTGGAGATAAGAAACCTAAAGAGTCTTATTTTTATCACCAAATCTGACTTTTGCTCTGCTTTTGGGGTGACTTCTTGTGAACACATAAGAATATCTTTCTTTCTTTATAAAATATGTTTACTCAAAATGTAACTTTGCTACAAACAAAATAATCAAAGAGATTATATTATATGCATAAATTTCTTTTATTGTTCGGTTGTACAAAATGTCATGTGACAAATGAATATTTCAGAGCCAAATACAGCTTTACTTGAGCAACAAGAAACCAGTAGAAAAATAAAAAAACTGTACCAACAATTCTTCTTAAATCCGTTGGCTTAAGCTTCTACTGTATGACAATAGCTTACAAAACATCTTCTTGGGTTGTCTAGGTATCGAACAAAGCGCCATAAACCTTGAAGGAGTGCTCTGTAACCATCCGTTTGGTTTGATTTCCACTCTTTCTTCTTCTTGTTGGTCTTCTTCTTCTCTTCTTGTTGTAAAGCTTCTTCTCAAAATCTCTGTTTCGACGATCGTGGTGATATTGTTTGTTGTTGTTGTAGCTTTCGCTACAGCTCGTGCTTGCTCGATGAAGAGGATTTGGACGATCACTCTCAATGGAAGCAGCTGGTTCTGTGCAGCGTTCTTGCTTGCCTCTACTGATAGTTTCTTGCAGTCCAAGATTCTGCATAACCTCTTTCTCTCACACTTTTCAATCTTCTGATGAACCTAAAATACAGAGCAATTGTGAGATACACATTAATAGATATTACTCTCTTGTTTGATTTTATTACCTGGAGATAGATGTCAATGGCTTTGTATAAATCATCATGACTAGTCCTTGAATAATCCGGTACAGATTCAGCCACTTCAACAAACTTCGACACCGTTAGTATCACATCTCTAGCAATCTCTTGAAGATACGAATCAACAAGCTTTGCTACTTTAACCAACAATGGATGAGGAGGAGAAGAAGAAGAAGACAGAGAGCTTCCAATCTCTTGTATCTCTTCAAGATTGATGTTTTCTTCTGAACGAGACCTTCTATGTTGAGTTCTTGTTCTTGTTTGCCTGATGATCTGAGAGACAAACTGCTTCACCATCATCACCACAACATCCACATCGTATAACATACCTGACTCATCAGATAAAGGTATCAAAAGCTCGCTCACGGTTGCTTTATCAAGCTGGTTCGCAGATTTTACCGCGAGCTCCTTTTTCGAAGAAGGCGAAACGTTCGTAACATTCGTCATCTTCAGTAGCTGAAGCAAGAAACTGCAAGAAACAGAGGATTTCTCCACCGGTAAAAGTGAGATAACCGATTCCAAAACCAGATGTGAATCCGGTTCGATGCTCTGTAGCCATTTGGATGCATAGATTCTGAGAGCATTTCCGATCAATCTCGGAGATACATTCCGGTTTGATGATTTTATCTCCACCATTGTTCTCTTGTAAAGATCTAAACCCAAATCAGCTAAATCTTCACCCCACCACCGCACATTCTCTGCCTTGCTTCCCAAGCTTTCGTCTCTTCTTCTCCTTGACCGGTTTCTCAACAAACCGGTCTCCAATTGGGTCGGCAAATCCTCGCCAGGGGAGAGAGATACGCCGTTGGCAATGGCCTCGATGCAACGGTTTGTGATACCAAGATCTTGAGACCATAAAGGTAAAGCCTTTGTGGTGTGAAGAGTAACGAGAGAGTCTCTCCAGCTCTTGAAGACGCAAGAAGTCAAGAAAAGCTCGAGCCTTTGGACAAGATTCTCGGTCTCGACTTCTTCTGTCATCTCGAGATACTCTGCTGCGCACCGTACAGCGACTACGTTGTGAGCGCAGAGAGTGATTGTGATGCCGTAACAGAACTTAGCACAGAGCTCGAATGCTTCTGTTTCGCCGGGGAAATCAACGAGTTGAATCACTTTCTGTTCTTGTGATGTTTCGGTTTCGGTTTCGGTTTCTAAGGATTGTGACGAGACTAAGTTCTTTAAACGCATGCATTTTGATAACATCGGAAACTGTAAATTGCATTTCGCCAAAAGAACAGGAAAAAATCAGAAATGTTATGAGAAAAAAAGAAACAGAAATTTTTGAAAAGATGCTTTTTTTAACCTTGTGAAGAAGGTATTTGGTGGATTTGACTTGGATTATAAGATCATTCAATAAATCAGAAGACACAGACCTGGAATTTTCAAAACAGAACAAAACAGTAAGAGATCAGAGATTTATTGGAAAAATTAAAAATTAACAAAGAATTCGAAAATTTGAGAGAGACGATTGAATTCTTCCTTTACCTTACTGCTTCCACAGTGTGAAATGTGTCAGGTCGAAACCCCAATTCCATGAACTTCATTCCCGGCAGCCGGAGAATTCGGGTCCGGTTCGCCGGAAGAATTAGATTGTGGATGAATTGGTGTTTGTCTGAACAGAATCGGCTCCCGGAGATCGTCAATCTTGGTTTGAAATTCTGGTTAACAGAGGGATTCTTGATGGTCTCCGGCGGAATTACAGCCGGAGAATGGTACAGATCGCCGGGAAATATTCAGGAGAGACCGGTGAAATAACAAGTTTTTCTGTTTCTGTTATCGGAAATCGACTGTGTACGAACAAGAATCTGTTATAGACGAATATATAAATGAGTGGTGTGTTTCTGTTTGTAATAAAATATTTTATTTCTTTTGTCAGATGTAATTTTTTTAAGGTTAGCTTATTAGCTTGAGAAGTCATTAGCTTTTTTGTCACACCACCTGAGAACTTTCGTATAATCAATTTTAGCAGAAAGCACAAAAGTATGGTTCACCAGATAATAGTATTATTTATTTATTGAAAAATTTACAGCACAAAGAAAAAGCTACAATAATACTGTAGTTGATGATAACCTTTTCTCAGAAATAAAAGTAATTAAGAGTTGATGATGAGATAATAATGTTTTTTGCCTAATACTTTTTTTTTCTAAGTTGCATGATTTGTATTTTGTAATAGCGACTGGCTAAAACTGGCTACCATAAAAAAATTCAAATTCTGTAAATATTACAAACTTTGATATACGAAAATTTCTTTCTGAAAGTTTACAAAACATTAAAATATATTAAAACGAACTATTCATAAATCATAACCCAAATTTTATATAATTATGGTGTTTTTAGAAGAAGAAAAAAGTGACAACTTCTTTCATTATCTCATCATTTTACTATCTATTCTTTTTGCCAACCACTCCTTTATTGTCTAAAACTCAGCATTTAGCATGATTGCCTTTAACCTTTTCCTTTCGATATCATGACATATTTTCGACTAATATCTAGGATCTAGTAGGTTTTGTATTTCTTCTTTAACGATGGTACGATCTAATTAATGAGTTTTGTATGAGACCCTGGCCATTAATAAAACCATACATATTTCTTTTCTTTTTAATATTACTCTCTTTTTCGCACTCATAGGCATTTATTCGTACGAACTCGGAGTATTAATAATTCTAAAGATGATGATTGTTCTTCATATGATGAAAACATTGAAAAGTATCTATGATATGTTATTTAATCGAAATAAAAAGCGTTTTATCCTTTGCGTTGGATATGTCAATGCATGACATGTGGTGTGTTAGATAATTTTTAGATATTCATGGAACAACTTCCCTTTTGTAACAAAAAAAATAAAAATCTAAACTGTAAATTATTTTCACTGATATTTTACCGTATGATTATTCTAAATTTCTAATTGATGATGCTAGAAACAAAATTATGGTGCAAGTTGAAAAGAAATAATAAGACAATCAAACTTAAGTGCGTTTGTTTCAACGAACTAGACAGGATGTTGGGTTATCAAGAACAAATTTTGGAGTATTTGAAAAACTCGATCTATATCTGTGTGTCAAATACTATCGGAAAACAGTGCGCCAAGCCGCCAATAATAATAATTGAAGGAATAATCTCAATAGATTGTATTTTCGTGACTCCGGAAGGATTAACACCATGTGATTTTACACCGTATTCTGATCATTGCAAATTCGACGCCGCTTGTTTTAATTCATTTCTTACTTTATCTTATTTTCTTACTAAAAAAAGATTCAAACACTTTTTCAAGTATTTTTGTACTTCACTAATCATTACTGTGTCAAGTATAAGACTGGAATGATAAATATCATATACAAAAGTGGTATGAGCGGAAAATGGTATACACACACATAACTACATAAGTGTACTGTATAAAGATTAAAAACGCTCTAAATGTTACGTTGGCGGGTATTTGGTTTGAAATGTAGAAAATATGATTCTTCTAATTAATATTTTATAACTAAATAAATGGAAACATAAATTTTAAACATGTATGTCAGGTAATTAAATAGTTCAACCATGACTCGAAGTCGGTTTGATTATTATTATTATTTTTTTTTTTGAAAACGAGCTATTTAATTGGTTTCCCTTTCATGCTCCCCACAAGCGTAATCGCCTTAAGATTTTATTTTTGTCATTTCGTTCAAATTTATTGTCTTATTTTGGAGTGCCAATTAGGCTATAGTGGTAACCCATTTATCCAAGAGTTTTGCAACATAGCATGTTGGTCAAGAAATCGTGTAGTTTAATCATATACTAGATTTTGACCCGTGCTCCGGGATTTTTCGATTTTTATAAAATGTTTTTAACTATTGATATACAGTAATTATGTAAATAATAGTATATATATATTTGTGATATATGATGATGAATTAATGTTATTTTGATTATATAAGTATGAGACGAAATAAATATATATACAAATTGTTATAATTTCATGCTAGATACTGACCTTGAACAAATATAATCAAACCGACTTCAATGTGTTGACAGTATAACATACATATGTGTCGTTTTACGGGGTTTGATCGGTTTCATTTGGTGAGTTATATTTTGATTATATAAGTATGAGATTAAATAAATATGTATAAAAATTGTTTTAATTTCATGTTAGATCCTAACCCGAGCACAGATAATCAAACCGGCTACAATGTCTAAACAGTATAACATAAATATGCGTCGTCTTACGGGTTTGCTCGGTTTCGTTTGGTGAGTTATAATTTTGTATAATATTTCACATTTGACATTCCGTTTAAAGTTATTTCCATTTCTTTGAAAAGTAATTTTACATTGATTTGGGTAAATGTACATATCATAGTTAATATTTTCTTATTGCAATCAGGTTGATATATAGTTTTATAAGCTTGCCTTGATAAAAGTTGAGTTTCGCAAATCTGATCAAACAAATTAATGTTTTCCCATTAGCTTTACTGCATGCCTCGTACAGTTGGTCAGCGTATCCGCCCAAAGACAGCAGTTGATTCTCTGATCACTGCAAAATTTATTAGGAAAATACTTAGATATGGGAATAAACCATAGTTGAACTGATGATAAGTGTAATATACTTACTTAATGTCCCTAAGCACGCACTCTAGCTTCCGCTTTTCTTCCCAAGTACAGGACAGTTTTGATCTCACTCACATCAAGAACCTGTCCAATGACATCTGGAAAACATGTACACAAGTTTCCAATAATATGTAAGTTCTCATTTCATCAGCAATAGTATACATCAGATGTAGATTGTAAGCACTCATAGATTACTTACCAATCAAGAAATTGTGATTCAAATCACCATCTAGGATCGTCTGGATAGGTACCAACGAAAGGAACATGTCTTCCACTTTGATGTGCATTGGTAACGATTGTGTTCATGGACAACCCAATCTTCCAGTTGCTTGGAGTTGGTCGAAATAGCCCGGTTGCAGGAGATACCTGAAAGTTCTCCAACACTTTCCATTCACCAACGACCAGAAGCTTTGATAAGCGGCCTATATCCTTCTTCTTGATTCCAGCATGCATTTTAGTACCCTGGAAATATAAGTATAGATGCTTATCATTATAACGCAAACTGAAACATACGATTAGGATTGGAAAACATATAGGTTTTAAACTTACATGTTCATCCGCGAGAACCAGATCCATTGTTTCACCGGACATGCCGCTATACTGCCTCCAGGAGTGAATCACCTTAACGCGGACCTTCCAAGTTGTCTTGAAAGGTCTCACATCAGAAAGCTTGGCGAAGGCGGAACCAATAGTCATTTTGCGAGGAGGAGGTAAAATAGATGTGTTTGATGTTTGATGACTTTTAATGTGACAAAGGCTACCTATTTATAATGTTTGGAGTTGTATCTTATGCCTAGGGCTTCGGAGTTTCAGAATTGCTCCCACGGCATATTCTCTTGGATTACAAATCTGTTGAGGTTGGAAAGATTCCCTAATCTATTGTTTAGAAATGTAATAATATCTGCAGTAATATCTCGTTTTAATTTCGTATAGATTTTATTAACCGCAGGAGCTGGATATGGGATCTCTCTTTGATATGTCCCGAGGATCAATGCTTCGATAGTTATTAGCAGCCTGTTCTTAGGAATGTTTTCCTTCAATGTGAGATTAAGGACTTTGGTTGTGTCAAAAATCAAAATCGTTGAGTTCCGGTTAATGAAAATCTGGATCCGGTCTGATTTTAGTTTCGAAGATCCGCGTGTTTTTAAAACGGGTCTCGGGTCGGGTCAATCACAAAACCTGTATCCAAATAGCGAAAATCCGAAATATGTCCTGGACAAAAATGACCACTCTCAATAAAAAAATTCTTTAGTATGCGTCGGAGTAAATGGTCTTTTTGCAGGATCCGGCCTAGTTTTCTTCCGGGTTATTTTAAAAAATTCGGATATTTTCATGTTTGGTTACAAGGATAACTGTATAAATTTTTAGAAAAAGAGATAATTTTCTGTTTGACATTCTGGATTGCTTCCACTTTAATTATATAGATTAATATAGTAACGAAAAGTAATTTGGTTGGATTCTATGTCAACAAATGTGAGGGGGGGTTTTAACGGAATCAAATAGTTTTAACAAATCATATATCTTTGAATACAAAGATGATGTACGCATGCAACTGAATACAACGTATCTTTGAAAAATGGAGTTTATTGTCTCCAAAATTAGGGTTTTGATTACACTTAGGCATTAGGTAAACCCATGAAAAGAAAATGTGGGACAAGGAAAAAAACAAGATTCGTATAATTGATCATTGAAGAAAAGTTTACCATATGGATTTTGTCTAAGGTTTGTCTACAAGAGAGGAATCATCATCCCAATGGGACCGGCCCTATCATCACAACCACAAAACACACTTTGTCTTTGCTTCAATTAATTTTGGACCCAATTTTCTCTAATGTTTACATATTCTCTCATCTCAATTTCCATCATTTGATTTTCTAGTCATTTTGATATATATATATATATATTTCTTTTATAGATTGAAATTTTTCTGTTTGATAAAATTAAGGAGATAAGAGCCTCTTTTCAAATCAATATAAGGTGATTTAAAAAAAATATATTTTAAGTTGAAATCCGGTAAAACCTTTTCTATAACTAAAACTTGGCCCGTAAATCTTAACATAAATAATCGATAATAAATAGTTGACAAAATCTGTGATTATAAGAAGAAGAAAAAATTAAAACAACAAAATGGATGAGTTGTTTAGGGAACACTGAAAGCAACAATTCATATTTATAAAATCTGATTGTTATTTTTCCACATTCTAATTCATTTAACGTACTATTGCGAAACCAAAGTCCCACTTTGTCTCCCAGTTTTATTATTGCTTATGATGGTTGTATACATACATAATGAGCGAACAATTAAATAGTACATTTATTTTATTTTCTTTTGAGCCATATGGCATGCTTATTACCCTTCAAACATTTTGTTTGAAGTTTTTTAGTTGAGTTATTATTTTTCGATACATATCCTGCAAAAACGGGCATTTATATGCAAATTTTAGAAAAAGACTAAAATATATTGCAAATTTTATGCAAGCATTGGGAAAATATGCAAATTTCATTCCTCAACAACGGTGCTGACTACCGACAATGCATTACCTTAAACTATTTATACATGAAGAGTAATATAAAAAATTTGCTTTACAAAAATAAATATAATATAAGCAAATTATAAGCAAATTTTGTGCGAATTATAAACAAAAACATAGTAAATAGCTACCGGTATTCATGACAGTAAGCTTACAATAAATTGTAAAATAGATTTCGTGGTAAATTTCTATAACTGAAATCTAAGATAGATTTAGCACCATTGTTAGAACAAAAGCCCCACAAAAGAATCAAGAAAATAAATAAAGAAAAAATGTTGAGCCAACAAATGTACGAAACCTACTCATCAAATTCTATCTTAGATTTCAGTTGGCTCAATATATAATGGTTAAACTTAAATGTTGCAGAGGATATTGTTTATGAGACATCAAAATCTTGCATGTTACTGGTTGGTTTAGCAAAATTAATCTTGAATGCTACGAGTGTATATATGTTGATCATTAATTAATCATTGAACAAGAAAAAAAGAGCAAAACCATGAAACAGATACGATCGATAATCATAGTCAGATGGATATGATAATAAAAAAAAAATACGACAACATAAACAATCTTGTAGGATATCATCATTACACATAAATAAGAATGGGAGTTTTAAAATTAAGCAACAGTAACTTCACACATCTGCGGTAACTTCCTCAAGACAATCTAAGAAATGAGTGTCATTGAAGTCAAGTGTAGGATCCAAAGAACAGGCAGCCTTCATCTTCGATAGAGCTTTCTCTAGCACACGAAGACAGTTCTGTTGACTCAACGGAGCGTCCATGTTTTTTGTTTTTGGTTGTGATGTTGCAGAGAGAAAAAGGAGAGATAATATAGTGTGATCGAGAAATAAGAGATGGAACAGGTCCCTATTAATAAAGAGAGCGTTTTGTTGGCTCAATATTTAATGCAAATTTGAAATTTAGAAAAAAACTAAAATATATTGCAAATTTTATGCAAGCATTCGGTAAATATGCAATACGCAAATTTATATTTTATTTAAGATATTGTCTATATCATTCCTCAACAATACTACCCATAAATGCACCACCTTAAACTATTTATAGATAAAAAGAAGAGATATATCAAAACTTTGTTACACAAAAAATAAATATAAGATAAGCAAATTTTAAGCAAATTAAGTGCAAATCATGCATATATTTTAAGCTTTTTCTACCCAATGAATGATTTGTTATATACCCAAAATCAATCGAGTACAACGTATTTTGGGCCGTATAGTTTGGGTTTTCGGATATATGTTAAAAGTCACATGCATATGATTTTTTACTTTTACTTTTATGGGTTAGTTTAATTTTTTATAAATTGTAGTCATTAAAATGTTTTGTATAGTTCCACAGGACCTAATATTCCCAAAAGTAAACGAGCAAACCCATGAAACAAATACGATAATAGTAGTCAGATGGATTGTAATAAAAAACAAACACGACAACATAAACAATCTTGTCGGATATCATCGTCACTACACATTAATAAGTATGGGAGTTTTAAAATTAAGCAACAGTAACTTCACACATATGCGGTAACTTCCTCAAGACAATCTAAGAAATGAGTGATGTTGAGCTTCTCCGTCACCGAGTCTTTAAACCTGCCACCTCTTTCTGCTGCCATCCCGATAACAGTGTATAGCTGCTTGATTGGAATCTGGAGAAAAGAAATGCAACCATGAGCTTTTTGTTTACCAGTTCATAGTTCTAATTAAGGTTAACAATCAAAAGATGGATCGAGAGCACTTACATCATTAAGGGCTTGGGCAGCTTCATCAATATCATCGTCTGAGAACACGCTTAGTTGCTCCAGCACCTGAATCATGATGGTTCATGTTAGAAACTACATAGCTTTTGTCAACGGATAAACAATAAATGAGTTGCAAATTACCTTCTTCGCATCCTCTGTCCTCAGCAATGGAACAGAGTATGCAACAGAGAACGCCTTGCGCAAACCAACAGATTTTAGGAATGTTAACTCACTTGTTGTACCAAGTACAAGAAGTTTGCTTCTCTGTCAAGGAAAGAAAAAAAAAACACAAAATCTTAGATGTTTAATTACACTTCATTTTTGCAACCACGCGAAAAAAATGCACACCTCCGGAGGAGTCTTTCCGAGAAATTTCAGCAACGTATGAGTAGTTTCATTTGAAAACCGCGGTCCAATTTCCGTGTAGTGCAACAGCCTACATTGACATTATAGATATTCAACCGAACTCTCAAAAACAAATAAAATTTGTCACAAAAAAAAAATAAAAACTTTGAAACCAATTTAGTCGGAAACAAATAGTATGATTGACCTTTCAATGTTGTCAAGGATAACTATGCTAAGTGGTGATTTGTATGCATCCTCAAAGACCTGTTCTCATTTCACACACACAAGAGTGTTATAAGAGCACAAAACTAAAGAAATCAGAAAGCTTTTGAAAAGCTAGGGACCTTGGTAATGTGTGCGCATCTTTGGCTCTCGTGAGGACCATTCAAAGTCTCTGCAGAGACCTTTACCAAAGTAGTGGAACAAGTTAGTATCAGACAAGTTCAAAAGAGGAGGATTGAGTTAAGGTTCCAAAGTTACTAACTTGACACTTACTATTTTGACATATGGAAACTCACTGTCGATGCCAATAGTCGCAGCTAATGCAGTTTTCCCACTGCATATATATGAAGCTTAAAAGAATCAGAAAACGCCGGAAAACAAAACGCAAAAGCTTTGGATTCTCAGCTGTTTCTTTGCAAAACGTCAAACGCATTCAAAAATCCGTTTTCTTCACATATAACCATAATGGCCTTTGAATTAAACAATGAAATATGAAAATATACCTTCCACTAGGTCCATGAAGAAGACAAGTGACTGGAGGACCTCCTCTTCCCTTGGCTTTAACTCGCTCAACAAGAAACATGACACTTTCGTATATGAGCCTTTGCCTATCACCACAGTCCACAAATCCGTTAGGTCTATACAAATGTTGTAAATATAAGACATAATCAGAATTATAAGGAGATCAAAATCCAGAGATAATGCAGATTTAAGATTACTAGAGGCACTTAAATTCAAAACAAATTTACCTGGACACTTCAAGGTCTTTTGTAGAGGCTCCAAATGCAGTTTTAACTTCACTCAATGCATGAAGAAAATCCTCCATTGTAACTTTGATATTCTCTTCATCCACTGGCTTCGAAAGATCTTCCCTGTTCAGATTTCTGTTCAAAGCATATGACATTGCACTTTTCACTACACCTTCAAGCTCAGCACCACTGTAGTTCTTCGTCCGAGCAGCTTTGAACAAATCAATACCAAGAGTCAGATTGCATGAACCACCAATGATTTGAAAACAGGTATAATCTATCAAGGCATATACCAAGCTCTTGGCGATTGACGTCAGGAGCAAGGAAAGAATTTTCCTTCATCATTTTCGTATGAATCTGAAGAATCTCTAAACGTCCTGCTTCATCCGGGAGGCCAATCTCAATATGAACCTCTAACCTTCCAGGCCTGTAGGCACAAGTACTCAAAAAACATTATTATCTGCTAAAATCAACGCCAAACTTCATACATAACACGTAAGCTTTGAAGAGACCTTAGAAGAGCTTCATCAAGCATATCCATGCGATTTGTCATTCCAATGAGTAAAATATTGTCCAAGGCCTCCACACCATCAATCTGGATGATATAAAAAAAATGCTTATCAGCCATATCAGAGGAAGAAAGAAAAGAAGCAAAAAACATTTTGGCAAATAGCTTGATCGTTGGGCTAACTAACCTTTGTGAGGAGCTGGTTAACAATACTGTCATGGACACCTGTGCCATCTCTGCTTGATCCTCTTGCCTTGCAAATAGCATCGATCTCATCAAAAATAATGACATGCAGGTCACTAGCCTCACCTAGCAACAAGAATGCAAGAAAATTAGCACACTCCCAAGAAAATGAAGATAAGCACACAAGTCTTGCTTACCAAGGCTTCTCTGGTCATTCTCAGCATCAGCAAACAGGTCTCTCACATTCTTCTCTGTCTCACCAACAAACTTGCTTAGCACCTCAGGACCATTCACGATCTTTGGCTCCTTTCGATTGAGCATTTTGCCAATTTGGCGAGCAAGCAAGGTCTTGCCAGTACCAGGAGGTCCATAGAGAAGCACCCCTTTAACGTGCTTACCTCCAAGTCTGTTTGATCAAAAGAAGAAAAGTTGAGGGAATATACGCAGCAATAACTGTGATCTCAGCATCTGCTTGAAGAATGATTTTTCACAAGAACCTGTTCCAGGTATGAGGAGGGAATACACGAGAAGCAAAAGCTCTTCGGAATATATTAACAAACTCTTGTTTTAAGCCACCAATACCCAATGACTCAAGATTGAACTCTTTTTCTTTAAATATTTTGCTTGTTGCAGCGTCTCTTTGGTTCATAATCTGTAACACGGAGAAAGAAAATACAGGATGAGCAAGCAACACGAGTTGCCTTGAAAAAATCAAACATACTGTTGTCAAAGAAAAATGTCAGATTTAAACAACACAGTGGTAGGATTAGCAAGAGAGTTTTGATAAGACCTTAATGCCAGTTGCATTTGATGCTTCAAACACAATATATGTATCTTCACAGATCATCCCTCTTTCGATACCATTAGACAGGTTATCAGCCTCCGTAACCGCTCGACTGACCGTGAAAACGTAATTAGTTCCATGATACTCAAATGTAGCTCTCTGTCCTACCGTCAAGACCTGCATGTATAAGTATGCATAGTAGCCACCAATAACATTAGTGAAAATGTTTTTATTGAAAATGGCATGACCTCAAGTATACAAATCTTCTACAAAGAGCCAAAAGCAAGCACAGCATAATCACCAAAAAACCGTACCTGAGCAATAAATTTTCTCTTAAGTTGGGTTGAAAGTTGAACAGCATCAACCTGAAAAGCAATACTTTTTTTCATACAGATGTAGATGTTCACAGATAACAAGGAAACACACCAAAACATATTCATACCTCTTCGTTTTTAGTTTTAGTACCCTTCTTGACAAATTCCAACTCAAGTGACAACAAAGTTAGGTCAAAATTCTCAGGAGGAACGAATCTGCAAGAACAAGGCAAGTCTTTAGGGTTTAGAGGCACACACAAGATTACTTTAACGGACCACCCTGTGAGAAATGAGAATTACCTGGTGACGGTAACAGTGTCATCAGTAGAAACCCTAGCATGCCTTCGTTGAACAGCATTGAGTGCAATGGTTCCATCTTGGATCCTCTCGTGCTCAGTATGTAGCAGTTAAGTTAACCAACCGGAAAAAAATGAACAATCAACAAGACCAGATTCTAATTCTACTCCATAACAAATTAAAATGCCCTCATTGGTGTAATTAAGAAAAGGATATGAGAGCGAGAGAATGAAGACGTCGGCGACGTTGGCGAGGAAGAGGTCGGCAGTGCCGGGAACAGCGAACTGACGGAGATTAGCGGAGGAGCAATAAGCGAAGTTGGTGAAAGCTAGGTGTGTTTCCGGCGTGGAAGTCACCGTCATAGTTCTGACTGTGGTCGATTCCATGACTGAGGAGAAATGATTTTTCCTTAGCTGAGAAGAGTCTCTATATAGTCTTTAATTCCATTACACAAATTAAAGTAACTCGACCAATGAGTAAGTGACATGTGTTATGTCTAAAAACATTAATCTTTAATTCCATTACACAAAGTCACTCGACCAATGATTAAGTGACATGTGTTATGTCAAAACATTAATCTTTAATTCTTCTTCTAATATTTCCATGTCACATTTGTTAAGCTTAAAAAGACAAATCCCCAAATCAAAATTAGCCATCTAGTTTTGTTGGAGAATACTTTTGACCGATTGCTTATGAGAATTGTAAAATCACGTAAAATTCTTTTTAAGAAAATCTTGGATAATCAAACTTTAGTTTCAGGAATTTCGACTCAGTTTCTAACCGTAATCAACAGAGTTATTGATGTATTTTTTACTTTGACTGAAAACCGAGTTATTATATTGGGTTTGACTAATAAAAGAAAAATGTGGGATTGAAGTAATAAACATTTTCTTCTTATTAAATTTAAAAATCACAGAATCCCTCGTATACACCATCAAAGTTCAAAGACATAACTCTTCCACATGTGAAATAGATATAAAAATCCCGAGTCTCCATAATCTTAGCATGTCACCTTGGAATTATTTAATAGAATAAGGTTAATGTGATTATGTGATCGGTATTATATACTTGAGATCTACAATATCTCACGTTCCTATATTAATGGACATAAGAAGTCCTCTGTCTCATCACATCACTCTCTTGCTGGCTTTTGAGCAACAACTATAGCAGAAATGGCCAACGTTGAGTATCAAAATAGCTTCATCTTGATCCTCATATGCCTCTTCTCAACCTTCTATTTTTTCTTTGTCTACTTCTTCAAGAAACCAAAGAATGTCTTTGATCTACCTCCGAGCCCTCCTTCTCTTCCCATCATCGGCCACCTTCACCTTTTCTTCTCTACTTCAATCCACAAGTCTTTTCAAAAAATCTCATCCAAGTACGGATCTTTCCTCCATCTCCGTATCTTCAGTCTCCCCTTCGTTCTCGTCTCCTCTCCCTCGGTGGTCTACGAGATCTTCAAGGACCACGACAAGAACGTCAGCTCTCGTGGTGCTGTTGGTTTCGATGAGTGCATCGTGTTTGGATCTTCTGGCTTCACTATTTCTCCCTATGGAGATTACTGGAAGTACATCAAGAAGCTCATCTTCACTACTACGCTCGGACCTCAAGCGCTGGAGCGGTCGCGAGGCGTTCGTGGTGTGGAGGCAGAGCGGTTTTACAGAAACCTTGTTGATAAGGCGATGAAGAAAGAGAGTGTCGAGATGGGTGAGGAAGCGCTGAGATTCGTTAACAATAGCCTCGGGGGGATGAGCATGGGAAGGTGTTTTACGGAGGAGAACAATGAGTCAAAACTCTCCAAATTTACAGTCGAGTTCGCTTCCTTGATACTGAAGATTTTCTTGGCACAAATGTTGCGATCGCCGCTTGAGAAGATCGGGATCTCACCATTCAAGAAGGAGGTAATGGATGCTTCAAACAGATTTGAGGAGCTCTTGGAAGGTATTATTGTGAAATACGAAGAGAAGGTGGACGAGCATGAAGGTGCTGAAATTATGGACAAACTCTTGGCAGCTTCTCGAGGCGAAAATGCGGAGTACAAGATTACGAGGAAAAATGTCAAGGCCATATTTGCGGTAATAGTATTAAATGTCTATCATCTTCTCTTCTTATGATGTAATAATGTTTGAGTAATTTAATATGGAGATATTTATATTGTTCGAGTTAAGTATATAAATTCGGTGTGCGTCTGTATAATAATGATTTGGCTATGCTTGCAACTGTAGGAGCTTTTCTTTGGAGCCGGTGACACTTCTTCAACAACAACGCAGTGGGCAATGGCGGAGCTCATCAACAACCCTAAGATCTTTGAGAGACTGAGAGAAGAAATTGATTCCGTGGTGGGGAAGAAAAGGTTGATCCAAGAAACTGATCTACCAAAACTCCCTTACTTGCGAGCGGTCATCAAAGAATCTCTGAGATTGCACCCGCCAGGGGTTCTCTTGCCAAGGCAATTTGAACAAGGGTGTAAGGTGGGAGGGTTCTACATACGTAAAGGCACAACACTTATTATTAATGCTTATGCTATGATGAGAGATCCTGCTTATTGGAGAGATCCTGATGAGTTTAAGCCAGAGAGGTTTCTAGGCCAAGAGGAAGAGAAAAGAGAGAATATACTCAAGTTCCTCCCTTTTGGCGTCGGGAGGAGAGCCTGTCCTGGATCAAATCTTGCTAATATCTTAATAGGAACCGCAGTTGGAGTGATGGTGCAGTTCTTTGACTAGGAAATCGAAGGAGAAAAGGTCAACATGGAAGACGCTTATGGAAGAGCTTTATTGGCTATGGCACATCCTCTTAATTGCACTCCTCTTCCTCGTATCCCAAATCCTTTACCCACTTTGTAATTTGCAGATTCCCTGTTTATGAATTTGTGTTTTCACCATATTTCTAGATTGTTAACTTGTGATATTTTTATTTCTCAACAACATGCATTTTGCGAGTTTGAACATGAATGGTGGTGGGTGATACATCAACGGTGTTAACACAAACCAGTATTCTGATTTGCATATGTTACTTATATGCCCTAATGTTTGCATTCTTTCATGTTACCAAATATTATAATCAAACAGTACAATATATTATCGAATTCTTAAAATTATGTTGTGAAAGCTAAAAATGAAAAGTTAGTAAAGAGCTCCATTTCACTGTTTTATTACTACAATTGTTTCAAGAACAACAAAGCTGTATAGTTCTTTTCAATGAATGTGTATTGTGTGTGTGTGTGTATATTTGGATATGTGCTCATTATATATTAACATTCTATTTTTATTTTTATCCTGGAAATGCTAATTATGAACAGTAAATTTGTACTCAGTTCCTCCTCTGTTTTTTGGTTCAAGTAGAGTTTGAAGACGCAGATGCAATTTCTTTCAGATACTTCTGCTCTGATCGACTCATTCTTTTCTGAAACATTGTCCATTCCAGTTTACATCTCTCCCTTACCTGACCATAACACATATATAATTTTATATCAGTAATTAACAACAAAACCCGGTTTAAAACCCGAAAAATCAAGAACCTTTTAAAGTATATAACGCAAGAAAATAGTCGAGAGATAGTGTCAGTTATTACCCCTTGGAACGCGGATTTCCCCGCTTGAACGGTTCCCTGATCAATGCATTAAGAGTTCATCTCATGGTTAAAACTATGAACACAAAGAAGCTAGTAGTTAATGTAGTTATTTTACCTGGTCTGTTAAAGAAGGAATCTTTTGATGAATGATCCATTGAGAATCCACAACACCAATCTTCTCATATGCTGGCTGTTTTATTGTATCATCAAAATGCTTTCTTAGTTTCCAAATTGTTTTGTGAAAATATGTATATATATATGCGCGTTTGTGAAAATGTTACCTCAACACATTTCCTTAGAGCGAAGTCAAGACCCCAACCATGAACCAAGTCGTTCTGAAGCATATGCCACACGCAACGCCACGAGTCTCTTGAGAAAACTGGAGCCATAATCTCTATAAACCTATGCATAAGAAACCATATAAAGTTCAAATATTTTTATGTATGAATTGTTAGGTTTGTTGACAAATTTGAGATCCATACCCTGCACAAGGAGGCTTGTGAGGATCATTGCATCGGCCTGGTTTCTCTTCAACTTCTCTGGTGAAATAATGTTGGCAAGAAACACAACTTTCGTTTTAGTTACTCTGTTTACTTTAAACAATTCTTACTTAAAGAGTTGATTTGTTTTACTTGTGAACTTCGATTCCGGGTATTCTTTTTGTTATCTTCCATGTGATGGATTTTCTTGATTCCACAGCGGGTTGTGATATTTCTAGACCATGCTTCTTTACAAGCTTGATGTACCTTCAATGATGAGAAAAATTTCTTAAAAAATTTATTGGAGATTAGTAAATCAAAAGAAACAGAAAGAGACTCACTCTTCTGCATCGAAGTTTTCAACGCCAAGATCTTCATCCCAAATGAATATATACTCATAAGGTGCTATAATATCAGGATGCAGGAACCTTTTAGCATACCACCTTTAATGTAAACCATGAGCCAGAGAGATTTTTTTTTCACAAAAATGTTTTGAGGATTGGGATCGAAGAAAAATGTAAGAGGAAATGTATGTTACCACTTAGTTTGTTTAGGTACACTCACGTGTATCGCACGTTTCGACCATTCAAATTCATCATATTCCGAGGTTCTTCCATCGTAATGAAACAGAACAATAGTGAAGTTATCTGAGAACTATTGAGAGTGTAAAAGATCTCAGCTTCTTGTTTTTGTTTTGTTGCTGAAAGAATTAGAAGAAAAATGGAAAAAAGAGAAACATACTTTCTTGATGCAAGCATCGATGTTTTTCCTCTGTCCATAAGCAACGGTAAAGGCAACAAGATACTTAGGCTTCACCGCCGGCAAATCCTAAAGGAACCAAAAACCATGATTCAGAAAAACCAAACTTTTGAGCACATCATTGTAAACCATAATGTGTAATACAATGTATACATCTTTAGGCAATCCCCACAGTCTTCGTAAGTAGAAATCTGATTCAGCTGCAACAATCCTTGGAGGCAACATCTCTGCTCCTCGAGGATTCGATGGAACCCAAATCTGCAGATTCCAACAGATCTTGTAACTATTAAAGAAAGCACTAGTTAAGATTGATCTTTCAGGTTCAAGGAAGTAACAAAACATGCCTTATGAAATGCTGCACCACTTGAATTATTAAGCTCTTGAGGTGGAAGAACTTTCTTTGATGATCTCTCTGGTTTCTCTTCTTCTATATAAACAGTATTAACAGAAGGAACTATGCTTGATGGAAAATTCATCTGAAAACAAAAAATAAATAACATATTTGCAAATCATAACAAAACATTTAACTTACTGAAAGAAAGTAAAATTAAAAAAAGCTTACTTTAGTTAGTGACAAAGTAGGGAAAGATACTCCTAATAAAAATCCGATAGCTATTCCTGTGAAAGTCGCTAGTATAAGCATCAAGCCGTCATTAGGTTTTTTACTAGTCGAACTGCAAGGAAAAATAAGAAGACAATATGAATTATCAACCATCAAGCATCATTCAAAGATTCAACTAGGTTAAAGTTACAAACCAGCGTGTTGAGTTGTCTGTTCGGTTTGCCATGTTCTGAAATTGGTTAAGTTGATGAGAAAAAAGTTCATTCAACCGAGGCTTCAGTCTTCGGGACTTTACTATCTGCAATGTATAATGTCAAAATATGAGATTCAAGTAAAAACAAAAAGTAAATAAAATGAAGCTTAATTTTAGTAAATTCTCGTATGATTTAAAGTTCATGAGTAAAACAATTTGAAAATTGAGAGAAAAAAAACTACTGACTTTTGCAAAAACAGAATCACCAGGAACCATGATAATTTTGGACATATAGCAAGAACGGAAATCAAGAAAAACTTAAAAGACTCAAAACTGAATTATGATGAAGAACGATTAACTCAAAAGATGAATTATATCATAGAAATAATAAATCTGTAACAAATTACGTACCCGTAATCAACAATTTAAGACAAGGATATTTTTTGATAAAGACAAGGATATGAAACTTAGAACTTGGAAGAAACACTAATTTCTATATTCAGACAATAAGAAAGAGATTTTAACAAGACAAAACAGAAAGACACGTTACTCTTTGAAACGAAACTAAATTTTGATCAACAAGTAAATAAGACATGTTTTATTTTAGTTGGATCATCTTTCCAAATTCCAAGCAACAGAGAAAAAGATCGACGAGGAAAATAAACATTTATCATACTTAAGCAATAAATTTACCAGGAATTAATTCTTAAAGAAAAATCTTCTAATAAGTCTTCGTCTTCTTCGAAAAAAATATGATGAACTTGTCTGAGCTATTTATGTTAGTTCTTCGCGGGTTACGATAGTAATAAAATGGCAAATGGAAACATAGTTTTTGTGCACAGAGAAGATGTAATCAGGTGAGACGCGATGCACGGGATTATTGTGAGTTGACTTTTAAGTGGCTCGGAGGGTGATGACTCTCACGAAGCAGCCAGACTGGAACGAGCTTAACAGTCCACGTGGTGGATTTTGAGTGGAGAAGTTGCGATTCATGGGTCATGTGCCTAAGTGGAATAAAAAAAGATTATCTTTATTGAATGACAATACTGCCCTTCCCGAATACAGGAGGGGTCTTAGGTGAAGTGTAGACGACGAAAGCAAAAGCATATGCGGTTGAAACAATAACAATACGAAAGATTGTCCGATTAACCATCCTTTTAATATTAAGCGGTGACTAGTTTTATGGTTCTTATCAGAAAAAACGCTCTGAAAAATGCTGTTGAAGATTATAAAAGATCAAATAAAAATTCGATTTGGTTGAAATGGTGTTGTTGGATTGATGTTGATAACACGCATAAATTAGAAGTTACATGTCACTTTTTCCCTTATCAATGAGACTAGTTTTATAAACCGCTGTCATTTACAGTTTTTAATCGCAGTCTTCTCTGTAATCGTCCAAAATCTTGTTAACTATACTAATTTAAATTGGTCACTCATCATCATACCCCATGATCTGGTGATATAATTTATGATCTCATGCTTCAACTATTCTTACACTAACACATTTTACCAAAAACTTCCACTTCATTCATTGCTATAAATTATACTATTACAAAAATGACAGGTTGTTGCGACTTCATTTTCATGAGCTAATTTCTAGAAACTGACAAAAAAGGAAGAAGAGAAATGAAGAAAACCAATGTTATAAAATTCAACCTTATAAAGTCTCCACTTTAAAAGGGTGCTTTGGTCATATTGTTAATATGATAATATCTATCTATCTGGTACAAGCAAGTTTAAGAGGAGGATCAGAAAACGTCCCGCCGTTTACCTGCTGAAAGATCCAACGGTTTGCCGTTTCAGTGAAATGGATGCCGTCCCAGCTAACTCTAGACGACACGTCGTTACAAGACTTGGCAAGCACAATCTTTTTCCCTTTCACCATTACTTCAGCTCCACATTTGATAAGCTTGTTGAAATTATACTTCCCACCATGTCCACAACAAGCAACCAGCGGATACTTAAAACCTAATTCAACAAATAAACAAACCATTAAAACCGGTCTAAACCAAGCCCGAATCAAACTATTGTTTGGTATAAACGGTTTTGAAAGTACATTACCGAGGTTTTTGGCTTGAGTGATGAGAGTAAGCTTGATAGAGTAGATATCAACATAAGTAATTGCAGCTTCAGAGAGCTCTTTTCTTAACCCGATCACTCTCCTTTTGAGCTCAGAGTTGAAATACCGAGCAATCTCGTTACGAGGAATCGCACAACCGTGATTGTCGATTTGAGAAGCCGGTACTGGAAACCGGTCTAGAACATATGGTAAGCAACCGATCGGAGCTGTGTTGTGTATCCAAAATCTTCTTCCTCCTTTCTTATACACCGTCTACATAATGAAATAAAAGGACGGTTAATTAAGTTAGTTTATCACAGTTGTTATGTAGTTGGTGAATAAAGACAATTCTTTGCTTACACGAATGGCATTGGAGAATTGATCGAGGACATCTGGAATGTAAGCTTTGATTTGATCTGTTGTCAGGTTGAGTTTCAATCCAGTGGTGAGATCGTTTTGACCGATGTCGAATGTGTACAATGCTTGAGAGAAATACTCTTTTCTCGGAAGTAATTGCTCAAACACTCCACCTATACATACAAAATCGGATTACAATGTGTATGTGTATTGATAATCTCGCATTTGTTATATGATTTTGGATAGAAAAAGGTTGAAGCTTTGAGTAACCTTGATTGCGAATGAGTTGTGATCGTGTGAGGAAATCGGAGAACTGAACCAATTGAACGTCGAGTGAGATTGGGCTCGCACCGCTCTGGGAAATGGTGGTGTTTGGTGGCCTGATGGTGGAACCAGCGGTGGCGAAATTCGCACCATGGCTGAAGTTTGAACCGATTGAATCTAAGAAGGCATTTAGGTATGGTAACCCTAATTCCTCCGCTGAGTTCAACAATAGAAATGAATCAAACGGTCGATTGAAAAATCAGTAACGATTTGAAATTTATCATCGAATTTTGAGGAAGTGTATGAATGTTTGTAAGCGAATAAGCACCTATGAAGTCGACGATGAGGCGACCGTCTGAGAAACGACCGGAAGGGGAGTGGAAGAAGGTTTGGCCATTAGGGTAAGGGGCTTGCCCGAAAGCGGCGGAGAGGCCACCGGTGTCGGAATTAGAGTCGCCGAAGTTGAAGATTGCCGGGAAATTGCAAGAGGAAGGAGAGCAAAGTCGAGGATGAATAAGACACGATGCTAACAAGACGAACTTTATCAACCAGAGTTGAGTTTGCATTTTTCTAAATTAGTGTGGCTAAGATAAGAGGGAGAAGATGTAGTAGTACTACTCTTATTTTTCGAAGTAAAAAGTCAATGTTTTTCAGTGTTTTAATTATGTTAAAATGATTGATCCAGAAAAGAATCTAAAAAATGATATACGCATACAAATCATGAAAGTGGAATTAGAGAATCTATTGACTATGTGCAAGAGCAAGAGCAAGAGACGTTGTAGACGCAGAGGCACGAAGAGAACCCACAAAGAATAGACGAACCCCATCAACGAAGAAAATATTAGATTTTGGCTTGAACCCATGACACTAATTTGCACAGAAACCATGACACATTCGTTGCTCATGGAGGGATGTATTTGTGTTTGTGTTCCGGTAGCCAAGTACCAGCAATCTATAATTCCCATTCCCAATTCCATCACAAAGTTAAATATCTCGGCTAAACCCAAGTATCAGAGAGATGATCCTGCATCATTGTTTTAGCAGAATCAATAAACGGCATATCCCCAATATAGCAACATTTGAACTTTTTTACCAAATGTTGACCCTGGATATGGATATTCCGTAGAGATCAATCACGTACCTGAAGCCTTTTCGCAAATTTGGTGTTGATCATTCATTACGATAAGCATAAAGAAGTAGTAGCACATCTCAAATTTGTGTCTCAAACCAACCAAGAACAAGGTTTCCATACGGATCAACATATCAAAAGGAGAGCACTTTAGCAACATAGTCGACTCTTGAGTTTTAGGGCCATAACAGAGAGACACACATCTTCTTTCTTGAGCTATCCAAATACATTGACGCAAACAGAACCATCTTCCACCTTAACTTTGACTTCCCACTTGACAAGAGAGCTAGAAGCATAAACCTTCCCCACTTCTTTCTTCAACTACAAAAAGATATGTGAAAAAAACTTCAAACTTAAGTCTGTAGCACTAACAGCACACTTAACATTGCAGAGATACGTTATAAAAAGTTAAATAACCTAAAAGCATACATACCCTTTAGAGTAGAACTCTAGTAACCAGCCCTGGGGCGGTCATATGGAGCACGGCTGTGCCTCTCACCTCCTGGACCTCCACGGCTGCCACCATCCCTGCTGCTACGTCCTCCAGCACGTTCTCCACTGCGATCAGGTCCATAGCGATCCCTGCCTCCACCATCCCTACCATACCTATCATCCTTCCCACCATACCTATCGTCCCTTGAACTGTACCTATCCTCCTTACCACTGTACCTATCATCCTTACCACCACCGTACCTATCGTCCTTGGCATCGTACCTATCATCCTTTGAGCTGTACCTTCCACCACCACTGCCACCTCTACTAGACTCAGAAGGACACTCCCTTGCAAAATGCCCAGGCTTGCCACATTTAAAGCAGTCTCCACCACCTCCACCTCGCCCACCACCAGAAGGACGGCTTCGGTCACGGTCATACCCACGATCACCACCACGACTGCGGTCACCATCATGGTCTCTGCCTGCCCCACCCTGATGCGGCTGAGCTTTGTCAACAGTGATAGTTCGCCCATCCAAATCCATCCCATTCATTGCCGCAATGGCTTCATCCATAGCTTTCTTCTCATCAAAAGTGATGAAACCGAACCCACGGGAACGGCCAGAGAACTTGTCAAGAACCACCTGTACCATTAATAAAGTATCAAAGATAAGCTCATCTCTAATAAGAGAGATATGATATGATAAAGAATGACACCAAAACCATCATAGTTTCGTTATCTCAGCAAACAAGTATAGATAAAAGTACCTTGGCCTCAAGGAGGTGGCCGTACTTCTCAAAGGCATCTCTGAGGCCACGATCAGACGTTGCCCAGGCAAGTCCACCAATGAAGCAGCGGTACTCGGGATCCCGATCTTCTGACATCTTCTTAAGCACAAACTGCCAAATTTAGTTCCAAGCAAATCAATACGACTCCAGGAAAATCCAGTAAGCGGCATCGTAAGTTTCTTCATCAAGGAGCTAAAGAAAGAAGCTCAGGAAAGCAGATCCTCAAGTATTCACAACGAGAAGAACAGCGATTCGCTATACCAAATCTGAACTTGTTCTCTACCATCATAAACAAAACATCAGGATCCAGGACAATACGAACTTATGGACATGTATCCATGAAGCAAATTTCAATTGGAATCTACTAGCAAACAGCATATTTAGAAAGCGTAATTGCGTGAAGACTGAGTAAAGCTTACAAAACTCGAATCACAATCGGTAGACTAAAAACAGAAGACACAGAAGCGAATCAAATAGTTCAGTATAGTAGAGAACAGTAGAGAAAACGAAAATAACGTACCAGAGAGAGCGGAGAAGATGAGATCTGATCGCGATTTGCTACGGAACCCTAATTTCTGAGTAGAGAAGAAGCAGCTGCAAGCAAAATTTGGCAAAACACACAATAAGAAGGAAACGAAGCAAAAAGTCCTATCGTATTCGCTACCTCACGGGGTACTTCCGTCATTTCGTCATCACTACATATATTGGGCTGTTTGAAAAATCTAGGCCTTAAACAAATGGGCTTTATTGGGCCTTTGAAGAGGGTTTAAAGAGAGGTTTTACCCGCCGCCACCGTCGTCGTGTTTCTCCTACTCCGTCTTCGTCTTCTTCTCAGGTCTCTTGACGAATTAGGGTTTTTGATTTGGGGGAAAAGGAAGAGATGTGGTTTCTATGTGTTTTCTATCACAGACTGTTAGACTTCAGAAAGCCAGAGGTGGAAGCTTTGGCAGAGCTCTTCGGAGAGGAGATTGCAGAGAATGAGACTCTCCAATGGCGTCTTCCTGAGCATCACCATAACGATACTCCATTCCACTTCGTGCAACTTTCATCTGAGGAAATCGCCCAGAACATCGCCAAGCGAAGTAGGATTTCTTCTCTTATCTTTCTCCCAGTTCTTTTCTTTTTTTCTGCTGTTTCTCTAAACCTTGAAAAAAATTGGTGTTAGTATAGGCATTTTGGTGAAAGGAATGTACGAGCTTTGGGGTGAAGGAACTTGCTATGAAGAGCTTAGAGACTCCATTAAAAGCTACCCTGATTCTCGGAAGCTCCCATTTCTCACTCCTGGTTCAACCTTTAGGATCTCTGTCGAAACTTTCGGAAAGGCTATGACTTTCGATGAGCAGAAGGATAGAATTTATTCACTCACTTATATCCCATTCGAGGTAATATTTCCACTTCCATGTGTTTCTTCAGTCTTTATTGGTTTCTGTTCCTTTATGTGAACATTTGGTGTTTGGGGATTTGGTTGTTGCAGGGAAAGGTTAACCTGAAAAACCCAGATCACAACTTTTTTCTAATGGAAATGGATGAATCTGAAGAGAACAATGGACTTCCACCTATTGTTCAACGAAGAATCTTTTTTGGGAGGGAGGTTGGTTTTGCTGATAGGAAGCTTCTACCGACTTTCCAGCTGAAATCTCGCAATTACCTTGGCCCAACTGCTATGGATGCTGAAATGGCTTTCTTAATGGCCAATCAAGCGAAAGCCACGTCTGGAAAACTTGTGTATGATCCTTTCGTCGGTACAGGGAGCATTCTTGTTTCTGCTGCACGTTTTGGCGCAATGACAATGGTTTGCAATACCCTCCTCAGTTTCTTGATACCCTTTTCTTTCTTCTTCTTTGTTGTAAACTGACAAAATAGTTATTGAATTTAGGGTGCGGATATTGATATCAGAGTAGTGCGTGATGGACGTGGTCCAGACTGTAATGTTTGGAGCAATTTCAAGCAGGTTAGTGCTGTAATTGTAACTTCTCTTGTTATGTTATCGTTCTTTCGTTTCCATATCTGAACATATATCATTGCTTATGCAGTATGGACTACCTATGCCAGTTGCTTTACTTAGAATGGATAATAATCTTCCTCCTTGGCGTTCCGGGCTTAAGGAGGTAACACACTCTCTCAGTTCTTTCATCGTCATCTCTAGTGTTACTAGTTGAGATCACATGTTTATGTCTTCTGTATTCGTCTGTGCAGATCTTTGATGCGATCATCTGTGATCCACCTTACGGTGTTCGAGCTGGTGGGCGTAAATCCGGTGGGAGGAAAATCCTTAGAGGGACGGTGGATCCTTACACTGTCCCTGAGGACAAAAGAACAGACCACATTCCATCCACTGGTGCATATAGTCTAGTGGAGTGTGTTCACGATCTGCTTAACCTAGCTGCAAGAATGCTGGTGATGAAAGGCAGGCTAGTGTTTTTCTTCCCGGTTTTGAGAGATGAGAATGGCGGTGAGGTTAAGTTTCCTGAGCACCCGTGTTTCAAGTTAGTCGCTGTCTCTGAACAGATCTTGAGCTCGCGGTATAGTCGGGTTTTGCTGACGATGGTGAAAGTGGAGCCTTACAGTGAAGAGATTGAAGAAGCTGCTCGTTTGATGCATTTGGAGTTTAGAGAGAACCATCTTAAGTGGTTAGAGGATGGTAACATTCATTCCTCTGTGTTTAAGCCTTCTGATGCTTCTCAGATACATGCTGATTCCAAAACCTTTAAAGATCCAAAACCCAAGTATAGAGGCAAGTATGTGTAAGCATAGGTTTTGTCTTCTTTTTGTTGTATTCTTTTGATATATGCGGAACAATTGCTTTGTCTTTCTTGTTGTGTTTGTATTTCCAATCTAAATCAACTTTTAAGGGGTTGTTGACGAAGAAATGTGTTAAGGATACTACATATCAAAAGAGTTGAGAAAGCAGAATTAACTACAAAAAATATGATAATCTAAGTTTTGGAAAAGTCTTAAAATGTAACAGA
Organism: Microthlaspi erraticum; assembly: GCA_902728155.2. NCBI lineage: Eukaryota > Viridiplantae > Streptophyta > Magnoliopsida > Brassicales > Brassicaceae > Microthlaspi > Microthlaspi erraticum. The sequence goes on along the minus strand of CACVBM020001884.1, from coordinate 268,677 downwards.
AGAGACACATTCTCTTTTGAGACACACACGCCTTCGCTGCGCAGAAGACCAAAAACAAAACAACGAGGCTCCAATTCCGAAGATGAACAACAAACAAAACAAAGATCAAAGATTAGAGTTTTTTCCAAGGAGATGATAAATTTTTATTAATATATATAAATTAACGCCTCTCTAAGTCTTCTTCAAAAACTGGGAACTGTGTACATTCCACATTTGGCTGTTCTTCCTTTCCTTACCATCCTTCCCTAGACGACGACCTGTCGAAAACCCAAGAAATCAGAAATCAATATGACATGGACTCCCACATTTCTACTTAACTTAAAGACATGAGCCTAAATGTAAACATCTTTGTACCAAAAGAGATTTAGATACTAATGGACCACTAACTAACCTGTTGTTGAAGAATCCACGCTCTTTGCTTCCTTGGAAGTTTCTTCGCTGATCATCTACAGGTCTAACCCAGGCATCGACTGCGCCACGTGATCTAGGTCTCTCCATGGATTCAAAACTCCTTGACTCATCGATTGATCCAGACCGGGAATGTGTTCTTTCTGAATATGAACCGGTTCTGCCTGCACCGGACCCGGGCCTCTCAACTGGTTTCTGCCTGAACCTGACTTTGTCGTCCAACTCACGGGTTAGTATTTCAAGATCCTTCTCTTTCCCACGTATAGTTTCCGGTAAATCTTGGTGGTTATTATTACTGCCAGGTTCTTGATCAGATTCCTTGGTCTCTGGCGCAATGGATTCTTTCTCGAGCTTTTTCCTTAGCTCTTCAATCTCTTCTTTCAACATCTTCTCTTCTTCTGTTTCAGGCCTGGAAAAGTTGATTTTCACAACACAGAGATCAATATCCGATTGTCATAAAGCTCATAAAAAAGCATCACAGAGTTCATAACATAAGAAAAATGCCAGCTCAGATAACACGCAAGAGAAACAAGAAGTTATCAATCATCAACACAAGAAGAGCTCCATTGAGAGAACATCACATCTGCGTGCCCGAGATATGAAACTCATAGAAGCTCAAAACATTTTACAGGAAAGAAAACCAATGAAGACTCTATAACTAAAGTACATAGTATCCTTTCAAGTGCCAAAACTACTTGGAGTTATCAGTTCAATACAATATAATCTACTACTAAATTCATGCAACTACATAGAGATTGACTTGTGGCATAATGTATCAAGCAGTTAAATATTACTTCAAAGTTCCAAACTTCCTCGTTGGTCAAGTAGAAAATCACCATGCAGCAAAATAAAACCATTCAGATAACTGCAGCAACATAGTATTGAAACAAATCCACAATCCTTAATGAAACTTAAAAAAATCCAGATGAGCAAGGACCTGTCAACTCTGCGATGCTCGAGTTCCATATCCATCTTACGCCAATCCTTCCCTTGTTCCTCCAACAACACTTCTCTCGGCTTCGCATCGCCAAAAGGATTCACCTTTGGTCTCGGTTTCACCGCATTATTCAATCCTGTACTCTCAGACCTGTTAGACTGAGCACTCGAAGGTCTGCTCGAATGTGCACTCGTTGGCCTACTCGTTTGAGAACTTCCTTTCTTAGCCTCAATCTCCGAGTCAAGCTTCTTCCAGTCTAAGCCTTTCTCCGCCAAAACATCCTCCCTCGGTCTAGCTGCTCCAAACGGGTTCGGCTTATTCGTTTTCCCAGCAGTTGGTGGAGTTTCGGTCGCTGCTGACTCAACCTTTCGTGGTTCCAAAACCAAACGACGACGTTCCTCCTGAACACCACCTCCTGCTACTACTCCTCTAGACCAACGGTCAGAGTCACGGTTTGAATCACCGAAATTCGACCCAAATGTAGGTGATCTGACCGGAGCTTGCCTTTTCCCTGCAGCCCAATTATCTGTTTCGTCAGCTTTAGAGAAGCCACCACCACCTCCACTGCTAAATCCGCCACCACCTCCGCCACCGCTGCTAAAACCGCCACCGCCACCGCCTCCGCCTCCAAACCGACCCTGTCGTCCTTGATCGAAAGATGGGAGAGGTTTTTTGGCTTTTCCCCAATCATCAACCTCATCAGCTCTCGAAGGTTGAGCGAAATCCGAAACCCTAGACGGAGGTCCCCTCCTGTCATCGTCAAATCCAGCGCCGTAGGATCGCCGACCATCACCTCCACCATTCCACGGCCCATCGGAATCATCTCGATCTCTCCCCATTCGACCAGGAGGTCCACTAGAACGGGCTCCGTAAGAAGAGAATCCGCGGCCTTGTTGCATTTCGTCCTCCGAGCGTTGCCTGGGACCAGTCGGCAGCTGAAGAATCTCTTGCTGCGTCAATCCAACGGAATTTCTACCCGCAGCCGCAGGTGCTGTGTAAGCACCCGATGCAAACTCCGATAGAGTCATCTTATTCTTCTTCTTCTTAGACTTGGTGTTGTTCACAGCATCCTTCAGGCTCGGAAAACTCTGCACATCCGCCGGAGCGGCCGTAGCCGTAGCCTCCGCCGCCTGCTCTTCATCGGCACGCTCCGCTTCGTCCGCCCACGCACCAATTCCAATCCCACCCCAAGGTTTCGACATCCAGAATCTCACAAATTCCCAGATCTAAAAACCGCAAGATGCTGATGTGAAACAGAGAGATCTATCTATATCGCGAGGCACAGAGAAATATGAAAAACTGAGAAAGTGAAAAGATCTAATGCTCCGACGAAAGCTTAATCCAGAAGATTATTCCTTTTGCGTGAATGTGAAAATTTCCTGGGGAAAATTCATAAAAAGATTGAGATTTATTCCTGTGAAGTTGTTTTTGCATGCTTCTCAACGAAGGAGAGATGGACGGAAAAACAAACGTCACGCGCTAGAGACGCGTGTTGATTGCACGCACCACTCAGTGACGAGAGCTTAAAGGAAGTTACGGCTAGAGCGTATGGTCACGCGACGTGTAAGCAAGCGACGGTTGACTTCAATGAAATGTACGGTCAGAAATGTATCATCTATTCAACCATCCTTTTTAATTATAATGACATAATTATTAATGGCTCAATTAGGTCGATAATTAATTAGACAAACGTTAATTACATTTTTTATTTTACAAAAAAGATAAATATTTATGCTATTTTTTCTTAAATTTGTCTGTTATTTAAAGTAAAAAACATGTTTTTAGAAAAATATCACTTACCTTTTGTATTTTTGGGAAACTTTTTCCTTACCTAATACCGTTGGCTCTGTTATTTTTATGATAAAGCATAGTATCCATAGCTCTGGTTTTGAAGCATAGGTTATACATAAACTCCATTTTTATAAGCTAAAGATGGAAACATAACTATGGTGAAAAGACAACGATTTCGTATGGAGAAGGTAAACGAAAGGAGAGTTATGCATTGGTACAATGGAGAACGAACAGAGCAGGACCATGAGATTCGACTTGGATCGACACTGAATCTTTTGTTGGTCCGAAATCTTTGCCGCTCCATAACTCGTGGCTCTTACACGAAGCTCCTACAAGATTCTTCTTGTACTGAAGAGCCTTGGCAATATCTGAAATCTTGGCTGATATCGTTGTCTTCACCGGATTTAAGTTGAAAAAAGCGACGTATACTTCTCCTCTTCTTCCCGTGGCGATCCAAGAACGAACACCACTGGAGCTAGCTTCAGCTTCAGAAGCTGAGTAACAATGTCAAACGGAAAATGTCGAAGAAAGAGACGATCATTTTTAAGTTGATCTGTAAGGAAACTACCTTTTACTGGGTTTAACACTGCGCAGAGACCGGAGTAACTGTTTTCTAGTGTTCCATTACTGTGGAGCTCCCACATCTGAAGATTATAGAGCATGTTATATGAAAATGAAGATATATGATCTTATGGTAACTTCATAGCGAGAGAGATCAAGTACCTGGTTTGCATCTGGTTTGCAAGGTGATAAAGAACCTCGACTAAAATCTTTCGAAGTGAGCTTTTGCTTGGAGGAAGCTCCTAAACAAGACTCTGCTTTATCATCTGTTTGCAAATGAAGCTTGCCTTGATAAAGCTGGTTGTGTTTTATCTCCTCACCGCTGCACACAAATGAAGGAGATGAATTGGTTTAAGAGCGGTTTATGAAATTGTAAAGCGAGTTGGAAGAAAAAAGAAACATACGTAGCAAGAAGAGCTTTTCTGTTGTATAAGCAAAAGGGCTTCTCTGGTTTTTGGCTAGAGTATTGGTTCCAACAGATTTGCCCACGGTTCTTGTCTACAAGAGACCAAGTGTTGGCTTTCGGTTCTTTGCAGCTAGTGAGACCAAAAGCATGTTTAGTCGAAATGTTGTTCCCCTTTGGATGATGAGGACGGCCTTTGCGCTTATTCCTAGATACTCTTGTTGCAGTGATGTAAGGAAACTGTAAGAAACAGAAAAAGGCAGAGTTTGAAGACAAAAATTTGTAAATTCCAAATAGTGATATGAGCTTTGACTGAATTTATGATTCTACAAACCTCCTTGTTATTAGAGCTAAAAGAGTTTATTTCCAGAAGTGTAGGATTTGTGATGAGATTATAAGTAGCGTCATCGAGCTTTCTCACATCACCTCCAAACATGAGAGGGGACTTTGCAATAGACCACAATGTCATCTGAACAATAAGCAAAAAAGAAAAACGTTGAAATGTGGTTTAGAGGATTACTAATAAACTATGAGCTCTGAAGCTAGAGATAAACCTGTGACTTCTGTTCTTCTATATTAAGATTACACGCTCGATGAGGTCCAAAGTTCGTACCTTTACCAAACATCAAGACAATACAACGTTAACTGGAATCATCTTCAGAATTGGGATCATAAGATGTGTTAAGTCAAACCTTGATCAGTAAGCCATCCAAGAGGTAACATATCTAGGTCAGGCCATGATTTTCCTTGTAACCCTTGTGCACCAATCATACTAGAAGCAGACAAATCCCTAAAAAGAATCACAAATTACATGACACCATGGTAAAAAAGCTTGACAAAAGGATTATCAGCTATGTACAGTAATACACACGAAGCTTGACCTCGAGATATCGAAATGTGAAACGACGTCTTTCCATGTGTCCCAGTCATCACCTGTGATTCTGTACATGTTAACCAATTGACTAACTTCTTTAGCCAATGCAGGTGTCACACTCGTCCCTGGAGATATTGAGTACAAAACAGGCCGATCAAGCTCCTTCAGAACCTGCGACAACAAAAATAATATTTCATTTCCATGTACCAATGACTTCAAACAGAAGATTGTAGAAACTACATACCTCTGACACAAGAGTTATCTCCTCTAGGTTGAAGTCAGTCCCAAATACGCAGTCATGCTTTACTAAAGACCAAGAAAACAAGACAAAGATTATGATATTAAACTGAGATAAAGAATGTTATGTATATGATGAAATCAATTCTCTTCTCTTACTGAAATCTACACCCCATTCAGCATATTGTCGATAAAGAGACCTCAAGAAGGCTTTTCCTGCACCAAGCTTTGTGTTCACACTCATGAACCCATGTGACATCCACACACAAGCCTTCTCTTTCATCCCAATATCTTTCGCTCGCCACTGTCTACCAGATTCTTCATAAGCACCTCCCTTTAACCAATAAAAAAAGATTCAATTTCTAACTTCTGGACAAAACTTTACTGGTTTAGGCCGGAAAGATATAAGAAATAAAATACCTTAACACTATCCATAACGAGAGTATTTGCGTTGTAAGCCTGTGTGCTTATCCCACCCATGACATGAATCCCAAACTTCAAACCCATTCTATGAACTTTCTCTGCAACTTCAGTGAAACCTTTGCCTCCTTTAGACGATGGCCATCTTGCTGGATCAGGATGCATCCTCCCCCATTCATCAATCACATCGTACCCAAGAGAGTCCACGAAAGCTCCTTCTACTTTCTTTCTATACCAAAGGTAATCCACCACAACATACTGTATCCAAATCCAATTCCAAATGAATAAAAAAACTCAATTTCAAATCGTAAAGGGGATCAATTTCATTAACCACAACAACAAGAAAAATGAAAGATCCATTTGTGAAAACATTTACCTGGTATCCATGAGGAAGAAGACGCTTTGAAATGATTTCTGCGCTCTGCAAGAACTCAGCTTCAGAGATAGTCCAGCAAAAGGAATCGTACGAATTCCATCCTCTTGGAGGAAAGCTCGCGTGTTCGTTGGATCTTACGTTAATCGATAAACTGAAATTTGGGTATCGGTCAGATAGTGAACACTCGAATTAAAATCAGAATCTAAATCGACCCAGCAAATAAAGCTTGAATTTTTCAAGACGGAGTCACAGTGGAGTGAAGCTAAAATAGATAGGTGGGAGTACCTATAAAAGGAAAGATTGAGGATGATGATGATGAAGACTATGAACCGGGTCGACCCGGTTTTCTCAATGGATAGTCCGACCATAGCGATGAGAGAGCCGATTACGATGTTTGTTTCCTCTTTAAGTTTTAGAGAAGCTGAGAGAGTAGAACACGCGATCGTCGTTAATGGCGGGTACTACTAGTAGCGTGACAGTGACAAGTTAAGAAGATATGGATTAGATTAGTAACCGTTGAACTATTTTTAAGAGAAATTAAAATGTGTAACACAAAACCTTTTTTCACAAAAGAACTTTTCGCTTTTGTCACACTGTTTTTTCATATCTCTAAAGTCTTGCATGTTCTTTTGGCAAACAGATAAGCAAGTGTACGAAATTCCCATTTCACACCTGATTTTGACAACTCAACTGCATCTCACAAATGCGAGTATAACAGAACATGTATCTCAGTGTGAGAGCGAGTGTAAGAGTTTTTGTTGTTGTTGGTGGTTTCAAGTTTAATCTCAGTGTCCACGCACAACATTCATAACTCTACAAGGATTAAACCTCAAAGTCTAGACTAAATCCTGAGGTTTATAATATTTTTTCTTCCTATGGAGTCAAAACAGAGAGACAGCTCAAAGTATCTTTGTAACCTTTTTTTTCTTCACTAGGAACTTTACATAATATCAAAATGATTACAAAGATAGTATGTGAAAGGCTCTGAAGGGTTAAACAATAAGGAAAAAAGGAAGAAAAATAAACTACCAAATCTCTATGGTTTGTTGCTCCTCAGACAAAATCAAGACAACTCATCTCCTTTTTTTCTTTCTTTCTAAGCCAATCAGCTCACAATGCAAAAACAAAAGCATCATCAAGCTTTACACATACATGGAGTGAGTGGATTTTCCCAAAGATCGTAGTTAGGGAAAGTTTCTTCAGGCAAACCGGTTCTTGTTTGATGGGTTACAACTACATCTTCCACAAAAGTTGCCCATCCCATGTAAGGATCCCCAAATGATTTCGACATTAAACCTTTGTCCGGTTTGATTGATTTCTGGCGATGGCCCATATATCTCCGAGCTCCAATGATCAGTTTTGCAAAGTTCCCACCGTGTGTCATCACAAACACATCTGACTTCAGACACACCAAGAAATCTAGAGCAGCAAGGCTTGTTACGTGCTTTCTAAAGCTTGTTAGTTCCTCTTTGCCTGCTAAATCCTCCTTTGTTACCTGGTTTTGAAAGCACGATTCTGATTTCTGAGAGACTATGCCTTGTTGATTCATTCTAGTATTTAACGAGATAGGTTCCAGAGTTTCTTACCAAATTTGGGAACATGTTTCTTAGTGGAGCCATACGGTTTTGGCCCCCATAGACCTGACCTGATGCTACGTAGATTTGTGTTTCTTTTGGATACCCCATTGCGCGTAGGATCACAGCAACTTCTCCTGGCTCGAGAGGGCATCGACCTTCTTTGCGCTTCTGCAATGCCAGCTGCCAGAGATGGGAGCCATTCTGCAAAAACATGTCAATCAAATTCATTAAGGCAAGCTTGTTTAAGCACCAGCTAGAAATAACTGCATGTTTTTTCAAGTCACCTTGAAACGCCGAGGCCATTCTTTTTGTCTGTATTCTGCCATTTTAACTTTCTCTTCCCTTGTCCCCACGAAATCACAGAACGATAGACCAACCATTCCTTTCTCGAATCTAAGATGAAGAGCCCTATACAAGAGATATGTATATAATTTTGAGTCAAAAGGATGCTTAAGGGCCCAAGCTGAAACAAAGTTTAAAATGTTTGATATCTCATACATGTATGGATTTGGATTTCCAGTGCGATTTCTCATTCTAGAAACAAGTGAATCAGCCATCTGCTCTATCTCTGGGAGAAATTTAAGAGCGTGATAATTTACTCGGCATCGTAATCTGTTGATTTCTTGAGGTACATTGTCGTACCTGAAAAAGTTCCAGCACAAGAAGGAAATATCATTCATCGTTTGTAAGAACTTTCTGAAAGTTTGAGCCCTATAATATTTGAATATATAGAGTACATACCCAAGTCGATCGACAAAAGGCTTCAAGGCCATTATCTTCTTCTCCTTTATCCGAGGCAAAACATTGTCTATATAGAATTGAGCTGCTGCATATTTGGGAATGTTTTTGACTGTTCTTCTGCAGAAAGACAAGTAAACAACCAAGGTCAAAATATTGATTGATTTTACTTCAGATATATACACAGGAAGCCCCCAGTGACGCCATAAACCCAAGAAGTTCAGTTTTTTAAATCTTCAAACAATTATATCATCAACAAATGAATAAAGAGTTGAGAAGCAAACCTTATACTAGAGAATAATTCTGCTTTGTCAGTGAACCAGTCAGGTATATCTCGAACGATCCGTACATCGTCTTTCAAGTAATCAATGAAATGATCTACATCAAAAATGTCTTCAAATTTTCTGCAAAAGAAAGCTAACATCCTCAGAAAACTATAAAGAAAGCAGAAGAGTACCTGACTTCTTTATCACAGTGCTCAGAAAAATCATAACTAGGATACATAGTCGCAGCAGTGACCAGAAACTTAGAAAAGCAATCCAATATCTACATAAGCTTACGTTTGGTCTTTCCAAATTTGGTCTTGCTTTAGTACTGGTAGAATCAGAGTTGCGTTCATAATCTTGGCAACAGCTACTGCATTACAGATCTGTGGGGGAAATGCCATAAGCATAACTCAATCTTCCAAAAATGAAAGAAAAGAAAACAGCAGCCATTTTTGCATAGGAGATAAAAAGTATGACAGATACATACAGCGATTCTCTGCTGATTCAAACCACCCTCAGCATGAATGAAAACATAGCCATTTGTTTGGTTCTCAGGAGGAAGATCTGAAAAAAAGATGAAAATTGCTTATAAGCTGACATCAAACTCACGCAGAAATACAGAACAAGAGCACATGACAATGTCAATGGCGATCCTCTAGCTCTTAATACCTGAGATCCCACCAACTCGCCGCTCAGCGCAAGGCTTCCAAGAAGTTGTAGCAGACAAAGGATTCTCCCATGGAGAAGGTGACTCTTTTACCTAGAAATGCAAACAAAAACACACAATTAGATTTAAGGGGATTCAAAGCTAACGCATTTGACAAAGTTTCAACACTTACATGAGGACAGTTAAGCACAATTCCATCTTTTTTACACAAATATGGTGCATTCTGCAAAAATTAAGATAGAGAGAAGAGATCTTAATTTGAGAAATGTGAATTCGTAAGTAAAAAATACAAACCCTTGATTCATAAGTAAGCAAATACTTTCCCAAATCGATTAAGGAGTTTCAAAATAGAGCACGAATCAATGCCAGAAGATCTTAGTTCTTAGATCGAAAGAGAGAGAGCTTACCAAGTGATTGATAATCCCGTAAACGGAGATCAAGCTCGCAACGGCGAGAATCAAAATCAAGAGTATCGATAATTTATTCTTCTGAGGAGAAGCCCTAGGATCGTCGCCGAGGAAAGGGAACAAAGAGTGAAGCCCAGATACTGACCAGATCGGACGGTCTCGATCTCTCGAGGGATGACGTGGGCGGCCATCCTCGTCGTCTCCTCCGCTGGGAGAGTGATCGTGTACGTGAGGCGACGACGAGTCCTCGTCTCCGCCACCAGCACGTAGCGGAGAGGAAGAAGATCGGCTCCCGACAGAGCTCGAGTGCCGCAACTCCGCCATTGCTCTCCTCGGGCTAAAAGTCGCCAGCTTAATTACCGATTCTCTCTTTCTTTCTCTATATCTCTCTCTCTTTCAATCTATCTCTGAGGATTACTTTCTTCAGCTTACGCTGCCATGTGAGGGAGCTTGGAGAGACTCAAAACAACACTCAACAAGACGGGATTAAAGAAGCTTTTTTGAAAGGCTTGAATGTTCATCTTCAAAAGTCAAAACTCTCCAGACGAAACAGAGTATTACGTTATATTTACAATTGCATCCCTAAATCTTCTTATAATTTACCTAACCACCCCTAAATCTTTCGATTTGGTCTCATTTCCAAACCTCCTTTTAAACCTAGACATTCTCCATCATCTGTCAAGTGGCTCTTTGATCTCTCCGGCGAGATTCCGACCAACAACGTGACCGGTAAGTCGAATTCCGATTCGATTGTTTCTCTCTCGATTCTGTGTACTCTCTAAGAGATGATTTTGGGACTCTGTTTTGCAGAAATCGAGTGAAGGGATAACATTTCTCGGGAAGATGAACACGATAGCGAAACGAGTTACGGGGTTAGTGACTCGGGCGAGTCAGTACCAGTTGCAGCAGGAGCGAGGGATTAGAGTGAAGGTGATCTCCGGGGATCTGGACAAGGCGCTGACGGTTTTGCAGAGGAAGATGCAATCGAGCGGAATGGAGCGGCTGATAAAAGCGACGCAGACTCACCACATTAAGAACTCGGAGAAGAAGGTTCTCGCTAGGAAGAATCTCGAACGAAGGATCAAATCCATTGACTTTGCTCGCAAACTCCAGTCGATCCTCATCAAGAAAGTCAGGTATGTTTCCGATTAATGTTCGCATTTAGTGGATTAATGAACTAGTTCGATGGATTGGGTATGATAAAAGCTTGAATTTTGATAGAGTTACATGAAAATTCACTCTAGGCCTAGCTTCTTCCTCCACTTTGTAGCTATAATAGGATTCAACAGATTTTGATGGTTTTTTCTCATTTTCTTCTTTGCAGAGGTTTATGAGAGCATGAGCCGAAGCAATGGTGCTGCTATAACCCATTCATCATCTTCTTTCCATTACATTTTGAGGGAATTCATGTTGATCAGTACTAGTTTGTGATATAACACAATTTTTTTCACTTTTGATGAATGGAATTGGTATAATCTTGGATTACCATTAGTTTGTTTACTCTATGAATAATCTAAACCCCATACGGAAAGGCTTGTCTTTTCGAAGTCAGATTCTTGAACAGAGACTGAAGTTACCATCTTGGATTCTGGCTCATAGATTCTAAAATGTCACCATTTCAGATATATTCATCAGAAAAGTCTTAAGTGCTCAAAGTAACCTGTAAGTTCTTAATCCTGTTTTTCTTTCTTTCTGAAATCAAGAATGTAGGCGTACCACGAATAAAAGAAATTGGAATTACAAAGTCTTTCTTTTTGGCTTTGCTTCATCTATAGAGCCTGATTTTTTTATCTAGTCCAAAGAATCTACAAAAAAGATTACTTGCTTCATTGTATTAGTTTCCTTCTTAGAGAGATTATTTCCAACAACAAGAATCATTGCTTGAACTTCTCACCAAGTTATCCTCTCTCTCATTTTGAAACTTAGAAACAGTTCTCACTCTTCTTATGTCACCATCTTAGACCCAATTTCCTTTTGATGCTTTGTTGCTTCTTCCTCCTAAATGTCTCACCATCACTATGAAACCAACCCTCATTTCGCAAGACTTCAACCACAGAACCAACATGTCAAAGGCGGTGGTGGTGCTTCTACCTCACAATCATCTCCCCATGACCAACCGCCCATCCCCCACCACAAAACCCCTAAATCTCACCACAAAGCTCCACCGGGAATCCTAACCAAGCCTCGTGGTCGCGACCGTCAAGGCCCTGTCCAAGAACATCCACATTCCGCAATACCTTTACCTCTAAGTCCAGAAGATAAACAACCACCACGAAAGACTTCAAACTCTGCAAAAATACCATTACTATCATCAAGCCCTGAAGATAAACAACCACCACGACGACCTCCAAACTCTTCAAAAAGACCATTGCTACTAAGCCCTGAAGATCAACATCATAACCATCAACAACAACAACAACGACCTCCACCACCACAACCACCGCGCGGTGCAGGCGGCGGCTATGCAACATCATTACCTCCAATACCCAAACCAACTCCATGGAGAACCGCTCCAACACCGTCACCGCATCGCCGCGGTCGACAACGGTCACCACCGCCTTCAAGAGATCAGACAAACGCGATGACATGGTCAGCTGCATTTTGCTGTGCCGTTTTCTGGATCATTGTCATTCTCGGCGGTCTCATCGTCCTAATCGTCTACCTCGTGTACCGTCCACGCTCTCCTCACATCGACATCTCAGCGGCTAACCTAAACGCTGCGTATCTCGACATGGGGTTTCTTCTAAACGGAGATATGACCATTCTAGCAAACTTCTCAAACCCTAGCAAGAAAAGCTCTGTGGAGTTTAACATTGTGACGTTCGAGCTTTACTATTACAACACACTCATAGCGACTCAATACGTTGAGCCGTTCAAGGTTCGTAAGAGAATGTCGATGTTTGCGAATGTTCATCTCGTGAGCAGTCAAGTCATGCTTCAGCCAACGCAGAGCCGGGAGCTGCAACGTCAGATTGAAAACGGGCCGGTTTTGTTGAACCTGAGAGGAACGTTTCACGCACGTTCGTTTATTGGGCCGTTGTTTAGGTACTCTTATTGGTTGCATACTCATTGCAGCTTTTCATTGAATAGTCCTCCTGCAGGAACTATGCGAGCTAGACGATGCAGTACCAAACGCTAGTGTTTTCAGCGGTTTGTGTCTCTTTTTCTTTTTGCCACATTTAGAAATAATTAATTTTATGTACTCATTGATATTACAAGATTTATTAATGTTACGATCATTTGATTTCTAAATGCCTCGTTAGTTTCTGTATAGTAGAAATGTTCCACACTTTAGAGGTTGTTTTACATTTAACTTTACCAATGTTACACGAAAAGAAAAGAATAATATTCAAATTTGATCTAAATCTTCTGTGACTTTTTAGTCACTTATTTTGATAAGCAATGGGGAAAATAATCAATAAGGTTCTTTGTCTTAGTAAAGCACCCGAAATGTTGCCAAAGAACACTGAATTAAATTATCCCTTCAAACAAACAGAGACTAGAGAAAAAGAGTCATAACTCATAACAAACAAAGCCCAATAGTGGCCAATGAAGCCCAACATAAATGAACAATGTCTTGGACTCTTGGAAGCTGGAGGCGGTTTGACCCGTAATGAATCAACCCGACCCGTTCGCCCAAATCTGGTCCAGAGCGGTTTGCCCGGAGCTCAAGAAACATCCCTCCATAATTTTGCTTTTCTTATTCTTCCTCATCGTCATTCGTTCCTTCAGCTGCTCTCACACTTCTTGAGCTTTGTTAATTTCGCATATCAAATTTCATTGCTTTTCGTTGCCAAGGTATGTCAAAGATCTCCAATTGAGATCTACCGTCTTTATTTTGGCTTTATAATGAAGTGTTAGGTTTATGGTTTTTTACACAGTAAGCTTAATCTCGAGTTAGATCCGATTTGAATTGTGAAAGGAAGCTCCTTTATTTATATCTGATTCCGGGTGTATCTCAAGCTAGTTAAATTTCACGAATTTGACGGATTTTCTGATGATTTTGCAAGGTTATTGACAATGAAGCTTGATACTAGTGGATTGGAGACAACAATGCCGATGATTGGGTTTGGATCAAACAGCGAGATGCTTGATGGGTTTTCTTCTGTACCGTCGTTCGATCTTCCCCGTACAACCGACGTGAGCTTTAGTTATCGAAATTGAATTTCTTTTTTGGATTCCAGTTTGCAAAGGGTGTTTTTGAATTGTGAATTTGCTTTTTTTTTTTGTTGTTTAGTTTGATGGGTTTCAGAAAGAAGCTGTGCAGATGGTGAAGCCTGCAAAGGGTACAACCACGCTCGCGTTTATCTTTAAAGGAGGTGTTATGGTCGCTGCTGATTCTCGAGCTAGCATGGGAGGATATATCTGTATGTTTTCTCTTGTTGGCTGCTTTGGCTTTTTTGTTGGATTGTTAAACGAATTTATAATCTTTGTTATGTGTTTTCAGCGTCGCAATCTGTGAAGAAGATTATTGAGATTAATCCTTATATGCTTGGTACAATGGCTGGTGGAGCTGCTGACTGCCAATTCTGGCATAGAAATCTTGGAATTAAGGTACTTCAGACTCTAGTTTTGTTAGCTTCGTGAATTAATGATTGGCTCTGTCATTTGCTGTGGCAATAGGTTTCTTATCACTTGTCTAATATAGCTTGTTTATTGATATCCAAATTGCCTTGTTGGAGACTTTGATTTTGTTAGAGCATGTGTCTCTTTGGATTATAGGCATGTATATTTCTGTTTGTTGTGGTGGCTTTAGCTCCTCTGTAATGTGAAGTAAACGTTTATTTATGTTGTGGAGTTGCTGTTGTACGCAAAGGCAATGTATACCAAATCTGCACTAAGCTGGAACTATGTGTGGTTGATTTGTTCTATTCGCAGTGCCGTCTACATGAACTGGCAAACAAAAGAAGAATCTCTGTTTCAGGAGCATCAAAGCTTCTTGCCAACATGCTCTATTCATACCGTGGAATGGGACTCTCTGTCGGCACAATGATTGCTGGATGGGATGAAACAGTAAGTTCCTTTCCCTGTCGATAATTTCACTCAACAAAGCTAAAATTGTAACAACTTTTGTTTGGATTAGGGCCCTGGATTGTACTATGTGGACAACGAAGGAGGACGGCTCAAAGGAGACAGATTCTCTGTCGGTTCCGGTTCACCATATGCTTATGGTGTTCTTGATAGCGGGTACGGTCTAGAAAACATCATTGTCTCAGCTTCTCTTTTAGTCCAATCCCAAACCAAAATCTGATTCTTGAGTCTTGACTTGTTCAGATACAAATTCGATATGTCGGTTGAAGAAGCCTCGGAATTAGCAAGGAGATCGATCTATCATGCTACATTCCGTGATGGAGCTAGTGGTGGAGTTGCTAGCGGTAAAGAACAATCCTTTCTTCTTTATGATATCAAGATTGTATAGTTTTTTTGATGTTTGTATTGAACTTTTTTCCCAAAATGTTTTGTAATCAGTGTACCACGTTGGGCCTAAAGGATGGACGAAGCTTTCCGGAGACGACGTTGGCGAGCTACATTACCATTATTACCCTGTGGCTCCAGCTACCGCCGAACATGAGATGGTGGAGGCCGCTGAGTAAATATTCTCCATAGCTTTTAAGAGATTTATTTACTTCACTCCTGCTTCGTTATTCCTATGAACAGAGTCATAGATTCATGTTTCCTTTTGTATTGCGATTGATGGAGACTTTTAAGGTCTGGCCACCAGTATCCGTGGCCATATTAGAACATTAGGGTATCTGGGGATTGCATGCGAATAAATGAAAATTGATTGATATTTCGGATCAGGTTGGATGATAGATATCGTGTATGTTTTGTTTTCTTTCCTTTTTTTGCCATGGTATTTGTTTTAGAGTTATTTACATCTAAAGGCACTTATGAATTTAAAACTTACAATAAAGGCACTTGTTGCTACCAGGTGACTTTGAGGGGTTGGAATTACTAAATGACCCTTACTTTAACTCACAGTAATCCACCGTTTCACCTTCTATGATTTTTATTGTCCAAATTTCACTTTCGAGCCGTAAAGGAGAACCGCCGAGTGACGAAAACCCTAACCCGTCGTCTCCGTCAATTGTCGACGCCGTATTTCCTCACCTTCTCCACAGAATCACTAATTTATCGAGTTCTGTGTGTCCATCGTTCGAATAGGCAGGCGTGTGTTGATCCGGTGAACTTAAAAGCGAGTCCGTAGGTGACGAAGGAATCCGCCGTCTTATTTTGAAGCGTAATGGAAGGTAACTAGTGTTTGTCAGGCACGTTAGCAAATTGAATGGGTCAACTTTGAATGACACTTTTTCCCGTAAAGTGGTTGGCTCCCTATACGCAAGGTTATAATGGTTACTATAACTTATTAAGAAAGACATGCCATCCACGACGTCGTGAACAGATAGACTATGTTGAACGTACTTGCAGACCGTTTGTAGTATTCGGATATCTCCCGTGTACCATATACATGAAATTCCTTATTCCTGCAATCCGTGGGTACTCCTCCCGATGGTTTTACATTTGTGTCCAGAGGCTTTAGTTGGAGGTGTATAGGTATAATGTATGTAAGTGTAATTACACCTTTAGCGAACAATTAGGCCAGTGGCGCTTAGCAATCCACGATCAACAATCCATGCGGATGGTTCAATACAGACTATACTTGGGGGTGTATAAGTGTAATGTACGTATGTGTAATTACAGTTTTAGTGTATATATTAGGCAAGTCGGTCTTGGTTATCCACGCTTAACCATCCACACGGTTTGTCAGGCACGTTAGCAAATTGAATGCAACGGTGGTGTTTGTGCAGTGAGTGCATGTACGGTTCCGTATGGGCTTGGCTATCCATGATCACCCGTCCACGCGGATAGTTGAATACAGACTTCACTTGGGGGGGTATAAGTGTAATGTACGTATGTGTAATTACAGTTTTAGTGTATATATTTGGCGAGTTATCCACGCTTAACCATTCACTCGGTTTGTCAGGCACGTTAGCAAACTGAATGCAACGGTGGTGTGTGTGCAGTGAGTGCATGTACGGGGACGTATGGTTGCCATGTTAAATGTTCTTCGAGACGACGGTGCGATTGTTATCAGACGACTAGGGTTACGATAAGGTTACGGGCTAATTCTTTAATTCACGACTCATATCGAGGTTACCCCAGAATCACAGCGCTTTCCGGCACTCCGCCGCCTTTTCCGAGTATCTTCCCAGAATCCTCTCGCTTTCCGGCAACTCCGCCGCCTTTTCGGGGTCCCTTCTGCGACAACGGCGGACTTTTGAAATTGTTCCGATAAAAGTTAACGACCTCCGACTACGGCAGACTTCTGATACTCACACATCTCCTCAATGTTCAGACAGTAAAAAAGGGATGAGATAGTAACAAAATAAATGAAGGGTAGAGATGGGATTGCACAACACACATAAACTCGGCAAAGTCACTTGGGAGCAAGAAGTGCCTTTGGCTGATATATCAAACTCATAAAGTGCATTTGTGTGTAATTTTCTCTTTGTTTTACTATGTAGATTCGAGATTCCGAGTATCCAAAATATGTTGCTTAATAGTTAAAATATGCATGCAGCTGAAATTCTCAAAATACAGTAGAAACTCTATAAATTAATAATGTTGGGACTTTGATATTTTATTAATTTATAGAGTTATTAATATATAGATTTTGACTACAAATATTTTCCAAAAAATAAAATTCAATATTAAATCAGAAATTTCCTTTATATGTATATTTTCTTAACTTTTTTTCTGATGTTTCTATATTTACTTTATTCTTCACATTTTATCATACTTGCCATATTATATAAAATTCCTTTTTTACTTTTAATTTTCATTTATGTTTGGTATGTGAGAGATTCATATTTTAGTAGTTAGATATTTTAGGTGTATATATATAAATAAAAATAATTATTAATTTATGATTTTATTGGGACCATATTTTACATAGGAGTTTAAACAAAGTTATTATCTTATTATCTTATTGAATTGTGTCATATTTTACACCAGCCCAACTTGGGACCAGAGAAATTTATTAATTTATCGTGTTTATTAATTTATCGAGTATTAATTTATAGGGTTTCTACTGTATTACAAATTTGTTACTAAATAGTACCCATGATATTTTGAAATATTTTACTAGTGAAGATATATCTCTGAAAAAGTAGAAATTTACATGTGGAAGTTTGGAATAGTTCATAGAACTTTTTTTTTTTTAATATTTAAGTGGGTTATTTGATGAACTAGGTAACTTGGTCAGTCATCTTTATATTATTAATTGAGAAGTACATTCTAATGTTTGGATACAAGAATTAGAGAAACATCTATTTGGATAGAAGAATAAATGGAAACAAAAGTTGTTTGGATATAAGAATAAGAGAAAAATCTATTTGGATAGAAGAATAAATGGAAAAAATTGTTTGGATACAAGAATAATAACTTAAAATAAACCGATGGTTTAGAAAACTTCCGTTTTCCATCTCTTAAAAATCTGCAAAAAAGAAAACTTAACATAATCTAACGATAATTCCAAATCAATAGAATATGCTTTTTGGATTTTCGGGTTTTTATAGACAAGTTCGGGTTTGGGTGAAAATCTGAGACATAATTTTATAGAGATATATATAGAGATATAGAAATTGTTCGGGTTTCTTTGAAAATTTCTGTTCGGGTTAGGTTCAATTTTTTTTTTCAGTTTAGGGTTTTCCGGATTTTTTAGATTTCTGGTTTTCGGGTTTAGATATATTAAAAAAATTGAGTATTTTAAAATTTTGATTAGGTATTGGGGTCGGGTTCCGGGTGAAAAAGTTTCCAGATTTTTTTTGTTCAGTCAGGGTTTTCGGGATTTTTTTGATTTCGGATTTTCATGTTTAGACCTATTAAAAAAGTTTGGGTTTTTAAATTTTTTGATTAGGGTTTTTTGTCGGGTTCGGATTTAGGGTTTAAATTTTCTACACAAAACAACAACGTCACACCGCACAAACGTGCGGGTACTCTACTAGTAAACTAGTTTAAATTGGAAGACAGAGAAGAAAATATATTATTCCGCACTGCATCAGGGCTGGGTCTTTAGGTTAAAATACAAAAATTTGGGTCTCTTTCATCACTGAGTACTAGCTAATTTCATATTAGAACAAACAATTACTAGCGTTTAAAGTATATTATCCAGAAAGAAATTCATACTTGTTGAAATTATAAAACTAGAGTTAAATAAGTGTACTTGATTAACTTTAATTGAAAAAAAAAACCATTTAATTCAATTTTGTTTGAGAATTTGTCAAACTCCCTTTGAAGAAAAAGATCATTAAAACATGAAACATCTAGAAACTTTGAGTTATATTAACCAAATGTTGTTGGTGTAGTTTGCACTTGAATAAGAGTTGCATAACACAAAACTTAACTAATAGACTATTCTAGCTATGCTTTAATTGAGAAAACATCATAATAAAAGTAAATTGCATAAAAAGGTAAGTGAAAGATATAAATGTGTTCGAATTCTTCTCTCAAACAAACATAAAAGCATAGTTCTCTCCCCAAAAGTTTAGAACATGTCTCTTTTGAAATCTCAAAAGAAAATAAGATATGATCAGTTTTAATAATGGCTCTCAGCCTCTCACAGTCTAAAACACGAAAGGGATAAATATGCAAAAAAGTGAAACGTTTGGGCCAACATGAAAATCTCCAAAAGTCTTTAAAACTTGGCTGATGTTTTTGTGAATATGTGGTGTCAACCGACTTACCGACACCAAACGTTTTGCTTGTATGTGACTTGATATTTTCATCATCTCCATCTTAACTCTAAAATGTTCTGATGTCTCCAATTGAAATCCAAAAAAAAAATAAACATGTAAAACTCGAAAGATACAAAAAAAACTCTAGACAAAACCTATATCATAGTTAAAAACCGTAGAACTTTAGATTTTGGAGACATATACTTGTCAGTAGTAGCTAACTTTAAAGTATAAATATATTTTGTTGCATATACTTCTCTTTTAGGAAATCTAATTTTTGAAACTGATTTTTTTTCTTTTTTTGATAACTCAGGTTTCCGATCCGCATGCAGTTTTGGACGTGAGTCGTTTGGCATTCTCTGAATAGACGCCACAGGTAAGTGACGACTAGCGCTGTATTCAAGGAAACCGGCATGGTCTTAGAGATCCGGAGGAATCATGTGAAAACCCCGGTGGGCAACGGGGATTGAACTGTGGACACCATTTTTTTTTTTTCGAAAAACCTGTAGACACCATTGTAAAACTGATTGAGATCTTGAAACTGATTTTGTTACTAAACTTAACTGTTTTGGTCGTTAACTCGGGCGTCATTAGTTATTTTCATTTTTAAAAAGACCAATGGCTTCGTGGAGTCTTCATTTTTTAAATGATGAAGCTTTGCAGAATATGCAGAGGGTAAAAAGACAAAATTTAAAAGACATGACAAAGGTGTAGACACGATTAAAAGATAGTTGATTGGTCAGTATATTTATTGAAGCTTTGCAGAATATGCAGAGGGTTAAGACAATACTCAGAAGACATTCTTAACATTCATACAATCATATTCATACCAAAAGAAATTTAGAAGACACGACAAAGGTGTCGACACGATTAAACGAGAAAAAGAATTGGTTTGCGTGGTTGAGATTCCAATGTACTAATGACTAATGCATAAGGAGTAGACTTTTTCCCACTCAACTTCCATTTAAAATTGGTTGTTAAAATAAAATAAATGTAACGGTCAGATAATAATTTATAGTATCTAATTATCTATATACGTGTTTTGATGTTTGTATTTCGCATATCTAAATTAGAAATACTAATGCGTATCTGTTACAAAAACAAACGCTAATTAAATTAGATACGTACACAAATGGAAATACGAAACAAACACGAGTGCTGACTAGTTTCCATAATTAAATTGTATTTCTCTAAACGATTTATATTGTGATTAATTTTATTTCAAAGTTGACATTAAAATTGCCGTCTTAGCTCAGTGGTAGAGCGCGTGACTTTTAATCCCGTGGCCGTGGGTTCGATCCCCACAGACGGCGATTTCTATTATTATTGTATTTTTTGATGCGAACTTAGATCTCGGTTTATCTGGATTATCGAACTACTTTTATAAAAACTATAAAAGCATGAACTTATACGTCACGTAACAAATGGCTAATATATTGTATAGAAACTCTATAAATTAATACTCGATAAATTAATAAAATCTTCCGGTCCTGAGTTGGGCCGGTGTAAAATATGACATAATTCGATAAGATAATAAGATAATAATGTTTTTGAAACTCCTATGTAAAATATGGTCCCAATAATATCATAAATTAATAATCATCATATAAAAAATTATATATATATATATATCATTAAAATATTTAAATACTAAAATATGATTTCTCACACACCCAACATATATGGAAATGAAAAGGAAAACTGAATTTAAAAAAATATGGCAAGTATGAAAAAATTTAAACAATAAAATAAATATAGAAATATTAAATACTTTAAGAAAATATATTATAACTGAAAGTTCTTATTTAATTTGTATGAAAATTTAAAAGATTATAAGTATTAAATTTTCATTTTTTGAAATTTTTTTTTTAGTCAAAACTTATATATATTAATAACTCTATAAATTAATAAAATATCAAAGTCCCAACATTATTAATTTATAGAGTTTCTATAGTTGGCTAATGGCACGATTCTTCTTCATTTGTCATTTTTTTCTTTTTTGTTAGTCTCTTTTTCTATAAGTAGAAAAATGTTCTGCAAATAGTTAGCAATATTAGTCATAGTCGTCGTCAATTAGACTGGGTCATTCATGTGTGCATTTTCTTCGAAACTTCATTAACCAAATTACTTTCCAAAAGTAAAATCTATAAAAATGGAAATTAAAAGGAGAGTTGAAAACAGAGGAATAGAACAAAAATGTGTGTGTATATAAATAAACGCATGAGCTTTCTTCATCATCACTCCGAAAACTTGACACACACGTTATACAAGAAAAAAATATGGCTACGACTACGATTTGGTTTCTATCACTTCTCTTTCTCCCCAGTTTTCTTCTCGCCCTCTTCAAACACAAGAACCGGCGGCGGCAACATCAACGGAAACCACCATCTCCTCCTGGCTTTCCGATCATCGGAAATTTGCACCAGCTTGGCGAATTACCACATCAGTCTCTATGCAGACTCTCCAAAAAGTATGGTCCAGTTATGTTTTTGAAGCTTGGTACAGTCCCAACTGTCGTTGTTTCTTCCTCTGAAACAGCAAAACAAGCTCTGAAAGTATATGACCTCCATTGTTGTAGCCGTCCTCCATTGGCAGGTAGCGTAACTCTCACTCAACAAATCTTAAGTTGTTTTTCTTTCTTTTTTCCCTTTATTCATAGGATTTAACTAAATCAAATGATTCCTCAGGGACGAGAGACCTCTCTTACAATTATCTGGACATCGCTTTCTCTCCTTTTGATGATTACTGGAAAGAGTTGAGGAAGATGTGTGTGCAAGAACTCTTCAGTGCTAAACGAGTTCACTTAATTCAACCCATCAAGGACGAAGAAGTCAAGAGACTGATCGATTCAGTCTCGGAATCAGCTTCTCACAAAACGCCGGTTAACTTGAGTGAGAAGTTTCTTGATTTAACTGTAAGCGTGATATGCAAGGCAGCTTTTGGTTTGAGTTTCCATGGAACTGTTCTCAACACTGACAGATTCGACAAGTTAATCCGTGAGGCTTTCTTGTTCTTGGGGAGCTTCTCTGCCTCAGATTTCTTTCCAAATGGTGGTAGGGTCATCGACAGGCTCACGGGTTTACAAGGGCGGAGAGAGAGAAGCGTGAGAGATCTCGATGCGTTCTATGAGCAAATGTTTGATCTGCATAAACAAGGAAACAAAGAAGGAGTTGAAGATTTCGTGGACTTGCTCTTGAGGTTGGAGAAAGAAGAAACTGTTCTTGGATATGGCAAGCTCACAAGAAACCATATCAAAGCAATCTTGATGGTAACTATATAAATAAAGATTTGCAATCCAATATATTGTAAGATAATAGTTAAAAATTCTATAATAATTTCTTATCTTATCACAGAACGTTCTTCTTGGAGCCATCAATACTTCTGCAATAACAATGACATGGGCAATGGCAGAGCTTATGAGAAACCCTAGAGCAATGAAGAAAGTTCAATCTGAAATCAGAAACCAAATCGGTAGAAAGTCAACGATCAGCTTGGATGATATGGAACAGCTCCAATACCTGAAAATGGTGGTCAAAGAAACATGGAGACTACATCCTCCAGCACCTCTTCTTGTTCCAAGAGAAGTGATGTCTGAATTTGAGATCAATGGCTACAAGATTCAACCCAAGACAATGCTTTACGTGAATGCATGGGCTATCGGGCGTGATCCTGATACATGGAAAGACCCTGAGGTGTTTCTCCCAGAGAGGTTTATGGATAATGACATTGATGCAAAAGGACAGAACTTTGAGCTGTTGCCATTTGGAAGTGGCAGAAGACTCTGTCCTGGAATGTACATGGGGACAACGATGGTGGAGTTTGGTCTAGCTAACATGTTGTCTCAATTTGACTGGAAATTACCAGAAGGCATGAACGTCGAAGATATCGACATGCAAGAATCTCCTGGACTCACTGTGGGCAAAAAAGTCGATCTTTCACTTGTTCCTGTGAAGTATTGATGTTGGATCATTGATCACTTGAGCCAAGTTCTTCACAAGGTTATAAGATAAAATGTAGTGTCGATTGTACCGAAATAAAACGTGTTCCTTCGTTTCTCATCGTATTAATCCATAAATATTGAGTCGTCGACTTACTGGATAGAAATCTATATTATAATTACTGATTTTATTAATTTTTCGAGAAATGATGTTAATTTGGGGTATATCTTTGGGTTTTTCGTTACATTGAGTTGTTAAAAAGAATGCAATAATAGCAACTACGTACATGGTGGCATGAATAGGGTTATTAGTTATTACATGACCTCCTTAAACAACCTTAACGCCCAATTAATTTTGAGACAATGATTTAGCGTTGTTTTCATATTATATTAAATGGAGTTGTTTCAAAAAGAAAGCACGAACCGAAACGAGTTTATTTTTGAGAAATGAATCTAATTGGCATTTCACCAAATTAAGACTCTGTTTAAAAGGAGCAAAAAGAAACAATATACATTCGAAAAATATCCATATATAACAAGATATTAACCAATCAAATTTATACAAAAGAAACAACCCAACCTTAGCCGATAATTGATAACAAAAACAATTTCTTGTTATTAGATTCCTTCTAACAGTTCATGGGAACTTAGCTCTATATAAGCAGATAAAATGGCCAACAATACTCATTGTGTCTTGGAAAAAAGTATTTACAAATAACACACTTTGCTCTTTGCCAATTACCCTAACAAAATAAAAGATGGTCATTGCTTCTGCTTTAAGGCTTTGTGTTGTCTCTTTTGTTCGTCGCCGTTGCAAGTCGTCCAACTGTCACACCAAAGGTTTTCAACGTCCGACGCTATGGTGCTAAATCTGACGGAAAAACTGATAACGCCAATGTATGTACATACAATTTTCTTATTTAGATTTTAATTTTATTTTTTATAATATAGTTTTTATTATATATTTGTTTAATAACTAAATTTCTCGAGTCTCGCTCATAATGCATATACGATGTTATAGGTGTTCACAAATGTATGGAAAAGCGCATGCGCAAGAGGTGGAATAGTAAAATCTACGTACCAAAAGGAACATTCTATCTCGGTGGTGTAGAGTTTGTGGGGCCATGCAAAAATCAGATTGAATTCGTCATCGATGGAACTTTATTGGCTCCTTCAAACCCTAGAGATATTAAGCAGGACACTGGATCAACTTCAGTACATCAACAATCTATATATCTCCGGTACCGGTACACTCGATGGTCAAGGGAAAAGTCTTGGCCACTCAATGACTGCCACAAAAACACCAATTGTCCTAAACTAGCTATGGTACCATCATTTCTTAATCTTTTATATATTGCTTTAGTATGATTATTATTTGCATTTAAATATTACAAAATTGACCATGGGTAGTTCAATTTTTATTTATTCAAATTCTGTATCTTACTTATATGTAGTCTAGCTAATCTTGAATTTTTTAATAGAACATGGGATTTGCATTCGTGAACAATTCAAGAATCGATGGGATAACATCACTCAACAGCAAAATGGGACACTTAACTTCTTCTCCGTCCATCACTTCAACATTACTGGCGTCACCGTAACAGCTCCCGGCGATAGCCCAAACACCGACGGTATCAAGTTCGGTTTCTGTAGCAACATTCGCATCTCTAACACAAACATTGGTACTGGAGACGACTGTATCGCCATTCTTTCTGGAACCTCAAACATGGATATCTCTAACGTCAAGTGTGGTCCTGGACATGGGATTAGTGTCGGAAGCTTAGGGAAGAACAAAGCGAGAAAGACGTTAACGGCATAACAGTACGTGACACGGTCTTTAACGGCACAAGCGATGGTATTCGGATCAAGACTTGGGAATCTTCTGCTGCAAAGATCGTCGCTTCTAACTTTGTGTTCGAGAATATTCAGATGATTAATGTTGGAAAACCAATCAACATCGATCAGAAGTATTGTCCTTACCCACCTTGTGAAAAGACGGTTAGCTTTCTACACAAGAAACAAAGTCTATTTTTTTTTTCATCACACGAAACAATAACTAAAGAAAAGAAAATTGTGTGTTTGTTTTCTTTCAGGGAGCGTCTCACGTTCAGATAAAGGACATTAAGTATAAAAACATATATGGGACGTCGAAGAACAAAGTGGCAGTGAATCTACAATGTAGCAAGAGCTTTCGTTGCAAGAATGTTGAGCTAATTGACATTAACCTTAAGCATAACGGAGTCGAGGGTGGTCCTTCCACTGCCGTGTGCGAGAATGTTGATGGTTCTGCTCGTGGTAAGATGGTTCCTCAGCATTGTCTGGCTTGATTGGACGGTCGGCTGATGACCATATCTTGTATTTTATATTTTTATTTTAGTACACAATATGTAATAGTTGACTTTCAGTTACGAGATTGAATGAGCAGGCATCGCCAAGTTATATGTTTCATCTGTGTTCATTTGACAATTTAATGTTTATGTCGTAGATTCTTAAGAAGATAAGAGATGAAGATTAACTATTCAATTACCTAAGGATGGCTTTGTATATGTTTTAGGCCAATTAGGAATTATCATCTGCAAAATGTTTAATCCTCGCCTACTATACGTAATAGCTTAATAGTCTCTCTGTCTTGGCTTCTTTCTTCTTAACTTGTGATCATATGCTTTTTCTTCTCCATGCTCCTGCAACTTTGTGAAGAAAACAAAGTCTTAAATTTTGTGAGAGTGAGAGTGAGAGTGTGTTAGTGAGAGTGTGTGAGATATTTCCGGACCAAGGACCGGGCCTAATTTGAATAATATTTTTATTACGAAATATGCAGTATCACAACCCATATCCTTAAAAACTCTATTCGATTGTGTTAGTTTATGCTTTGTTTTTTTGGGGGTCAAACTCGTTTTTACTTGGAAGGTCACTGAAATACAAGTTTAGAATTTTGATTGTTAGTTTAATTATATATATATATATATATTATGTGTGGTTTTGGCTCAAGCCGCTTAACTATAATCACTAACTATATATATATATATAGCACAGATTTATTTGAAAAAAGAAACCATAGTGAAAAGAAAATTTACAGTTTGATGATACTAATCCGACTTAGAACGATACATGTATAATGCACTTTTATCTAAGTATAGATGATCCTGGCCATTATCCACTAAAACCGTAACTGTCTCTCTCGAGTGCTTCCTCTCTATGGTTTCCAAATCAGAACACACTCCCTTCTCATTCTCTGATACTTGGTATAACTCAACCCAACCGACCTGGTTTGATATCAATCTTGGTTCATCTCATTCTGATACATTCCAACTATAACTCATTAGTACTTTACTTTTGGTCTTTCTAAACACTTGGACTTTGGCCTTGTAATATTTAATTCTCATGCATTTAGATAGAAAAAGTTATATAAAAAAGTGGGATAACTCATATCCCAAAATCCAAAAAAGTACTGACTCCATATCCAACCCTACTATGGAAAAAGTATATTAAGATATTCAAAATTGAATTATTTTCTGTAGTTGGCTCAGCTGTCGGTGTCCCTCGTGATTAACGTCTTTCATGGCTTTGTCGTGTATTTTTCGTTTATTTGTGTTCGTATTTCTTTTAGTTTTATGGTTACTACTTACTATATGAATGAAGGTTTGCAATTAGACTCTTTTGTGCGATCTCTTCGAAACTTGAAGTAAATATGTCTCCTATTTGGTTTCTATCACTTCTATTGCTCACTTGTCTTCTTCTCGCCGCCTTCAAACGAAAGAAGCAGCAACGAGGACCACCATCTCCACCTGGTTTTCCGATCATCGGAAACTTACATCAGCTCGGAGAATTACCACATCAATCTCTATGGAGACTCTCCAAAACGTATGGTCCAGTGATGTTCTTGAAGCTTGGAAGAGTCCCAACGGTCATAGTTTCTTCCGCTGACACAGCAAAACAAGCTCTGAAAACACATGACATCCATTGTTGTAGCCGTCCAAGCTTAGTAGGTAACGTTACTCTCACTCAACACATCTTAGATTTTTGTTCTGTTATTTTTTATTTTTTTATTTTTTATTTATTTCACTACTCAAAACATTTAAGGACTCTATAAATTGTTTTCAATTTCACAGGGCCAAGAGAGCTCTCTTACAATTATCTGGACATTGCTTTTGCTCCATTTGATGATTACTGGAAAGAACTAAAGAAGATGTGTGTGCAAGAGCTCTTTAGTGCTAAACGAGTCCACTCGATTCAACCAATCAAGGACGAGGAAGTCAAGAAACTGATTGATTCAGTAGCCGCATCAGCTTCTCAGCAGACACCGGTTAACTTGAGCGAAAAGTTTCTTTCTTTAACTGTAGGCGTGATATGCAAGGCAGCATTTGGTGTGAGTTTCGACGCAACGGTGCTCAACAATGACAGATTTGACAAGTTAATCCGGGAATCATTTTTGTTCTTGGGGAGCTTCTCTGCCTCAGATTTCTTTCCTAATGGCGGCCAGATCATCGACCGGCTCACGGGTTTACAAGGACGGAGAGAAAGAAGCGTTAAAGATCTTGATACGTTCTATGAGCAAATGTTTGATCTGCATGAACAGGGAAACAAAGAAGGAGTTGAAGATTTTGTGGACTTGCTCTTGAGGTTGGAGAAAGAAGAAACTGTTCTTGGATATGGCAAGCTCACAAGGAACCATATCAAAGCAATCTTGATGGTAACTATACATATACAAAGATTTGCTGAATCATTAATACCTGAGGATTTATTATTATTATTTTTTTCTAATGATCATTTGACAGAATGTTCTTATTGGGGCCATTGGTACTTCTGCGATAACAATGACATGGACAATGACAGAACTTATGAGGAACCCGCGAGCGATGAAGAAAGTGCAATCCGAAATCAGAAACCAAATTGGGAACAAATCAGTCATTACCTTGGATGACACAGAAAAGCTCCATTACCTGAAAATGGTGATCAAAGAAACATGGAGGCTACATCCTCCAGCACCTCTTCTGGTTCCAAGAGAAGTAATGTCTGAATTTGAGATCAATGGTTACAAGATTCAACCCAAGACACGGCTTTATGTGAATGTTTGGGCTATCGGGCGTGATCCGGATACCTGGAAAGATCCGGATGTGTTTCTCCCTGAGAGGTTTATTGATAATAACATTGATGCAAAAGGGCAGAGTTTTGAGTTGTTACCGTTTGGGGGCGGCAGGAGACTTTGTCCAGCAATTTACATGGGGACAACAATGGTGGAGTTTGGTCTTGCCAATATGTTGTATCATTTTGACTGGAAATTACCAGAAGGCATGGGGGTTGAAGATATCGACATGGAAGAATCTCCTGGACTCAATGTGAGCAAGAAAAATGAGCTTCTACTTATTCCTGTGAAGTACTTAAACTAAGTCTTTCATGTGATTACAAAATAAGTTGTAGCATCGTTTGTACTAAATTAAACTACATCTGGTCATGTTCCTTTGTTTCTTGTTGTGTTATATGAAATAGAAACTGAGAACAAGAAAAAAAGATGTAGAGAATCACAAAGTTCAATGATTTGTAAACCTGAAGTCCAGTTTTCCCTTATATTGGTTTAAATGATCTCTACATACTCGATAAGTAAAATCGTCAAGACTGATTTTTGACTCGACATTGACCAAACTTTAGATAATTGTGTCTCCAGAATATATAGATAATTGTTAACTTTAATAAATATTTTTATAATTGGGTCTATATCATTATTCATTACTTTAGTGAGTAGACAAACCAACGAAGCTAGTGGCGTTTTAAATATGAAGCACCACCTTTCAAGTGCGTGTGCAGAAATTAAGAAATTAATCAGAAAATAAGTAATTCGTACTTGGAAAAACCATAAAAGAAAATCACATGATTGACTTTAATTGAAAAAAAAAAAATCCATTTGATTCAATTATACAAGTTTTGTTTGGTGCCTTTATTTTTGTCAATTTGTTTTTTCGATTGAAAAGATCATTAAAATATATCTGGAAGATGCCGAAGAAACGCCCAAAACCTGAAAGATTCTTGAAGGAAGAACTAAAATATCAAAGAAGAAATGACTAAGTGTACAAGGTTCCAACAGGCGGGAACAAATGATTGAGATGTAGCAAGTCAATGAAATGTATGTAATAGATGAATGAAAATATGATTTTTTATTTCTTTTTGAATACCGCGAAGTTTCTGAAACTTGTACATCTCCATGGACCACTAGGTTAGTGATAATACCAAAATATTGCGTAAATTATCCCCAAAGAGGTAAAACCTTGGTTGCAAACGAACCAACTCATTGCAATAACTACTAGGCCACCACACCTTTGGTGAAGATATGATATTTTTTTTTCAAAGTTAGTCGGTTAAAGTTAAACAAAATAAAATTCGAGTCATTATAAATTCGGAAAACCAATGGTTAGAAAATTTATATATTCATCTTATTACGTCAATTTAGATATGTTGAATCAGATGCCAAAAAAAAAAAAAAAAAAAAAAAGATATGTTGAATCAATTTTTTTTATATTTTATCGACGTTTGACGTAATTTCTGGAGGTCTTCAAGATAATATTTTTATGGTATGGATTTATCGGTCCCAAAATTTATGTAACCATTATAGTAGTTTTACATAGATTTACGAAGGCAAAAGAAAAATCAATTTGGTTGGTTTGTGTTGTGTTGCAATTTCCCTGTATTTACAGTTTTAAAATGTAGTAAAATAATTATTAAAACATTACTATATAAAAGAGGACTTGTGGTATAGTAGTTGGATTGGTTGCATGTGTGATTAGAGGGCTAATTAGTTCAGGGGACATGCCTTCTCAGCCATTAGTAATGTGTTCTTGTGCATGAAGTTGTTTTGACAACTAAGATACGTATTTGTCAACACCATGGTTTTGAATTACAAAACCACTTTGTCCTTTTTTCCTCTCCAACTTCTTCTCTCACTTCATACATACGCTCAATTCTTTCTAGAATTAGCTTAATCTTCATCTCCTCCTCCATCAGCCACTGCCACCTTTCCTCTTTCGACTTCTACAACGTTTTCAACTTCATGCTTTCATTCCCTCTTTCGACTTCTAAAACAAAGAAATGATCATATATATGAGAAATGTGTATATGTAAAAACACAAGCTTCTTTCATCCTTCAAGACTACTTGAGACATACGCTACACAGCACATATGGCTCCTATTTGGTTTCTGTCAATTCTCTTCCTCAGCTGTCTTCTTCTCGTCACTTACAAACGCCAGAAGCAGCAACGACGACCACCATCTCCTCCAGGTTTTCCGATCATCGGAAACTTACATCAGCTCGGAGAATTACCACATCAGTCTCTATGGAGACTCTCCAAAAATTATGGCCCTGTCATGTTTCTGAAGCTTGGAAAAATTCCAACGGTCATAATTTCTTCTGCTGATACAGCTAAGCAAGCTCTGAAAATCCATGACATTCATTGTTGTAGCCGCCCAAGCTTAGTAGGTACTCTCAAAGACCACATACTAAAGTTTTGTTTTTATAATTTCTCAATTGATAGGATTTACTAATACTTGTACCCTGATTAATTGTTGATAATTTCCCAGGGCCAAGAGAGCTTTCTTACAACTATCTGGACATTGCTTTCGCTCCCTTTGATGATTACTGGAAAGAACTAAAGAAGATGTGTGTGCAAGAGCTCTTTAGTGCTAAACGAGTCCACTCGATTCAACCAATCAGAGACGAAGAAGTCAAGAAACTGATTGATTCAGTCTCGGAGTCAGCTTCTCAGAAAGCACCGGTTAACTTGAGCGAGAAGTTTATTGCTTTAACTGTAAGCGTGATATGCAAGGCAGCGTTTGGTGTGAGTTTCCACGCAACTGTGCTCAACAATGACAGATTCGATAAGCTAATGCGCGAGTCATTTTTGTTCTTGGGGAGCTTCTCTGCCTCTGACTTTTTTCCTAATGGCGGTTGGATCATCGACTGGCTCACGGGTTTACAAGGGCGCAGAGAGAAAAGTGTGAGAGATCTTGATACGTTCTATGAACAAATGTTTGATTTGCATAAACAGGGAAACAAAGGAGGAGTTGAAGATTTTGTGGGCTTGCTCTTGAGGTTGGAGAAAGAAGAAACTGTTCTTGGATATGGCAAGCTCACAAGAAACCATATTAAAGCAGTCTTGATGGTAACGTTACATATATAAAGATTTACAGTCCAATCGTAATATATACAGAAACATTAATATAGCTCAAGGTTTTAAATTTTTCACAATGATCTTATAACAGAATGTTCTTATTGGGGCCATTGGTACTTCTGCAATAACAGTGACTTGGGCAATGACAGAACTTATGAGAAACCCACAAGCGATGAAGAAAGTTCAATCTGAAATCAGAAACCAAATGAGGAGAAAATCAGTGATCAGCTTGGATGACACGGAACAGCTACGTTACCTGAAAATGGTGATCAAAGAAACATGGAGGCTACATCCTCCAGCACCTCTTCTGGTTCCAAGAGAAGTTATGTCTGAATTTGAGATCAATGGCTACAAGATTCAACCCAAGACACGACTTTATGTGAATGCTTGGGCTATCGGGCGTGATCCGGATACCTGGAAAGATCCAGAGATGTTTCTCCCTGAAAGATTTGTCGATAATAACATTGATGCCAAAGGACAGAGTTTTGAGTTGTTACCGTTTGGAAGCGGCCGAAGAATCTGTCCTGGAATTTACATGGGGACAACAATGGTGGAGTTTCTTCTTGCGAATATGTTGTATCACTTTGACTGGAAATTGCCACAAGGCATGGTAGTCGAAGATATTGACATGGAAGAATCTCCTGGACTCAATGTGAGCAAGAAAAATGAACTTCTACTTGTTCCTGTGAAGTATTTAGCTCATTGATCTCTCATGAAATTACAAAATAAGTTATAGCATCGACTGAAATAAATCAAACTAAATACTCTTGCGTTAATATGCTTTTATTTATTTGCATAGCTATTTGCCTCACAGTTTTTTTTAAAATACTGTTGCTTCTTCTTATATGATCCTATGTCCCAAAAAATTTGTTTCAAATTATAAGCAGTTTTAAGATTTCAATGCAACTTTTGCTTTATTGGAGGTTTTGTGTCCAATTATCTTTTGCAGTTCTTTTCATGATTGGTTAAATTATATTTTATATCTTAAAAACAGGTTTCTTAATTTTTGTGTTTTACCTTAAATTGCTTATATAGTAGGACAGAAGGAGTATATTTTAGGTGATGACAAATGGAGGCTAAAAGTGGTTAAAAGAAACCTAGTAATATTAGTAGCTACTAGGTTTTTTTTAGGTTTTAACGTTCCTTTTAGTAACATAAAATGGTGATACAGTTTTTAAATGTGTTATAATTTTAGATAATAATGTCTATAATAATTGAATAATTTAATATTAAGTTGAATATTTGGTGTTAATATTAACTTATACATACTTCTCTAAATTAATATTAAGTTGAAGTTTTGGTAAGATCAGTTCTGGAAATGATTATGTGAACTATTAAAATCAGTTTTTTTAAATCTAGCGTGAACACCTTCATATAAGTATGTAGCTTCAACTTTTATATAAATATAGATTTAACCAATCCAAACCTTTTTCTAGGCCTAATATTGATAATCGCTAATTCTTAATTTAACAAATTAAGCATGTGTATAAGCCAAAAAGAAAAGAGAAAAGAAAAGAGAAATTTTGGAAATATTTTTTGATGAGTTTTTAATTTGAAAAATACTCTTATTTTTTTTTTTTAGTTTTGAAAAATACTTTTTATATGTGAAATGATTTTGTTTATGATTTTGTTTGATTATGATTTGATTTAACAAATACTCTCATTATCCTGATTTTATTATAATTTTGTTTCATACTTTTCTAAATTAATATTAAGTTGAAGTTTTGGTAAGATCAGTTCTGGAAATGATTATGTGAACTATTAAGATCAGTTTTTTAAATCTAGTGTGAACACCTCATATAAGTATGTAGCTTCAACTTTTATATAAATATAGATTTAACCAATCTAAACCTTTTTCTAGGCCTAATATTGATAATCGCTAATTCTTAATTTAACAAATTAAGCATGTGTATAAGCCAAAAAGAAAAGAGAAATTTTGGAAATATTTTTTGATGAGTTTTTAATTTGAAAAATACTCTTAATTATTTTTTTAGTTTTGAAAAATACTTTTTATATGTGAAATGATTTTGTTAATGATTTTGTTTGATTATGATTTGATTTAACAAATACTCTCATTATCCTGATTTGATTATGATTTTGTTTCATTTTAAAATATTAAACAATCCTAATTATCTGTTTAGATTTTATTAAAAATTCTTTAAAAATATAAAGTTGTTTATATAAATTTTAAATGAGGGTGAGATTAAAATTGTTTATAAAAAGTTTCAAAAGTATTTAAATGTATTTGAAGGTAAACATTACAAATGTAAGATACACTTTTAAAAATTTAATAGTTGAAACTTAAGTTGTTTATATAAAGTTCAAAAAATATTATAATTTGTTTAAAGAAAACATTAAAATGGAATATAGATTTATCCATTTTAAATTTTAAAAATTTATATTTATCTGAAAAAAACTTATTAATTCTATTATTTTTGAATTTCGTTTTAAATTTGTAATTATAATTATTTATTAATGTTTTGTTTAGTCAAAACAGTCTTTTTATATTCAATAAGTGTATTTTTCAAAACAGAAACAAATTATGGTATTTTTCAAAGAATCCCAAAAGAAAAAGAAAAGAAAGAAAGCAATTCCTTGCACAAAAAAATATAAAATAAGAAGAAAGCAATTAAACAAGTTAGAGCATGGAAGCAAACAAGGTTGGCAGGAAGCCAGGAAGTAATGAAACAAGAAAATCAAAATAACAAAGAGGAATCAAGCAAAACACGTTAAACAGTGGAATAAGCAAAGAATAAAAGAACCAAGTTAAGCATGTTGGCAAGCAATTAGAGAAACAAGCAAACAATGCAAGCAATTAAATAAGCAAAGAGAAGAAATTAAACAATATCTTAACATTCATACACAAAAATAATAATAAACAATTAAATTGGCAATGAGAGAAACAAGCAAGCAAATTAAGCAATTAAATAATTAAGAGAAAAAAATTAAGCAATTAAATTGGCAATGAGAGATCAAGCAAGCAAATTAAGCAATTAACTAAGCAATGAGAGAAACAAGCAAGCAAAGTAAGCAATTAGATAATTAAGAGAAAATTAAGCAATTAAATTAGCAATGAAAGAAACAAGCAAGCAATTAAATTAGCAATGAGAGAAACAAACAACTACAGTAGTCAATTAAACAAGCAATGAGAGAAACAAGCAAGCAATTAAATAAGCAAAAGAAGAAATTAAGCAAGTAAACAGGTTAACCGATTAAAGGAAAGAAGAAAGCAAATATGCACGTGTACATGAGTACATGTACGCATGACTGTATGGATGCAGAAATTTGGAGACTTAACTTTCTAAGCCATCAGATATTCGTCCATCAGATATGCTCAAAGTCTCTAACTTTCTAATGTTCTTCACCTCTGTCTCAGCAGCAACCTTGAGATCACTACTAGGTTGAGTTGCTGAACCGGATTCCTTTACAAAAATAAGCACTAACTGTTAAGATATGGGTACTTTTCGATGTTAGAGAAGATAAGCACTTTGTTTATTTCTCTTACCTGCTTCTGGGACCGTTTCTGAGTAGCTTTCTTGTCCATAATAGTCTTCTGTAGAACCTCTTAGAAGAGAAGAATCATCCAGTATGCATGTCTTGCTGCTATGCTCCTTGAAAATCTTTATAATCTTCAAACCCTGCCCCAACTTAACCTAACATGATCCCCCAAAGAAAGATTGAAGCTAACATAACCTGTCATGGATGCACAGCTGGTGCAAACTCTGCAGAGAATAGATTGAGTCTTTCAGTTATAGAGGTTTTAAACTTACACACTCATTCAAATCAGAACAATATTCAGCTTATAACACTGACTTCCATAACAGAAAATTTAGATTAATAAATGGTAGTACACTTGTGATCCTACTGCTGATTGTGAGAGGGCTGTTGAATAAGGATGTGTTGCATTACTCAGTCCCTGTGGATAAACAAGGAGAAATTACCAAATGGTTAATCAGGGCAAAAGGTAAGGAGAATAAAAGGCTGAATACGAGCTGCTCATTAGGAAAAAAAGATATAAACACACGTACTCATGTCATGCCAACACTCTCGGAATTGCTGTGTATTCACTCCCATAAACTGAAAATATTATACAAAAGGTTCTGTATTTTATAGAGATATATTACAAGAATATTTCTAGACAGTACCTCCATAATACGCATTTGGAAGTTAGAAAACAGAAATGGTGGAAGGCTTTCCAATCCATAGCTCCATACTGGTAAACAGCCGTCTGCAAAGATGATGACAATGGCATGATGAGAACTAATAATTCTTTGTCTAGCGTATATATATTATTAGAAACAAGTCAAGAAAGTCATATCTTACCTGATTGGGTATAGTAACTATGACATGACCTCAAACTGGTTAATGTAGTTAGTTGAAACCACATAATACCAAGAGAATCCATGAGGCTCATGGTTCAGAAGCTGGTGCAAGGTCTCAAGCCCTGAACAATATAAACATTTAGATAGAAACGAGATCAATTTCTATATAACTCGTGGTACAATATAAACATGCCAAACTAACTGTCACTGCCAATAAAACTTAACAACAACCAGAATGATGCAAACAGCACGGAGAGAGATCACGCAATGTAATCTAATGGATCTAAATGTTTATAGATGCATATATAACATATAACAAAATCTAGTTGCGAGATGAGAGAACTCTAACCTTTGTGTTTCAAGCATTTGATAAGTTTACCACTTGGATAGTGATAACAAGTAAAGCGTGAAGAGTCTCGGTGGTTAGTAATTCCAGAAAAATCTGGTCTCTTCGCAACTTTTTCTTGAGATAAACTCCAAAACAGCTTCTGAGCTAACATGGAAATCCCCTTTCCCCATTACTTCAAACGCAAGCGGATCCGTTAAAACCACAGGAGAATCATCCAAATTCGTTCGGTTATACACAAACTCCAAATTCATCGCTAGTCTCCTCTCCATAGTACGCATCAACCACACATCCAAAAGTCACAAGATCCGGAACAACGCTCAAACATCTCATATGTTAAAAGAGAGCCATCCTAGAAAACGCAAGAGCCCTGATGTTAAACGTGGTAATGTCAGGAGAGAAACCTGCACCGAGCATGCCAACGAACTCTCTCTGCAAGTTTTTCATCTTAAACTCAGCTGCATATGACAGTAACGCAGCATTCCATAACACGTTTCCTAGGTCTCTTCTTCTACCAAGACCGACCTCTGAACAAAACTCACGCAGCCGATCAAACTTCCTTTGTTTCAAGTACGCTAACAACACAGCTCTTGTTTCTTCTTCCTCGATCAAGAGACTCCAGACTTCTTAAACCTAACATAAGCCTGCTCGGTTTCTTCTAAAGTACCAAAAACGCTGTAGTATCTGAGAACTGCATTAGCAGTGGCAGAGTCTAAGGAGATTCCCTCTGAATCAAATAATACTGTGCAAGAGAATCCATGAGGCTCGTGGTTCAGAAGCTGGTGCAAGGTCTCAAGCCCGGTGCAAGGTCTCAAGCCCGGAACAAGTAAAAACATTTAGATACAAAGGGGATCAATTTCTGTATAACTCAAGGTACAATAGAGTTAGCTACTGAAAAAAAGAAAGTAAAGAGAGAAGAATGATCACAAACCATTGTTCCACATACACAAGGGTTGGTCCATGTGGTAGCGACGTTAATGATGACGAGGATTTGACACAGTTAGTTAGCAAATAAGCAAGAATGTTAAGAATAGAAAGTTGAGTAGTTAAAGAAGAAAGACACAATGTAAGAAATTAAGCAAGGAAGCATGAAACTAATAAGGAAATCAACAACAAGATACAGAAGCAAGTAAGTAAGCTTATTAAATCAACAACAAGTAAGGAAGCAACCAAGGAAGCTAGGAACGAATGAAATCAAGAAAGGAAGCAATCAAGCAAGCAAGGAATGAAATGGAGAAAATAAGTAAGCAAAGAATCAGACAAGGAATTAGAGAAACAGAGAAGAAAGCAATTAAACAATCAATGAAACGGAGAAGTAAGCATCTAAACAATCAAAGAAACAGAGAAGTAAGCAATTAAACAATCACAGAGAAGCAAGCAATTAAACAATCATTGGAAACAAAGAAGTAAGCAAGTAAAAAACGAATCAAAGAGACAGAGAAGTAAGATATTAAACAATCAAAGAAACAGAGAAGTAAGCAAATAAAAAAAGAATCAAAGAAACAGAGAAGTAAGCAAGAAAACAATGAATCAAAGAGGCATAGAAGTAAGTAAGTAAACAACGAATGTGTACAAGTAAGCAAGTATGCAAGCATACATATTTGCATACGCAATGATGTATGTATGAATGAATATGCATTTGGTAAAGTGATTCGAACAACCAAAACAAAACTCTGAGTTTCTAAGATGCGAGTATATTGCTGCTGAAGAAGAAAAGTAAGACAAGATCAAACTCCAAGAGCAAAGTTCAAAGATGAAGCAGAAGAATAACGTTGAAGAGAGCATTCTCCAATCAACCTTGGACAATCAATCCAAAAGAAAGATATAGAGAATCGCAAACTGCTTCCTTCCCATCTCTGAGAAGAGAAAGCACTAATAATCTATGTAGACAGATCAAGCAAAATTTCCGAAACCCTATAGCGCAAAAGAGAAGAGATAGTTACCGATTTCGAACAAAAACAATTGATGAGAAAGGCAATTGTAATATTGATCGGGAAACGGTGATTACCTCTAATTAGGGTTTCGGAAATTGATGCGGAGAATCCATTTTGGTCGCTGAATCTGATTAGAGCAAAACCTAAAATCTAATTCCCTAAGAAAAACACCCAAATCGAGAAGAAACAATTACGATCGGAAACAACAGCGACGAAGAAGAAAGCGATCTACACAGAGAAATTTCGAATTCGATCGAAACCCAAAAGGATATGAGCGTATCCTTTAAACAATTTGACAGAAACATCAAAAATCAAACAAGAAATTAAAAGCGTACTGCTATTTACGGAAGTAGAGAAGAGATTGGGCAGGATGTTGAGGCGGAGAATTCTGGAGAATCCGTTTTGATCGCTGAATCTGATTAGAGTAAAACCTAAAATCTAATTCCGTAAGAAAAACGCCCAGATCGAGAAGAAAAACAATCACGATCCAAAATGACGAAAAACAACAGCGACGAAGAAGAAACCGGAATACAGAGAGAGAGATTTCGAATTCGATCGAAACCCGAAAGGATAAGAGCGTATCCTTTAAACAATTTCACAGAAACATCGAAAATCAAATAAGGATTAAAAAAAAGCGTAGCTGTTATTTACGGGAAGAAAAGAAGGACTAGGCAATAGAGACGACGAAGATCGCCCAGAAAAATACACAGCACAAAGCAGAGAAAGAAAGAAAGAATAAAAAAATCCATGGAATCAATAATATGAACAAATTCGCAACAGCTATGAAAAATCAAATTCAAGTTCCATTTTCTATTCCCGACCGTTTGAATGAAAAAGGAAGAAAAAATACGTCAAAATTCAAAATTCAAAGAATAAAAAATGGCCCGCCCACACACATCGAACCGTTTTTAGAAAGCCAACATATTTTGGGCCTTATCCTTTTAACTCTAGCCCGAAATACAATATCTAATTTCAGCCCAAAACCTCACTTACAGACTCAAAATGGTAGAATCGATTAAATTCACTGCGATGTCGAGTGTCAATGTAGAGTATCAAATTTACTTTGCCACGAAAAGATTAGCATAATAATAATGTGAGTATCGTGAGATCACGAGCAAAGGCATTAGGAGCGTCAGTTTGTCCATCTAAACCCGATTTTAAACCGAAAACAAAGCGTGTTTCTAGGCTAAGTAGCAATCTCTTACGCTTTGGTTACTTTTTCTTGATATGTATGTATTTTCAAAACTTAGCATTAGATGGCAATTTATTTCATACAATATTAATGAATATTACAAAAATGTACAATATTATATTAATTAGTTCTAAAATAAAAAACCACACTATTATCATTTAGTTTTAGGTTGGGTACAATTCTTTCAACAAAAATTGTGTTGGGTACGAATAAAAAATTTTAATCACTAATTTAATATTTATAGGAATTATTCAACACTATTTCCTCTAATTTTTGGGGAAATTTCAAAACTACACATTTTTAGTTGCCAATTTTCAAAAATACAACTCTATCTCTATGGTGTCCATTTTCAAAACTACAATTTTTTCATTAAGTAAAAGAACTCTAAACCCTAAAATTTAACCTTGAACCCTTAAATCTAAACCCTATACCCCCAAAATCTAAAGTCTAGTTTAGGATTAGTGAACCCAAATATATGTATTAAAATTAGGAAAAAAATGTACTTTTGAAAATTGCCACAATATAAGTGTAGTTTTGAAAATTTATACATCAAGAGGTGTATTTCTTAAAATTTCTCCTAATTTTTCACAAAGGTTACTAAGAATCAAATAGAAAAATAGGACAATAACCATTTATACGTTAAAAAAAACATTAACTTTGAGAGTAAATAAAATAACTCAATATATTTGCACTTTGTTAATATAAATTTATTTTATTAAATACCAAGTTTAAAGATCATACTTACAAATATCATATTCCACAAGAATTTCTCCCAGGACCACCATAAATAAAATAGTAACCGAGAGTACTAACCCTATAAAAAGGTACTTTACCGATTCTTAATCCATAACATTTGGTACTATCTAGCAACTGCTCTATAGGAAAAGCATTGATATTCCATCGATGATAATTAAAATCTAAAACTTCAATATTTGTAAAAGCACCGGAATCTGTGATATATCTAGTCGGGAATTTATCATTACCTAATGGTGGGCTTGAACCAGATTGCGAAGACTGAGCCACAGCTCCCACTCCAGTCATATTTGCACCATTATCTAATAGGTTAAATAACTCTTTTGGCCAATAGCCGATATCTACGATAAGTCCTTCTGACATTATATGTTGTGCAACCCACCAATTTCCTGTATTTTTATCCTTTGTATAAAAGGGAAAACATAAAAAAAATTTGTTTAATATGAGAAACATATATATATATATATAATTGATTAATTTTAAAATTCTAAATCATTCAATAATAAGGACTGAGAAAAAAGACATGAGCATACTTGATGGATGAACAAATGAATCCAACCGGCAATACCTGGCTTTAGATCATTGGGTCGAACTATGGGAACATCATGTGAAACTTGTACAAACCCTGAACATGCCATATTGTAACATCCTTTTCTATTTTTACCCTATCAAATCATTTTTATTATTACATGTTTGATCAAGAGACTTCATCATATATAATCATAAGAAATAATTGTTCGCATGCAGACATACCTTCCAAAATCCATAGTTCCAAACACGTCCATCGCCAAACAGACTTGGATTTATCTATTAAAAAACTTGCAATATTTTAAGACTATACTACCCAAAATATTAAATATGTTAACGGATTAAGAGTAGTTATTTTTGACAAAATGTAATACCTACCATTACTCCTGTCGAGATAAAATTGATCTCCTTATTCAGTCCACTGCCTATATATATTTGGTTATACAAGGCTTGATCTTTTCCGATATTTATAACATATCCATTAAACGAAGATTCTACACCATGAAATGGACCATTATGTGATTTTACCCCAGCAATCTACCAAGAAGCAATTATATTAATGATTTCATACTTGAAATATACATATAATCTAAAATTAATGATTAGATCTAACCAACCCTGGCTTTATAGTTTTGAGAGCCTTAGGCAATATATAAAATATGAGCCTTTAATATATAATACAAACACAAATTTAACATTAAATCAATTAGTAAAAAAATGAAATATGTTTAAATACAAAATGCGCCTATGGCATCCACGATGGTCGCCATGCCTCAGAGCCGGCACTGGATCTAACTAAATTTTGTTAAATTTTGTTACGAGATCTAACATATCAACTTGCAAAAATAAAATAATAATATGACATAACAAACATTAAGAGATTTGAGATAAATACTTACATGATTTCCAGGACTCTCGGTTGATAGCGGATGAAAGTATTGCTCAGCAAAATGTTGTGAATTTGTGGTTTCTGGGCATTTTTAATAATATCAAGTGCTATTTCTGTTTTGGCATTTCTAATTTCCGGAGTTTTATCTCCAATTAGGAAGGGGCCGGAGAAACTTTCTAGTTATGAATCCGGTATAGAACCGATCGGGGATGCTTGGTATGAGTAATCAGATGATTCATGAACTTTCTGTTCAAAAAAAATCCACGGAGTGGACAAATTCTTCACTCAGTGAAAAAAAAAATTTGATTTATAGAATAAAGACAATCAGAAATCAAACAGACGAAATTGCAAAAGAAAAAGAAAACCTAACTAATAGTTGTAATAAACCGTGTTATGATTTTCAAATAATTGAGTCAAAAAAAAGTTGGCAAACATTAAAAAGAAAAAATACCCGATTAATTCGTAAATCTTTTTTTTTTTAAATTTTGCATTGAACAACTGTCTCTAGTTGTTTTTTTAGGTATCATTAATATTCCAAGAATTACTACACAACTTGATAAATTCTTTTTTACTTCTCAGTATAGGAACGGTTCCATTTGGGCAACCTATTTTTGGATTATTATTGCGAGTGTGATTCTTGAATTCAATTCTCAAAACTGTTGGTTTAATCTTTTTAAAGAATAAAGTATAGTCAAAATTTATTTGATTCAGAACAACATTTTATAAAAGTAAAATTGTAAGACACAAATTTCTAAGTCAATGCACCTGGATTTTGTGGGTTTTGAGCAAGGGATGATCAAGTCCTGGTTGCTTATAAATATCTATGCAATCATATGTTACATTTCCACCTATCTGTCAAGAATAATAAACAATATTATATATTTTAACAATAATTAATAAATAACAATGTGAACTCAGTCTATGATATATTCTGTTAAAAAAAGATAGTTTAAGATAACATAAGGGAGACAAGTGTTTCAAAATTTGTTTGCAAACTGACTTTGAAGGATCTGAGGGGGACTTTACTTTGATCCGAACGAACTATGGCTGCTGAGAACAAAAAAGTTAGAAGGTTCATAACAAAGGACATCGTTCTAATGGTTGTTGACATTTTATTAGTTTTGTTTCCCCATTAATGAGAGCAACTTCTTGTATTTATATACATTTTACAAATTATGGAAAGATCACTAATACATTGAAAGTCTGAAACGTAAATAGAAATTAATGGAATGATAGTATTTTGACCAGAAACCCAAAAAAAAGAAGATACATTAAATTTCATGTGGAATCAAATTGTTGGAAATTAACGAACCAAGTTGACTTTTCCAAAAGGTGATCAATTATGAGTCCAGAATGTGCATACTCCAGCCACCATCTTGATCCATGGAGTTTTGTTTGAGTGAAGTAGACTAAAATGATTCATTTAAATTCCGATGGGCTTTAAGGCAGAAGCGGTCCTGACCCAAAGCATCTCTTGCGTTTTGTTGTTGTTATTCTCTCGGTAACGTTGAGAATATTATCAGTTTGTAATCATGGAAAATGGGCGGATGATGAATTGATGATAATGAATTTAGGGCCCCATGAATTTACGGTAATAATTCCAAAGTTGATCTCAGTCTTCACTTATACACAGTATTCCTACAAGAACATTCCTGTCATAAGTATGTCACATTTTACCAACTCCTGCTTCTTCTTTTTTTGGTTCTCATCACTTTGAAAGGATTTTTTTCAGCTCATTAACTTGTTCTTGTATTGTTTTTTTTCTTTATTTCGCAGAACTCGGTGAATACTTTGTATAAGTGCATGTTAAAAGGTGCCGCTGACTATCTTGTTAAGCCGGAAGAAATTAGCAGAGCAAACAAAGATATACGAAGAAAGAAATACATATGTCATACCCGAGGCACATTTTGCTGGTAAATCTCGAATCCCCCAAATTCTTTTTACCTGAAAATGCACAAGAAAAAAGAATAAGAAGATATCTTTAGTTCTTTACATAGTGATTCACATTCATCTTCTTAATTGTCGATATAAGCAAATAAAATCAATGCAGATCTCATTGTGTTTTTGTCTTTTCAAATTATGTGTAAACAACTAAATCCTTCAGGCACACAAAAAAAGACAAAATTTATCACCATTTAACCAAGAAGTTGGCATAACAACGAATTTTGAAGGAAGGACAAAAAGAAAAAGGGAATAGAAAAGAATCAAAGATGATTACTTGTACAATAATTTAAAGGACCAACAACAAGAAGCTTTTGGTCAGCGTTTTAAAACACATTAAAATAGGTGTCCAATCTGAGTTGTTGGTCGTGCAAAAAATAAATGATTAATACAACTATTGTATATGATTGGTTTCAATCACGGATTATATGTCATTATTATTCTCATTTTATATATTTGTTGAATAGATTATAGACCGAGACACCTTATCTATGGACCGCGCCTCTGAAAACCCACCGGTCACTCCGTTGATAGCCAGCCTATAGACAAAAGTATCAGATCTTCTGTATCTCTTGTCTTCGTCGTCATCCATCTTTTTCAGTTTTTGAAATGGTCTTATCTTCGTCATCAACAATATTCTTCGTCTATAAAAATAATTATATTGTTTTTGCATGGAATAAAATAAAATTATCTTCTATTCTCAAAACTGAAAAATAAAAGAGTAGGTGTGTTGTGAGCTTTCCTACCTACGAGTCTCCCAATAACGTTATTTCAACACGAAATTTGGTGTTAATGGCTAACATTTGGCTTCACATTTTCTAATCAATCAGCCATCACATTAGATTATTAATGGCTAACATTTGGAA
Source organism: Microthlaspi erraticum (assembly GCA_902728155.2). Lineage (NCBI taxonomy): Eukaryota > Viridiplantae > Streptophyta > Magnoliopsida > Brassicales > Brassicaceae > Microthlaspi > Microthlaspi erraticum. The sequence goes on along the minus strand of CACVBM020001884.1, from coordinate 224,414 downwards.
TTGGCTTCTCTCACTTCTCTTCCTCATCGGTATTCTTGTCGCCGCCTTCAAGCACAAGAACCGACGGCAACATCGACGGAAGCCACCGTCTCCTCCTGGCTTTCCGATCATCGGAAACTTACACCAGATCGGAGAGTTACCACATCAGTCTCTATGGAGACTCTCAAAAAAGTATGGTCCTGTGATGCTTCTCAAGCTTGGAAGAGTCCCAACACTCATAGTCTCTTCCTCTGAAACCGCAAGACAGGCTCTCAAAATCCATGACCTCCGTTGTTGTAGCCGTCCAGGCTTGGCTGGTATTAAAGTTTTGACTTTTTTTTTTTTTTTTTGAATCTTAAATCTTGATTACACAAAACCCATGAATCTTGAATCTTGACATTTGAATCTTGGATCTTGAATCTTGACTTTTGATCTTGAATCTTGAATCTTGACCATTCCTTAGGGTCTAAAGAACTCTCTTACAACTACCTGGACATAGCTTTCTCTCCTTTTGATGATTACTGGAAAGAAATAAGGAAGCTCTCTGTTCAAGAACTCTTCAGTACTAAACAAGTTCACGCGATTCAACCCATCAAGGACGAAGAGGTCAAGAAACTGATCGATTCAATCTCCGAGTCAGCTTATCTTAAAACTCCGGTCAACTTGAACAAGACGACTCTTGCTTTAACCGTAAGCGTGGTGTGCAGAACAGCCTTTGGTGTGAGTTTCGAAGGAACTGTCCTCAACAGCGACAGATTCAATAAGTTAGTCCGTGAGGCACTCGAGATGCTGGGAAGCTTCTCTGCCTCTGATTTCATTCCGTACGTCGGATGGATCATAGACCGGTTCTCCGGTTTACAAGCACGGAGAGAGAGAAGCGCACGTGATCTTGATGCCTTCTATGAACAAATGTTTGATCTGCATAAAGAGAGAAAGAAAGATGGGAGTGAAGATTTCGTTGACTTGCTGTTGAAGTTAGAGAAAGAAGAAACTGTTCTTGGAAACCACAAGCTCACAAGAAACCATATCAAAGCAATCTTAATGGTAAGTAAGTAACTACAAAGATTGTGATCATAATAATTTGTCAACTGACATGTTTTCTTGTCACAGAATGTTCTTCTTGCAGGAATCGATACTACTGCAATAACCATGACATGGGCAATGACAGAGCTCGCAAGAAACCCACGAGTGATGAAGAAAGTGCAATCCGAAATCAGAAACCTAATTGGGAACAGAGAAATGATCACCTTGGATGACACGGAACAGCTCCATTACCTGAAAATGGTGATCAAAGAAACATGGAGGCTACATCCTACAACACCTATTCTACTCCCAAGAGAAGTAATGTCGGAATTCGAGATCAACGGCTACACGATTCCAGTGAAGACACGGCTTCACGTGAATGTATGGGCTATCGGCCGTGATCCGGAAACCTGGAAAGACCCGGAAGTGTTTCTCCCGGAGAGGTTTATGGATAGTGACATTGATGCAAAAGGACAGAACTTTGAGCTGTTACCGTTTGGCGGTGGAAGGAGAATCTGTCCTGGAATGTACATGGGGACAACAATGGTGGAGTTTGGTCTTGCGAATATGTTGTATCACTTTGACTGGGAGTTGTCAGAAGGCATGGCAGTCGAAGATATCGACGTGGAAGAAGCTCCTGGTCTCACTGTTAACAAGAAAAACGAGCTTTTACTTGTGCCTGTGAAGTATTGAGCTCATTGGTCCCTTTAAGTTTATTTCATCATGAGATTGCAAAACATCGATTGCTATTTGAGTATTTGTTAATAAGTAAAACGAAATCTGATTTTCCTCTGTTTTTTTTAAGTTTGTCTGTGAGAACATATCCATTTGTGCAGTTTCCTCTTTGGTCGTGAAGATGCCTCTGGATTTTACCATGAGACCTAGCCCATAGAGGCCCAAAGATTGATTATACAGAAATAAGATATGCCTCGAGCCTGATAATATGAGTGAGATAAGTTTCAACTTATCAATGGATTTTGTATAGTAGACCTGTGTTAGTGGCTTTCTAACTTCAAGATGATTGTTCAAATCCGTGAGCAATTACGAGTTTATACGTGAGTGTTCAAGAAATAGATTGGAACAATTTGAGCATCCTTCAAAGAGTTTATACATGAACATCTTTTTTAGGGGAGTACGGTTTTTGGGTTAATTTAAAACATGGATACAAAGTTTGATAAAACTTAGGCCTTACAAATCAGTAATCGAAGAAACAATATGAACATGCTCCAAAGAGGAAAAATAAACATGCTTCACGGAGTATGTTATCTTCATCTTTGTAAACTCACCCTAAAATATGTTAGTGAGTTAACTTACCATCACTAACATGGTGAATTACAAAAAATTATGTGTTGCGGTTGGACCATTGCAAATTTAATTTTTATTATATTTATACATAAGATATGCCAAATTGAATTGATCTAGGACATATTATAAGTCACATGTGTCACACACTGGTCACAATAATTGCCTAATGTGGAGGATATATCACGGACAATTTATCAGAAAAATAATTTGAAAATTCTGTAGCAGACATGTGGGTCTCATTTGAAATCACAATAAAAGGCAACGCCGCAAAGGTAAGAGATAGCGATACGAAAGCAAAATATATTTTTCAATGTCACTAGTTGTATCGTTTTGAGTTTAATAACTACTAAAGTAGTTTACCAATAATTGGCAATAAAATACATAATTTAGAGAATGTGACACTAATTAAATCATTTAATTTCGTGTTTGTTACGTTATTTTTACAAAAAAAAAAAAAAAAAAAAACCGGATCCAAACTAACAACTAAAATGAAACAAAACCATAATTATATCAAACTGAACCAAAACTAAAACCAAAAAAAAAAAAAACTGAACCAAAACCAAGTCAACTATAAACAGTTTTCTTTGGTTTTCAGGTTGAAGAAATAAAAAATGAGAAAACTGAACAGAAAACTAAATAGTAAAACCGAATTAGAAAGGCTTGCATAAATCTTGAGAATATCGTGTGAACTGACGACTCTTTTCCACAATCGCGACTGTATGTAGATACGCGCGTGAGGCCAAAATTATTGAGTGGTTAAACATTGTCTTTATTATGATAGGAAATTGTGGCATTGTCATTTTGTCAAAATGATTTTGATTCCTAGTGAAAATGCTTTAACACCTAAAACAGGCTATGACATTGAATGATCCACATGTGTCAAATAATTATCTTCCACACAAAAGTTATCATATGTATTCACAAACTTTCATATATATCATTGAGAAACAAAAACACAGGCTAAACAATTAAGGGAAAAGGAACAAACAAAAAAATGGCACTCTCTCTCTATCTCCTCTACTTTTTAGTTCTTGCCATAGTCTCCATAATTTTCCTTAACCTGTTCAAAAAGTCAAACTCCAAACTTCCTCCGGGCCCTCCAAAGCTTCCGATCATCGGAAACTTGCATCAGCTCGGAGAATTGCCGCATCAGTCTCTATGGAGACTCTCCAGAAAGTATGGTCCTGTGATATTTATGAAGCTTGGTACAGTCCCAACGATCGTAGTTTCTACTCCTGAAACAGCAAGACAAGTGCTAAGAGTCTTTGATCTCAATTGTTGTAGCCGTCCGTCACTGGCAGGTACGTTTAGTTGTTTATATTGATTATATCTAAAGTCATGTCGTTTTAATGTTTCTTGTTATGAGTTCTGATCAGTAGCAATAATTTTTTTATTTATGGACAAAAGTATTAGTTGTACTTGCTTGTAAAGACGGTAAAAATTATTGTATGCGACAAATGAGAGTTTTTTGAAATGCTAGCAAGTAATACGAGCATTTCAAAAGTTTTAAAACATAATTTGAAATGGTCTTTTGGTTGGTTACTAATACGAGCTTGCATACAACTTTCTATTAAAGTTTACATTATTTTCTATAATACTTTTTAACAGAATAAATAATTGTATCTTACTAGGTGGACCAACATGGTGAGAATGAATCTTACTTTGCGATTTATATAATTTTGATTCAGCATATAACTAATTGTATCTTCAGGCTCAAAGAAGCTCTCTTACAACTACCGTGACATCGCCTTTTCTCCATTTAATGATTACTGGAAAGAAGTAAGGAAGATTGGTGTTCAGGAACTCTTCAACATTAAACGAGTTCAATCGATGGAACCTATCATGTATGAGGAGATGAGCAAAATAATAGACTCATTCTCCGAATCAGCCTCTACAAAAACTCCGGTCAACTTGAGTGAGAAGTTTCTTTCTTTAACTGCAGGCGTGATGTGCAAGGCATCATTTGGTGTGAGTTTCCAGGACACTGTGCTTAACAGCGAGAGATTCAATGAGTTAATCCCTGAGGCACTCAAGATTTTAGGGAGCTTCTCTGCCTCAGATTTTTATCCTTATGTAGGCTGGATCATGGATCGATTCACTGGCTTACACAAACTGAGAGAGAGAAGCGCAAGAGATCTTGATGCCTTCTGTGAACAGATGATTAATATGCATTTAAAGAAAGACAAAGAAGAAAATGAAGATTTTGTGGACCTTCTCTTGAAGTTGGAGAAGGACCAAGTTGTTCTTGGACATGAAAAATTCACAAGAGACAATATCAAAGCAATCTTGATTGTAAGTTTAATAATGCAAAAAAATAAAAATAAACATTTCGAAATGCTTGATCTGATTCTTACATGCTTAATGTTCTTGTCTTAGAACATTCTTCTGGCGGGAATCGATACTGCTGCAATAACAATGACATGGGCAATGACGGAGCTCTCCAGGAACTCTCGACTAATGAAGAAAGTTCAATCCGAAATCCGAGAAAAATTTGGAGACAAAGAAATAATCAGCTTAGAAGAAACAGATGAGCTCGAGTACTTGAATATGGTGGTCAAAGAAACATGGAGGCTACATCCTCCATCACCTCTTCTGATTCCAAGAGAAGTAAAGACTGAGTTTGAGATCAATGGCTACACGATTCCAGTCAATACACGGCTACAAGTGAATGCTTGGGCTATCGGGCGTGATCCCGATGCCTGGAAAGACCCGGACGTGTTTCTCCCAGAGAGGTTCGTTGATAGTGACATTAATGCAAAAGGACAGTACTTTGAGCTGTTACCGTTTGGGGGTGGCCGGAGAATATGTCCAGCAATTTACATGGGGACTAAAATGGTTGATTTTGGTCTGGCGAATCTTCTGAATCGGTTTGACTGGAAGTTACCAGAAGGAATGAAAGCTGAGGATATGAAGATGGAAGAAGCTCCAGGACTCACTATTAACAAGAAACATGATCTTCTACTTATTCCTGTTAAGCTTTAAGGTCTTTGATCTTCTAAAATATGTTCGCCATTAAATTATGAAATAAGGTGTAGCATTTTATAAGAAAGAGTATGTTACCATTTACGAGCGTGGCAATGATCTAGGCATCTAGCGGTACGCCAGGAAAAAAGGTTTGTGTATGCATGCGTTCATGCAATCCTTGTTCCAAAGGTGCTATTTAGTTACGGGTAAGATGTATAATTTTTTGTTCAGAATATTTTTACATTAATCTTAATTAAAATGTCTCTTTTTCTTGAAAAAAGTATTTCTTTCGCTATTTTTAATAGCAATTTTCACGATTCCATTCGCTATTTTGTAGTAGCATGGCATATTCTAGGATTATCATCGCTATTTATCTAATTTATTCGGAATCGGTTCAATAAGTAATTCTTTGGCCGACACTTTTATTTCCCACATGCTTTGTACTTGTTTCATTAATGTCAATTTTTGGACTTTCTACGTTCCATCCAGACAATCTTTATATTATTAATTGAGAAGTACATTCTAATGTTTGGATACAAGAATTAGAGAAACATCTATTTGGATAGAAGAATAAATGGAAACAAAAGTTGTTTGGATATAAGAATAAGAGAAAAATCTATTTGGATAGAAGAATAAATGGAAAAAATTGTTTGGATACAAGAATAATAACTTAAAATAAACCGATGGTTTAGAAAACTTCCGTTTTCCATCTCTTAAAAATCTGCAAAAAAAAAACTTAACATAATCTAACGATAATTCCAAATCAATAGAATATGCTTTTTGGATTTTCGGGTTTTTATAGACAAGTTCGGGTTTGGGTGAAAATCTGAGACATAATTTTATAGAGATATAGAAATTGTTCGGGTTTCTTTGAAAATTTCTGTTCGGGTTAGGTTCAATTTTTTTTTTCAGTTTAGGGTTTTCCGGATTTTTTAGATTTCTGGTTTTCGGGTTTAGATATATTAAAAAAATTGAGTATTTTAAAATTTTGATTAGGTATTGGGGTCGGGTTCCGGGTGAAAAAGTTTCCAGATTTTTTTTGTTCAGTCAGGGTTTTCGGGATTTTTTTGATTTCGGATTTTCATGTTTAGACCTATTAAAAAAGTTTGGGTTTTTAAATTTTTTGATTAGGGTTTTTTGTCGGGTTCGGATTTAGGGTTTAAATTTTCTACACAAAACAACAACGTCACACCGCACAAACGTGCGGGTACCTACTAGTAATTATTAAACACCGTGTCTGAGAGAATAAAATGTGTCGTAGCTACTCTTATTATAATTTTTTATTACTATTTTTGGAATCTGGTAAAGTACATGAACAAGTTTTATTTAGATAAACTGATGTTACACCTTACATCATAATCTTATGGCGAATATATTATAGTAGATCAAAGACTCTTAATGTTTAACAGGAACAAGTAAGGTCATGCTTCTTGTTAATAGTGAGTCCTGGAGCTTCTTCCATCTTCATACCCTCAGCTTTCATTCCTTCTGGTAGCTCCCAGTCAAACCGATTCAGAAGATTCGCCAGACCAAACTCAACCATTTTAGTCCCCAGGTACATTGCAGGACACATTCTCCGGCCACCACCAAACGGTAACAGCTCAAAGTACTGTCCTTTTGGATTAATGTCACTATCAACGAACCTCTCTGGGAGAAACACTTCCGGGTCTTTCCATGCATCAGGATCACGCCCGATAGCCCAAACATTCACTTGTAGCCGAGTATTGACTGGAATGGTGTAGCCATTGATCTCAAATTCAGTCATTACTTCTCTTGGAAGCAGAAGAGGTGTTGTAGGATGTAGCCTCCATGTTTCTTTGATCACCATTTTCATGTACTCAAGCTCATCTGTTTCTTTTAAGCTGGTTATTTCTTTGTCACCAAATTTTTCTCGGATTTCGGATTGAACTTTCTTCATCAGTCTAGGGTTCCTGGAGAGTTCTGTCATTGCCCATGTCATTGTTATTGCAGCAGTATCGATTCCCGCCAGAAGAATGTCCTAAGACAAAAACATTAAGTGTATGTAAGAATCATATCAAGCATTTCCAAAATGTTTTTTTTTTTTTAATAAAAGAAATAAGCTAAACTTACAATCAAGACTGCCTTGACGTTGTTTCTTGTGAATTTTTCATGTCCAAGAACAACTTGGTCCTTCTCCAACTTCAAGAGAAGGTCCACAAAATCTTCATTCTCTTCTTTGTCTTTCTTTAGATGGAGATCAATCATCTGTTCACAGAAGGCATCGAGAGCTCGTGCACTTCTCTCTCTCAGTTTGTGTAAACCAGTGAATCGATCCACGATCCAGCCAACATAAGGATAAAAATCCGAGGCTGAGAAGCTCCCTAAAATCTCGAGTGCCTCAGGGATTAACTCATTAAATCTCTCGTTGTTAAGCACCGTGTCCTGGAAACTCACGCCGAATGATGCCTTGCACACGACGCTAACAGTTAAAGAAAGAAGCGTCTCACTCAAGTTTACTGGAGTTTTCGTAGAGGCTGATTCGGAGAATGAGTCTATTAATTTCCTCATCTCCTCATACTTGACTGGTTGAATAGAGTGAACTCGTTTGATGTTGAAGATTTCTTGAACAGCAAGCTTCCTTACTTCTTTCCAGTAATCATCAAAAGGAGAAAAGGCGATGTTCCGATAGTTGTAAGAGAGCTTCTTTGAGCCTGAATAAACCATTAGTTATGCTGAATCAAATTTCTATATCTAAGTGTAAGATTTCATTCTCACCATGTTGGTCCACTTGGTAGTTAAAGTTTTTAGGTTTTACTTACAAACGGAATCTAAACAACCTCATTAAAAAAAACAATTACACTAATTAAAATCAGTTAGTTTTTAACTTTTTATATTCAACCAAAACCAAATAAAATCACATTACTTAGATTTAACTTCATTTCCTTAAGCTACGTTAATAAAAAATTTTGGGTGTAAATGTTATGGCTAAGTTAAGTTAATATTTAAAACCAACCGTGGGAAATAATGAAAGAGCTAACAAAATTATTAATTGCTGTTAGAAAAAACAAATTACAGAAAATTATGTAAACTTTAATAGATATTTGTATGCAGTAAGTTCGTATTACAAATAGAAAGACTATTTTAATTTAAAATAATAAATAAAAAATAATAAAAAATAATAACTAGAAAGGCGATCGGAAATGTTTATGGGCACTGTCCATATTTGTAACTTCTTTAAGTATACGTGTAACAGCGAATATAATATTGACATGAACACCTCTATAGAAGAGGTCTTAAAAATGAGCATTCAAAAAGTTTGAAATAGATAGTATAATTAATACTTTTTGAATAGATAGTATAATTAATAACATTATATGTATATTTATATATTGCTAGAATTAAAAAAAAAAAACTCTCATTGCATACAATAACATTATATATTTCACAATACAAGTACATATATTTCAAAATTATGGCTACTGATGAGAACTCATAAATGAACATTACATGACTCTAGATATAACCCAAATTCAAATCACATGCTGCAAATTATACAAACAATATAAACAACTATATAAACGTACCTTCCAGTGATGGACGGCTACAACAGTTGAGATCAAAGACTCTTAGAGCTTGTCTTGCTGTTTCAGGAGAAGAAACCACGATCGTTGGGACTGTACCAAGCTTCATAAATATTACTGGGCCATATTTTTTGGAGAGTTTCCATAGAGACTGATGTGGCAATTCTCCGAGCTGATGCAAGTTTCCGATGATCGGGAGCTTTGGAGGGCCCGGAGGAAGTTTGGAGCTTGAGTGTTTGAACAGGCTAAGGAAAATTATGGACAGGGCAAGAACTAAAAAGTATAGGAGATAGAGAGAGAGAGTGCCATTTTTTTCGTTCCTTTTATTTGTTTGGTCTGTGTTTTCTGTTTCTGAAAGAGTTTCACTGAAAACGTGTTATATAGCCGATTATTACTATCACTATGAAAGTTTGTTATATGGATGATAATTTTGTGTGGAAGATAATTATTTGACGTAAGGGTCATTTAACGTTGACATAGCCTGTTAGATATACTCATATGTTTCACTATTATATTTGATGTTTTGAGGTTTTATTTATATTAAAAATCATTTAATGTTTTTTATTTATGATTTTCTTTCTCACATTAAACGATTTTTCTAATAGTATTAGGGGTGACCCGCGCAGGTTGTATTAGTTTTATTGTTTTTCCACAAATTTAATATTTTTTCAAAAATATTATACACATATTGTTTAAATATAATTAAAGTTAGGCAAAAAAATTGTACCGTCTTGTTCCATCTCGTCCCATTTTGTTTATTTTCATCATGTACATTCTTTTTCATCTTGTCCCGTTCTTTTCTGTTATGTTCGTTCTGTCCGCCCCATCCAATCCCATCATATCCTATTATGTTATTTTCCATTTTATCTTGTCTCTGTCTTGTCTCTAAATATTATTAAGGTTAAGCAAAATTCATGTCTCGTCCCTTTCCATCCCATTATGTCCATTTTCATTTGGTCCCGTCCAATCCTGGCATATTCTATTTATTTTCATATTTTCCCGGTTAACCTTTATGTCTTGTCCTCTCTCATCATGTTTTTTTTGTTTTCTCTGTTCCACCCCTAAATATAATTAAAAGTAGGCAAAATTTATGTCTTGTCCTATCTCTTTCTTTTCTATTCCCTTAGATCTCGTCTCGTTATTTAATATAATAAAAGTAACCAAAATTCCTCTATTCTCTAGTTCTATTTTTTTTCGTCTTGTCATATTCGATCTCGTTTCATTTCATTCCAAAATACTAAAAAAGTTGTCCTTTCTATAATATTTTTCTATTATTATTATTATTACTAAATAAGAGTATTTGTAGATCTATACATAATATTTTTTTTTAAATGACTTTTCATATTTTTATTAAATTACTATAGTAATAAATGATAATTATTATAAAAATTAAATTGAAAAAATATATATAATAAATAAATTGATATGCTGAATTTAAAGACATCTTCTTTTGCTGAGGTGGTAATATTAAAATAGAATTGTATAAACTTTATATATATAGATTGGTGTATCTATTAAGTACTATACGGTGTACCGTTTAATTATTATAAAAACTTTAAATGTAACTAAAACACAAGACAAATTACTAGAATCTTATATATAAAGAGAGGATAACTCTCTCCAGATTTCTGCCACCTCAGCTTTTTCCCATTTTCAGTCGAATTGCCACGTGGTAAAAGTGCTCAATGAACCTATGTAATTCAAGTTTCGATTCCTACTCTGACCCAATTAAGTTTTTTTCTAGACTTGCCATTGATAAAGTGTAGCATTAATTAATAAAAAGTAATTTTAAACATCTTAAACATTTTATATATTATGAAATAAGAAAAAAAAAACTAAAATATCAGGTATTGTAAAATAAAGGGAGTATTATTTATCGTTATGATGTTTTGGTCTCCTTTGTGTACACTGTTGTTGTGGTGTATGGTCTATTATTCTGATTAATCTTTCAAAATCTTGGTTTGTAACGAATTATAGTTCTAGGAGTTTAATAACAAAAATAGCGGTACATACTGAAAGTGGTATTTTTATCTTTATAGTGCTACATCTTATTATTACTTTTATGTATTTCGTAACTATTCTAGTAACGGTTACCATCCCCTTTTTTTTTTTTTTTTTTTTTTTTTTTCGCCAAAAAGCGTTTTTAGCTATGTACGTGTCACCAATGACACCCGCCACATGTCTGCCACAGAAGTTTCAAATTATGTTTCTGATATGTTGTCCGTGCCTCGTCCCTCCAAATACAGAAATTATTAATGATCAGTGTGAGAAATTTGAGTATGTGACTATATTATGTGGAAGAGAATTCTTTCGCAGAAGCTCAATCAGTGCCACAATTATTTACATATAACTAATTTATATTATGTGGAAGAAAAATCTTTCGCATAAGCTCAATTAGTGCCATAGTTAACTAACTAATTATATTATGTGGAAGAGAATTCTTTCGCAGAAGCTCAATCAGTGCCATAATTATTCACATGTAACTAGCTTATATTATGTGGAAGAGAACTAATATTGCTGTAGAAGCCCCTTAACCTAGTGGTTGAAAGGATTTAATGCTTCTATACCAGGAGGTATAGGTTTCGAATCCCGGCGGATGCGATTTGCTAATGATTTATGCAGATTATTGGAGACAAGCTTACAGGAGGTCTACAGAATGTTGCACGTGGAGCCGTCAGCCGGGGAATCTTTGAAGATGGTAAAATCGTCCGTTGTAGAATCGTCTTGTAACAGTTCTCATATTTGTGTAATAGATTAGTCAATCAAGTGTTAAAAAAAAGAACTAATATTGCTTTATATTGAATTCTCAACTGAATTTTGTAACCTAATATTTATACTTTTTTTTTTGTTAAAGATCCAAATATTTATACTTACGTACATTTTATTGAAAAATATTAACTGTAAAATAAGAAGTAAGTAAAATTGTATAAGAAACTTGTTTGGTTTTCAAAATTTACAGTAGTTTTCCAATTGGGTATTTTCTATAGATTTTTTCTCTCTTAGTAAAATTAGTCATTAACATTTCTTGTTGAAAGAAAAACTATGTTCTGGAACAAGTTAGGAAGGAATAAGAAACAAAGCACTTGTTAATGGTAGGTTTGTGTTAAATCTAATAAGACCCAATACAAAAAATATCTAATCGCAATTCAATTCTAAAAAGATTAAAGAAAGAAGACTAAAAATAAAGGGAAGAAATTGAGGCATATTATTATTATTAAAGATACTCTAAAATTTAAATTATAAATAGAGAATATAATATTAGTTGATGGGATAGAAAACTCTTAGATTAGAGAGCCAAACACTTGTTTATTATATTTTCTAGCTCGATAGGCTAATTTGTAATTTGATACTTGTTGGGATAAGCAACTTTCCAACCTCCTTCTCTTGAAAAGGTAGGACTTTTTTCTTACCTCTAATACAAAATACTCTTTGACAAAGTCACCTAATTCACCATTTACAGCACTGTCAATAATAAACAATTGATCAGAGAAAGTTTGGATTGCAGGAGGCTTACGTGGTGCAAATGTATCAAATGATCAGAGAAAGTTTGGATTGCAGGAGGCTTACGTGGTGCAAATGTATCAAATGCCACAGAGATTGATATATTCGTTGCCTTGCTATGCAACAAAACTTTTTTTTTTCAACGGCATCATAATTTATTCTCTTTTTTTTTGACAAAAGGTTTCGGATAATATCTTCTTGACAAACTAAAAAAACTGAAAGTAATAGCAAGCAAGAATACTCTCTACTCTGTACACGTATATTACGATAATTTTTAACCTCAATATTAGTATTGGGCTTCAATATTAAGTAAATGTCAATAGAACTTTTAAAATTAGTGTATGCTTTCCACGCGCCGTAAAATTCCTAAAAAACCCATAACAATTTGAGCGGGAATTTGCAGTATAAGCCTCTTGTCTCACAAAGCCAAGCCGAGTAGACATATATCAGCCGAGTAAAAATGTCCCATCACACTATCCTAACCTCATAAGGAAAATTTAATTTCCCTCTTGATTAGATTTTGTGGACACAAATTGGCCAAATATCTTTTCAGAAAACCTATTGACCTTCGAAGTGGTCTATTTTCTTTTATAAAGACCATTCCATCTCTATCTTCTCTGTTCTGTAAACATATATAAACATATATTAAGAGTTTCTTAATTCTCCTAATTAGTATGAGTATTTCCTTCAATTTCCCTTACTAGTTGGCGAGTGAATCTTCATTTTCATACTATGATATAGAAAAAGAATTACAAAGTTGTTAATGGCATGCCATAGTACAAAAGCGCATATACAGTATAGAGAATACAAAATACAAACTACGACCAAGATTTTATAATATTCAACCCTGACAAGTATCTAATGTTTCCCAAACTTGTAATGCATTGTTCATGGCAGCGGTTCGGATGATGGTGGTTCGGAAATGGGGGAGAAGAGCTGGTACCAATAACAAACACCGCAACAGCTGAGAGAATTGGTACCAATAACCATCAGAAACCACTAATTACGTCATGTTTGCTCAAATTCTGTCTCCAACATTCTCATGGATAAACCTTCTTCTTCTTTGTCAGAACCTCCTGGAAAAAAGATGAAAGAATATAGCATATAGACTCTAATGGTAGACTTCCTTCATTCATCAATTCCAATTGTAGACTCTAATGGTGATATAGCTATGTAAACCGAAATTGATTTAATTACCTTCGCCACTAGGAAACACCATCACAAAGTAATTGAAATTGGATCCTCTTGGGTTGTGCTAAGACTGTATATCCCAGCTAGGTGAGATTTGACAGAAGAGGAGTCATTTTAGGACCACAGAAAGATCTCCGGGAAGCGTTTGATTTTCTCACTGTGACGTGAAGCTTACCGTCGTCTCTGATCTCAGCGTTCGTCTCGAGGAAATCATGTCCGTCTAACGAAACAACGTCGGATTCCACTTTGAAAGAGACGATCGAGCCTCCGTCTCCGGGAATTGCTCCATGATCAGAATCTTAGCCCTCAATAATCGAAGAGGAAGAGGAGGAACGTATACCAGATTATACACTGAAGCATGACGATCTGGATCATCAGAGAGCCGGAATATTCGCCATACATGGATTTAACCTTTCTCATCTGTCTTACCATTAAAATCAAAACAAAAAACCTTTCTCCTCTGTCTTACCATTAAAACCAGAAAAAAAACCTTTCTCCTCTATTTTTTGATGCTTACATCAGATCTCAAATCAACCTCCCACCATTAGTGACTACTACCAATTCCGATATTTTCCTCTTCTCCTCTGAAATTCTACTCCGAAATTGAAATCCTAAATTTCGCCTTCTCTTCTACTAGTGCATTGGTGAGCTACATTTTACACATACTATACAATATCAAATAGTATACTCATCAATTAATTATCAGCATAAGTACCTAATAAATATATAGTCAATATACAACAACAATAAACTAGCTAATCTAAACCATAAACCTAGAAATAACACCCTAAAACTTAAACCCTAAACCCTAAATCCTAAATTCTAAACTCTAAACCCTAAACCCTAACCCAAACACAAACACAGTACCAAAATGAATGGATAGACTACCAATAAACCCAAAACACTAAACACTAAACACCAAACCCCACCACAAAAATAGTAAAGTAGTCAGGCATCAAGAGTTGGCTTAATAAGTTCCACCCATCTAAGAGTAAAATAGTTGTTCACTCTTTTTTCTGCCAGTTGGTTCAAATCCAGTCTGAAACAATCTCTGATAAGCTCCTCCATTCTAACAACAAAAATTACAATAATAATTTAGTTAATCAACTCACAAACACAAATAAATAGTCCTAAAAAAAAACTAAAATATAAAATGAGCCAAACACAGAAATTCCATTCTGTAAATCCCCTTATCCTGCATACTTACATACAACCAAATCAATCAAGAAACACAGTCATATATCATAAACCATTTACAAAAGATACGACAACTACGGCAAATCAAAACATCTATTTTGGCAAATAGAAGCTACGAATTATCAGCCACAAACTCAAATTAAAAGTATAACCTATTAATTGAATACTATACTATCACAAGAGCCGTAAAGCAAAATCAAAGAAGTGGAAGATAGAACAATAGATAACAATACACAGCAAACTTTAAAAACTAGTAAACCTAACCTTGATAATCTCGAAGGTGTTCTTGAAGACAATATCAAACAGAAATCCTTTTCACCCACAACTCCAAACTTCAGTGTACCTCTTAATCGGAATTCTCGAATTCGACAATATCAATGTGGAAAGAGTTAGATCGGTGAAATAGTCTAGAGAATTCAGAATTTTTCTTTTTCAATATTTTGTCTTTTCTTTAAAATATTAAAGTATATTATCAGTTCAACTAAGCTGAATTTTAGCCGAACACTGAAGGGGGTTATTAAGGTAAATATTTTATAAAATACAGTGAATATAATAACCTATCAAGTGATACTGATATATTCTTAATTTAAACGTTTTTTTATGTATATTCAGTACTATTTCCCTAATATCTTCTTGACAAACTAAAAAAACTGAAAGTAAAAGCAAGCAAGAATACTCTCTACTCTGTACACGTATATTACAATAATTTTTAACCTCGGTATCTCGAAGCTTATCCTCACCGATTACAATAAACGACATTTAGCTTTGTATATATCAGAAAAACCGACATGTGTTTCCGTAGTTTATAACGTCTTCATGCTAGATTTGATCGAACTTGTTGAAAACGTTGCTGTTTTGTCTTAATACTCTGTTTCTCTATCACCAAAAGAAAAAAATACAGAGGAACAAAAACAATGGCGATTCTCTTGTATTTCCTCTTGCTTCTACTCCTTCCGGTTCTCTTCTCGGTATTATACACAAAGAAAATCAAAGACTCAAAACAGAATCTTCCTCCGAGTCCACCAAAGCTTCCGATCATCGGCAACCTACACCAGCTCGGAGGACTGCTTCACAAACGTCTTCACGATCTCTCCAAGAAATACGGACCCGTGATGCTTCTCCATCTAGGGTTTGTCCCAGTTGTGGTAATCTCGTCGAGTGAATCAGCTGAAGAAGTTCTTAAAACCCATGACCTAGAGTGTTGTACACGACCCAAGGCTCTCGGAATGCAGACGTTTTCGCGTAAAGGCAAAGACATTGGTTTTGCGTCATACGGTGAGGAATGGAGAGAGTTGCGCAAGCTTGCTATTCTCGAATTCTTCAACACGAAAAAGGTTCGATCTTTTAGGTATATCAGAGAGGAAGAAAATGACTTGATGATTAAGAAACTGACGGAATCAGCTTTGAAGCAGTCTCCAGTGGATTTGAGCAAAACTCTATTCTCTCTAGCTGCGTCTATCACATTCAGATCTGCCTTTGGACAGAATTACTTTGAAAGCAAGCAAATCAATAAGGAGAAGATTGAAGGATTGATGTTTGAAGCACTGACAAATATGGCTTTCAAATTCACTGATCTTTTCCCTGTTGCTGGTCTCGGATGGTTTATTGACTTTGTGTCAGGACAACATAAGAGACTTCAAAATGTTTTCACTGAGGTTGATACTTTTGTGAAGAAAGTGGTTGATGATCACTTGAAGAATAAGCATGGAGTAACCAGACAAGATCGTCCAGATATGGTCGATGCGATGTTAAATATAATAGATAAACAAGAAGAAAATGAATCTTTCAAGCTCACAATTGATCATCTCCATGGAGTCATCTCAGTAAGAATATAATCTTTAGTTTCTGGTTATCTAATCTTAATTCTGACCTAATCATCTTTCTTGAGCAGAATATATTTCTGGCTGGAGTGGACACAAATGCCAGCATCATGATTTGGGCGATGGCAGAGCTCGTTGGAAACCCGAGAGTGATGAAGATAGCTCAGGAAGAGATCCGAACAAGCATTGGAGTTAAACCGCAAGAGAGAATCTCAGAAGAAGATCTTGATAAGCTTCAATACTTGAAACTTGTGGTGAAAGAAACCTTAAGAAAACACCCAGCAGGTCCTCTGTTACTTCCAAGAGAAGCAATGGCTGATATCAAGATTCAAGGCTACGACATTCCAAGAAAAACCCTGCTTTACGTCAACGCTTGGACGATAGGAAGAGACCCTAAAAACTGGGAAAATCCAGAAGAGTTTATCCCGGAGAGGTTTATTGATTCTCCTGTGGATTACAAAGGACAGAGCTTTGAGATGTTACCATTTGGTTCAGGTCGGAGGATATGTCCAGGAATGGCTTCAGCGATTGCCACCGTTGAATTGGGACTCTTGAATTTTCTGTACTTTTTCGACTGGAAATTGCCTGAGGGTAAGAAAGATATGGACATGAAAGAAGCTGGTGATGTTATAGTTGGTAAGAAAGTTCCTCTTGTGCTTCTTCCAGTTCTTCGCCAGTAATGTGCTCACAGAATCTTCAGGAACAAGAGGCTATACTGTGTAATAGGTCAGACTTCATATATAGTTTCCTAATGTTGTTATCTTGTCAGTGATGTCATGAGTAAGTTTGAGAAGAACGGTCGGTTTTAAAACTGTTTATGCTCTTTTTATTTTTGTACAGAAATATTCTTGTTGGTAAAAGTTGGTTTGTATGACGTTTTTGGTTCATGTATTTAGTTTCAACATCCAAAAACGTAACATTCATGTATTTGTATATACAAATATGGATGGATGATAATAAAACAGGATTAAACAAGGATGAAGGCGAGGTTAGAGGGTGACAGAAACAGAATGCAAAACCTTATAGCGATGTAAGTCAGGATCAACGGTCATGACAGCGTTAGACCATTCGATATTGCCCCAAATCTCGGGTCCTTGGGGTCGTCTCTCCAGGGAAATCTCAGCACACCACATCCCAAGACGATCATCCCCGTCCCAGAAGAGCACAAGGTTGCCACCAAAGTTGCTGAGCCTGGCTCCGGGAAGTAAATCCGCCATCTTTTCGTCTACACCAATCTTGATCTTGTAGGACTCCCACGTAGACTCAACATTGCTATCAATGTGGACCAGCCTGGAGCGAGAGAGACTCTCACTCAGAGAGCCTAAACCCTTCACCTCCCTCCAATACATCTCCTCTGGCTCAGAGCTCTCCAACTGCACTGGCTCACACCAACACAGGTTTCCGCTGATGTCAATACAGTAGAGCAGTTTATCAATGAAACACCAATCCCTTCTGTTACTTATCTGTGGAGGAGTATTCCCTCTTCCCCATTTACTTTCACTCGGCGTGTAGTACAAGCTATTATTAGCCACTCCATACATTGCGTAAATCTTTCCCTTCACGACCACGCTACCGATGTAAGGCTGATGGCGAATCGTCGTATCCGGCGTCGGCGGCAAAGAATCCCAAGTTTGGGTCTTTGGGTCGAATACCTCTGCCCATTTTGAGGAATTCGGATCCGGGCAGCCTCCGAACACGTAAATCTTCCCGCCCACGACTCCGGCCGCCGCGCGAGATCGAGCTGCTCCCATGGAAGGGGCTCGCCGCCACGTGTGAGTCAGGCAATCAAGGAGGTGGACTTGTGGAGAGAGCTTCCCCTTTATACGTCCACCGATCACATAGATTCCCCAGTCGACCGCCACCACAGAAGATGCTTCCGGAGGCTGAAAACGTAACGAAGCGATCGGGCTCAGAAGCCGGTCCAGAGATTTACCACGGTGGAGGATGAACCAGTGTGGGGATGGATCGGGAGGGGTGCCCATACATACATACAGCCAATTCTCGACGCAACCCAGTAGCGACCTCATAATGTAGAGATCAGGAGAAGCCACTAGAGAGCGAAGGCTCTTGGAGACCAGAGACAAGGCCGCCTGATCCGATTTCGACATTCGAGCCAGGCAGCTCAGAACCATGTCATCTGGCAGTGGCGGTGAAGGAAACGGAGACATCTTCCTCTTTTTATGCGGTGGCTCTTCGGCGGCCGCTGAATTCGACATCATCCAAATTCAAAGTTTATCTTTATTATTATATTATTAATTGAGAAGTACATGGAAAATTTACGACCAAAAAACCAATCTAATTATAAAGAGAAAGTGTTTGACAATAGATTTAATTAGGGTCAATTTAATACATTGTAATGTTTGGATATAAGAATAAGAGAAAAAACTATTTAGATAAAAGAATAAATGGAAAAAGTTGTTTGGATACAAGAATAATAATTTAAAACAAACTGATGATTTAGAAAACTTACATTTTAGATAAAATATGCTTTTAGATAATGACATAATGAAGATTATATTATAATACACAAAAGTGAATAAATAATGACGATTATGATTAAATAGTATATGCTATCGTCATTATGCTATTATGCTATTCACTTTATCGTCATTATGTTATTCTTAGACTATCTCCAACCCCTCATGCCATATGTTATTGCAAATGGCAAAAATATAGCAATAGCATTGGGTTTCTCTCCAACCCCTCATGCCATATATCATGCTATAATTTTTTTCCAACTTATTATTAATTGTTAAAACTACTTGATTTCTTCAAATTTTACAAAGTGAATCATTTGTTTTTCTTTTTTTGCAAAAACAACCAGAATTATATTTATTTTTTTATTATTATAATATTAAAACAAAATACATCATATTACATAAAAATTATAGAAAACAAAGATTTTAACCTATTGTTTTATGTTTTTTGAATTTCAGTATTTTTAAAAATAAAATTTAAGTTTATTATGGTTATGTTTTTATATTTCTATGAAATAAATATTATTTATATTTTGAAAAAGTTATGAGTATTGTTTATTTATTTAAATAAATCATAATCAATATAATTAAACTGTTAAATTAAAAGTAATTACAAATTGAAGGACTATTTTATAAATAAAAAAGTTCAATGGCAAAATAGCATATTGCATAATCTCATGCCAAATATAGAAGCAAAAATAGCATGATGCTATTTTGCAATAGCATATGCAATTGGGTTGGAGCAAAAATTATGGCAAAATAGCATATATGTCATATTTAGCATGGGGTTGGAGATGCTCTTATAATACCAGATTATCGTCATTATGCTCATTATAATATCAAATTAATATAATATGTTTTTTGGATTTTCGGATTTTTATAAATAAGTTCAGGTTTGGGTGAAAATCTAAGACCTAATTTTATAGAGATATAGAAATTGTTCGGGTTTCTTTGAAAATTTTTGTTCAGATTGGGTTCGAGTTTTTTTTTCAGTTTAGGGTTTCCGGATTTTTTGGATTTCGGGTTTTCAGGTTTAGATATATTAAAAAGTTTGAGTATTTGAAAATTTTGATTAGGGTATTTGGGTCGGGTTCCGGGTGAAAAAGTTTCTAGATTTTTTTTGTTCAGTTCAGAGTTTTCATGATTTTTTTAATTTCGGATTTTCGGGTTTAGACATATTAAAAAAAGTTTGGATTTTTAATATTTTTGATTAGGGTTTTCTGGTCGGACTCGGATTTAGATTTCGAATTTTCTACACAAAACCATAACGTCACACCGCACAAACGTGCGGGTACTCTACTAGTCTTTTTAATATTTATCTGAAAGAGGGAGAGAGAGATGATTTCTCGATCTTCTTCACTCTATGTTTAATTAACTAGGAAAAATATTAAAATAAGATATATTTCCTTCTTCAAACACGTATAGGAGTTTTAAGTTTTTTTTGTTAAAAGTAAAATTATCTGCAAGGAAAAAGGAAATACCGAGCATTATATCTTTTTCTTTTTTTTCTATAAAGAAAATGATTCTATTTCAATTTCTATTTCAAATCTCTAAGAAAGAGATATTATGAATGGAAAAATAGTAATTTTATTATAATTTTCGTTATTCCCAGTTATAAAATGTGTGACTCATACATGAATTGTATTAAAAAGTATTCTTCCCTTTTTTATGTTTCTTCTATTTTCTTATATAAATTTTCCTTTAGTTTGTACTTTCTAGTTATATTCAGTTATTCATGCATGATCTACTTTTTTCCCAAATACAAATCCTACAATTTTGCATTGATACAACAAATCCTGAAACTTTCTTCTATATATTTTAGTTTTAAATAGGCCACGTATCAAATCATATGTATACGTTACTCTGTTTTTGTAAAGTGTTAATAGTCGGGAATCTCGGTGTATTAATTTCCGATATTTACGATAATTTTTAGCCTCACACTCTCAGTCATCATCTCGAGCTTATCCTCACACTGGACAATATATGGCATGTAATCTTTGTATTTTTGTATATATATCCAAACCAACAAGTGTGTCCGTTTATAAAAACGTTGTTGTTCTGTCATAATACACTGTTTCTCTGTCACTGAATTCACAAAAAAAAAAAAGGAACGACAACAATGGAGATTCTGCTGTCTTTCCTCTTGCTTCTCTTTTTCCCTGTTCTCTTGTCGTTAATCTTCGTGAAGAAGAACAAATACTTGAAAATAAATCTTCCTCCGAGCCCACCAAAGCTTCCGTTCGTCGGAAACCTACACCAGCTCAAAGGATTAGCTCGCAGATGTCTTCACGATATCTCCATGAAACACGGACCCGTGACGATTCTCCGTCTAGGATCTGTCCCAACAGTCGTGATCTCATCAAGTGAAGGAGCTGAAGAAGCTCTTAAAACGCATGATACTGAGTGCTGTACACGACCTGTCACTATCGCCTCAAGGGTTTTCTCGCGTAACGGTAAAGACATCGGCTTTGGGGTATACAATGAGTCCTGGAGAGAGCTGCGTAAGCTTGCGGTTCGCGAGTTTTTCAACGTAAAAAAGGTTAGATCTTTCAAGTACGTTAGAGAGGAAGAGAATGACTTGATGGTCAAGAAACTGAGAGAATCAGCTTTGAAGCAATCTCCGGTTGACTTGAGCAAAACTCTTTATTACCTAGCTGCGAGTATAGTATTCAGAACCGCCTTTGGACAGAGTATCTTAGACAACAAGCATATCAACAAGGAAAGGATCGAAGGATTGATGTTTGAAGCTCAGAGAAATATGGCTTTCTCATTCACTGATTTCTTCCCCACTGCTGGTCTTGGATGGTTTATGGACTTTGTGTCAGGCCAACATAAGAGACTTCACAATGTTTTCTCCGAGCTTGATACTTTTTTTAATCAGATAATTGGTGATCATCAGTTGAAGAACTTCACACAAGATCGTCCTGATTTCATCGACTCCGTCTTAGAAATTATACATAAACAAGAACAAGATGAGTCTTTCAAGCTCACCATTGATCATCTCAAAGGAATCTGCCAAGTAAGCAAAAAAAAGCTCTTTACTTTGATTCTAACATATACATCCTTGATTAATTATATTATCTCTCGTCTTTTTGGTGACCTAGAATATATATCTTGCTGGAGTAGACACAAGCGCCATCACCATGATTTGGGCAATGGCAGAGCTCGTTAGAAACCCTAGAGCAATGAAAAGAGTTCAAGAAGAGATCCAAGCTTGCATTGGAATCAAAGAAAAGGAGAGAATCGTGGAAGAAGATCTCGGTAAGCTTCAATACTTGAAGCTTGTGGTGCAAGAAACCTTAAGACTACACCCAGCAGCTCCTCTGTTACTCCCAAGAGAAACAATGAGTCAAATCAAGATTCAAGGCTACGACATTCCGCCAAAAACCATTCTACTGGTTAACGCTTGGTCGATAGGACGGGATCCTAGACACTGGAAAGATCCAGACGAGTTTATCCCGGAGAGGTTTATCGATTGTCCTGTGGATTACAAAGGACATAGCTTTGAGATGTTGCCATTTGGCTCTGGTCGGAGGATGTGTCCAGGAATGGCGTCAGGTATTGCGACCATTGAATTGGGGCTCTTGAATTTGCTTTACTTTTTCGACTGAAAATTGCCTGAGGGTGAGAAAGATATGGACATGGAAGAGGCTGGTGATGTTACCGTTGTTAAGAAAGTTCCTCTTGTGCTTCTTCCGGTTCTTCGCCAGTGATGTGGTCAAGAGTCTTGGGGAACAAGAGAAGTTAAACTCTGAAATAGATCAGTTCTAAGAGTAGAGTTATGTTGTTGGTTTTTTAAGAATAAACCTTGTTTGGAGATTAATGTTTACTTTGACATCACATCATGAGTCTAATATGGGCTGCTTAGATTTTCTTTCTTGGATTTAAGAGATGAAGACTTTGGAAGGATTGTTTTGCTGAACTTTCTCTCTTTTTTTTTCACCTGTATTTTCATAATGTTTGTTAGATTTTAAACGAGACGTATTGACTAGAATAACTCTCTTAGTCTTCGTCTCGAGTTTATCCTCACGGACGAGTGGCTACAATAAAACGACATGTAAGGTGTAACTTTGTTGTATAAGTCTAAACCACCAGTGTTTTCTTATATAACAACGCCTTCACACGACTAGTCTTCAAACTTGTAAACAACGTTGTTGTTGCATCTTAATACATTGTTTCTCTATCTCCGAAAACAACAGAGAACAAAGCAGAGGAAACCGTTAACAATGGAGATTCTTCTGTCTTTCCTCTTGTTTCTTTTAGTTCCTCTTCTCTTCTCGTTAATCTACATCAATAAGATCAAATACTCAAAGAATATTCCTCCGGGCCCAACAAAACTTCCAGTCATCGGAAACCTACACCAGCTCCATGGATTGCTTCACAGATGTCTTCACGATCTCTCCAAGAAACACGGACCTGTGATGCTTCTCCGTCTAGGGTTTCTTCCAGTGGTCGTGATATCATCAACTGAAGCAGCTGAACAAGTTCTCAAAACCCATGACCTTGAGTGTTGTACACGGCCCAACACTGCCGCCTCAAGGGTTTTCTCGCGCAACGGTAAAGACATCGCACTTGGGGTCTATGGTGAGGAATGGAGAGAGCTTCGGAAACTTGCCGTTCGTGAGTTTTTCAGTGTGAAAAAAGTTCAATCTTTCAGGTACGTTAGAGAGGAAGAGAATGACTTGATGGTCAAGCAACTGAGAGAATCGGCTTTGAAGCAATCTCCTGTTGATTTGAGCAAAACCCTTTTTTGCCTAGCTGCGAGTATCATATTCAGAACCGCCTTTGGACAGAGTTTCTCCGAGAACAAGCATATCGATAAGGAAAGGATCGAAGAACTGATGTTTGAGAGTCAGAGAAATTTTTCTCTCAAATTCTCTGATTTCTTCCCTGTTGCAGGTCTTGGATGGTTTATGGACTTTGTGTCAGGCCAATACAAGAGGCTTCACAACATTTTCCTCGAGATTGATACTTTTCTTAATCATATAATTGATGATCATCAATCGAAGAACGCAACTCAAGATCGTCCTAATTTGGTCGACTCCATCTTATATATGATAAATAAACAAGAAGACGATCAATCTTTCAAGCTCACCATTGATCATCTCAAAGGAATCAGCCAAGTGAGCAAACAAATCTCTTTACTTTGAATCTAACCTATACATCCTTGATTAATTAAATAATCTCTGGTGTTTTTGGTGACCTAGAATATATATCTTGCTGGAGTAGACACAAGCGCCATCACCATGATTTGGGCGATGGTAGAGCTCATTAAAAACCCTAGAGTGATGAAAAACGTTCAAGACGAGATCCAAACTTGCATTAGAAGCAAACCAAAGGAGAGAATCGCAGAAGAAGATCTTGATAAGCTTCAATACTTGAAGCTTGTGGTGAAAGAAACGTTAAGACTACATCCAGCAGCTCCTCTGTTACTCCCAAGAGAAACAATGAGTCATATCAAGATTCAAGGTTACGATATTCCAGCAAAAACCCTTCTACTAGTTAACTCTTGGTCGATAGGACGAGATCCTAAACACTGGGAAAATCCAGAAGAGTTTATCCCTGAGAGGTTTATGGATAGTCCTGTGGACTACAAAGGACAGAGTTTCAAATTGTTACCTTTTGGTTCTGGTCGGAGGATGTGTCCAGGAATTGCTTCGGGGATTGCGACCGTTGAAATGGGACTCTTAAATCTGCTTTACTATTTCGACTGGAAATTGCTCAAGGAGAAAGATTTTGACATGGAAGAAGCTGGTGATATTACCATTGTTAAGAAAGTTCCTCTTCAGCTTCTTCCTGTTCTTCGCCAGTGGGATGTTGAGGAACAATAGAAGTTCAATCGTGTTGTTGTTACAAAAAATAATGTTGTTATTTTGTTTTGGGACAATAAAACGGAATTGTGTTGAGGAACAATAGAAGTTCAATAGTGTTGTTGTTAAAGTTTGCTTATCTGAGAGCACTACAAGAAATATGCCCATTGACAGCATACGATTAGTGCTATAATATGTGTTTGATAGCGTTTTCATAAACGCTGTGTTAGCCGGAGCTATTATAGGTCACCACCATATGATAGCACTTTTTTCATGTGCTATTACAAGTTTGTCTATTATAGCGTATAATAAATGATATAATTTTCTTTGTTGTAGCTCTTTTACTAGGCTATAATATATTGTTTAGTAGCTCTATTTTGTAGCTATAATTTAAAATATAAGAGCCATATTTTGCTGCTATAAAACACTGATTTTCGGTATGCTATATATACTATTATTGTTGATACACACCATTTAGTTTGAGATATTCATATTTGTTATACATTTGCAAGAAACCTGATTTTTCATAGAATTCATATATATATATAGAAAAACTCAATACAAGCCTCAATCCTCAACAAATATTACAAGTCTCACTCAGTTCAAGTCTTAACTAACAGTAGAATCCAAACTCCATTTCCTTGCTTAACTCTGGCATGTACTAAACTCAAATTCGCTTGTGGCTTACTGCTCCATTACCACTCTCTTCGGCTTCATCTGGATCAATGCTCAAGAACATTGTCAATCATCTAATCCTAGCAAAACAAAAACCGCCAACAAGTTATTTTCCTCAGCAACTGTAGCCCACAGGAGGTTATACTGTGAATCATATGTCAAGAATACATTAATCAATAACCACACAAAGCGCCATAAAAGTGATGTCAAGAATATCACTTCTTGTACGAAAATCTAGTAAGTACAAAGAGGAAAGTGAGTTCTAACCATATCATCACCGGCTTTAGCCTACACCTTTGGATACGCAACATCTATCATCAAAATAGTGAAAACGTTTTATTGACAGATAGCCAAACCTTGATAGAAAGTGGTGCAAACAGGAAGTTTTGTGGTGCTTAAAGATCACTGTTTCTGCTCTCCAATTTCTCCAGATTAGCGTCTTTGCAGCTTATCACTGGAATATAGAACAGCATAAAACCATATAAGTATCCATCAAACGCCTCATTTCTCAGCTAAAAATGAATACAAAAGCACAAAAGCACTAACTCAAAAATTAAAAAAACAAAACACAGACACATACTAACAAGCAAGGATACAACAATTCCTTAGCCAATTAATTACAACAATCAAAGAATAGAGTAAGGTAGAGTAGTATCTTCTTACATAGCCATTGAACTCTTGAGCAGCTGCCTCAACTTCAGAGACTGGCGACATAGTCACGAATCCGAAACCCCATCTTGGTCCTGGTACTTTGTCATAGATTACCTGAAAAACAAAGAACTGAAAAACGATTCATCTCAACAACACAGCAATCTTTATCATTGTGATGCAACATAAACTACTTAAACCCCAAAGGATAACAATCTCTTTTAAGAAAACTATACCTCACAAATTAGACATCACATCAATCCGCAAAATAGAATTCTGAACTCGTCTCTCAACCATCTCAACAGTTCTGGCGCTCTTGAACAGCTAGGCTAACTGAGAACTGTAGACATTAAAGGGCAATACATCTTTCTTCGTGAATTAGCTACCACCAAAGTAGGAATCGTTATTAGATTAGAGTCGTAAAAAGAAATCAAGCAAAGATGCTAAAGCATTGAGATTTTTAGTTTACCTCAATCACAACTGCTTTGAAATTCAAAGACCCCAACAAACTCTGAAAAACACACAAAACCCAGAATTTTTAAAAATCAAATGCACAATAAGAAACGAGGTCCAAGCTATGAAACAAAAGAAGGAGCAAGGCAAGGAGAATACATATGTCCTAATCGGAATCAATCCAGGAATCGATCCAGCAGAAGGATAAATTTCTGCTTTCTAGTCGGGATTTTCGTTAGTGCCGTCGCGAGACTGAAGAGACTGACGGGGAAAGTCGAGAGACGTTTGCTCTTCTTCCTCGTCTAAAACCCTAATTTTCTAAGGGATAAGCAGGAGAGAGATGATGAGAGAGGGCTATCACAAGATTGAGGAGCATCTCCGATCGGAGATGATTGAGGAGTAAATCGGAAATGAAGAGGATAGAGGGAGGAGAAGAAGGTCGCACTCGCAAGAGATCTGGTTTTTTTTTGTACAGAAAAGGCTTGTGACCTTTTTTTTAAGTGTCGAGGCCTATGACAAATTTGGAAAAATTAGGCTCCAATAGTTCCCGGTTACTGAAATTTCGGCATAGCATTTAAAAAATGTTATAATAGAGTACCCTAAATCAATATACCCCTTTAATAGCAGTTACGAAAACCATGTGCTATGGTAATCTGCTATCAATGTCCATATTTCTTGTAGTGGAGGAATGGAATTGTGTAATAAGTTTTATATTTGCTTTAAACTGGTTTTGATGCACCGGTTTGTATGACGTCATAGGAAGTTGTATAGGGTCTAAATGGTAACCGCTGAATGTGGAATGTGGCTGAATAAAATGAAGATTTTTTACGGAATCTGGTTGATTAGTTTGTAATATGAATGGTAACAGCTGAATGTTGCTGAATGCGGAATAAATAGTTGAAAAATTATTTGTCTAACAAAAGAATAAAATATACATTTAAAAATACAATATTTTTGATATTACCATTTCATTAATGAAAAGTATCTCATATGTGCCTATTATTTTGCTCCCATAATTTTGTATTTATTTTAGACTAAAATAGTTATTATTTAAAACTGAAAATAAGTATTACAATATCTAATACATCACTCTATATCTGAACATACTTTATAACTGAAGGGGAAATTTCAAAACTACACCTCTTGAGGTGTCAATTTTCAAAAATACACTTCTATGGTGTCTATTTTCAAAACTACACTTTTTTCAATGAATAAAAGAACTCTAAACCTTAAAATATAAACCCAAACCCTAAAATCAAACATTGAACCCTTAAATCTAAACCCTAAACCCCAAAATCTAAACCCTAATCTAGGATTAATGAACCCAAATATAAATATTAAAATTAGGAAAAAGTGTATTTTTAAAAAATTTCATACTATAGGTGTAGTTTTGAAATTTTGCACCTAAGGTGTATTTCTTAAAATTTCTCATGGCTGAACATGCTCCTCTAAATATTATCTGGATACTTCAAATATTACAATTGCTTTTATTAAACTATTTATAATAATGCTTATAATGTGAATACTTACAAAATAAATAAGATTAAACATATGTAAGATAGATTCAAATTATTGAAGTAACAAAAATGTAAAATATAAAGAAATAAGTATCTTATATATAATAGGAGAGTTTCCTCTCTCCATCTAGGCTATCCACATCAGCAAAAAAATTCATTAAATTGTTTTTAAAATATTTAATACATGACTATTCATATTTCTTTACCTATATTTATATTTTTAAATATAAATAAAACTAAGAAAAATACACAACTAAATTACTTAATTAATATAAAGTATGTGATAACTTGATGTTAAAAGTTATCAAAAAGTTTGGATATAAGTAAAAATATATTTATCTTGAAATGGTATATATTTACCTTTTTATTAAAAGGATTTATCCTACTTCAAAATGTTATAATGTGTTCACAAGTTAAAAAGTTGAATATAAATTAATTAAGATAATAAAAAACCAATGAGAAATTAGAGTTAGAGTTTGCTTTTTTAAACAAATAGAAGTCAAGTTTTTATATGTAAATTTAATTGCAGTGAAAAACATGAAAATTTTAAGGATTGTGATATGTTTGTTTCCAAATATATTCAATTACAAAACTAACATAATAGAAAATAATCAATGGTCATGAGGCTCATATGCTACCACAACAAAGTAGATATGTATAAAAGTATATATATTATTTTTTCATCCTATTTCGGTGCAAATGCGATTTTACAATATACTTACAAATTTTAACGCTGAGTCAAATTATACATATGCATGTTTATAGTCTAACAAAAGTAAACAAACATAATATTTATAATATGCTAAAATGTTAGAAATAGAAAATTCGAGATAAAGTGGGGTGTTAACATCCTAATAAAATAAAATAAAAGGACGCACGATGTGAGATAAAATATAAACAAAACCATTGCAAACAACCCCGCGCTTGCGCGGGGCTTCAAACCTAGTGAAATCAATTCTGCAGTTTTTGTCGTTTAGTGATTATTCAGCTGAACATACTTTAACTCAACTGGTAACATAAACAAACAAAAATCAGCTGAATTCCTCTACATTTAGCAATTCCTCATGCACCAGTTAGGGCCATAGTTTCAACATACAGCATGTATAATTTATATTCAATATTCAGGTATTATCTGTTTCTAAAACCGTCTTTGCAGTTGATTGCATTTATAATTAACTAGGGGTCCGGAATATAAAACAATACTTTTTAACAAAAAGTATAGGATTTTAAGTTTGTTATATAACTACATAAGTGACTATATTTTTTTTACCATAGTTATTTGTCTATACATGTTAAAAAAACAAAACACATTGAGTTACCACTTACCATGAGGTGAGGTTTCAACTTTCAACTTTAACTTTTTTTTTTTTTTTTTTTTTTTTTTTTTTTTTTTTTATAGTTTGCAGTAAACCAACAAATATCAAAAATTGTATATCCGACTCTATGCAGTTTTTTATTTAGAGTTGAGAAAATTATAATGCGCCTTATTCACATTTTAAATAAAAATAAAGTGTGAATTAATAAATAAATAATATCATGAGAGAATTATATGGTATATTCATATCCCCAATTTTTTTTATAAAGAAAAAAGATGACAAGAATTTGGTATGATATTCCCAATTGTCAAAAAAGAAAAGAAAATATGACACAAATTTGGTATGGCATATCCCAATTGTTAAAAAAGAAGAAAATATGACAATAATTTGGTATGATATTCCCAATTGTCGATACAAATATGGTCTGACATATCCCAATTGTTAAAAAAAAAATATATATATATATGACAAGAATTTGGTATGATATTCCCAATTGACAAAAATAAGAAGAAAACATGAAAAGAATTTAGTATGATATTTCCTGTTAGACAAAAAAGAAGAAAATCTTACAAGGATTTGGTCTGATCTATTCCAATTGTCATAAAAAGAAGAAAATATGACAAAAATTTGGTATGATATTCCCAGTTGATAAAAATGGAGAAAATCTAACAAGAATTTGGTAAAATATTCTCAATTGATTTAAAAAGGAAGAAAATATGAACATCATAAATTTAAAAAATGATTTCCATTTGGAATATTCCAGCTATTATAACATTAATCAGACATTCTTTTTTTCATTTAGAAAAAGTTCTAGCGTCGTCTATAAATATTGCCGGCGTCGTTGTTCATATCTCACACCATCTTATACTCTTTCACCATCTCAATTAAATCGTTTACTCGTCCTTCTTTCTTCAATCGCTCTTTCGATTTCTCTCTTAGATCGACCAGACTTTCGCAGTTCTCTTGTCGTTTTCGCGTCCAAACTGTAAGTATTATGTTTTGTGTCGATTTCAAATTACAATCACTGTTAAACCCTTAGTTGTCCTCCTATTAAAACTTCCAACATTTTAGCCTAGATTCATTTGACAGATTTAACTGATTTTTTGGGAACTTTATTGTTTCCCGTCGAGATAATCGATGTAGTGTAGAATCACTTAATTTTGAGGGTTTTGATTATATAGTTTCATCCGAAATCTTTATCTCAATTTGCGTCACAATGATGATTTTGTGAGTTCTTTGAGTTTTTCTTCTTAAACTCAGTATGTATATCTCTTCTTTAGGTAATTTTTTCATTGAGCCTTTGTAAATTTTGCTTCGATATAGGTGTTTGGAAATGCTGAAAAATGGAACCACAAATACAAAGGCGAAGCAAAAGAAGAGGACGTTTCCGGAGAGCAACAGTCAATTTTGAGATTCAATCAAGACCATGGGCGCATCATTATAGGAAAGAGAAGCATAGTGCAGATAAGCTTGACAGGACAAGAGTGGAGGAGAGAAAAACAAAAGATCTGCTTATGGAATACTATTGCAAGAGCTTGTATTCACCTGAGAGAGGATGGTTCTTTAGGATAAGAGAGAATGAAGAGGAGAGATCAAAAGTTAAACTCAGCAGTTCAAAGAGGAACGAGAGGGAGCTATTCATGACCAATGAATGCATGAATGTACAGCTTAAGGACGTAAAAGGAACGGCTAGTCTTGAGATTCGATCAAGGCCATGGGGACATCAGTTTCGGAAAGAGAACACTGCTACAGATAAGCTTCACCGGGCAAGAGCAGAAGATAGAAAAGCCAAAGGTCTGCCCACAGAATACTACTGCAAGAGTTTGTATTCACCAGAGCGAGGAGGCTTCTTTAGTCTTCCACGAGGTGATATTGGTCGTGGTTCTGGTTCTTGCAGTTCATGCAAGATAAGGGAAGATGAAGAGGAAATTTTAAAGACTAAACTCAACGGTGCAAAGACAGGTTTTATCTCCAGTGGGGTTAAGTATTCTGTTGATGATCATGTATATGTCAATCCTGAGTACATAACTTCTGATGGATCCAAAAAGGGTAGTGAAAAATTCAAGTCTGGCCGGAACATAGGGTTAAAAGCTTTTGTTGTTTGCCATTTTCTGGAAATCATTGTCCTCGATGAGTCAACAAAGAGTTCTTTTGAGGTAAGAGTGAGAAGGTTTTATAGGCCTGAGGATATTTCTGACGAGAAGGCTTATGCTTCACATATCCAAGAGGTAACAACTATTTCTTAGGTTATATTATCTAGTGATTTTTTACTTTGTTGGTTTCTTGATTAAGTTTATCTTACAAATTTTTTCTTTGTTTTTTGGTCTTTTTAGTTGTACTACAGCGAGGAAATAGTTGTTGTTCCTCCACAGGCTCTAGAGAAAAGAAGAAACAAGATATTCTCTTACACTGCCAATATCCAATATTAGAAAATATATTTTTCTGTGAATATTTTTATATATGACTCGCCCATAGGATCTCTCAAGCAGGTATATATTTCTTCAATTGTTTTATTTGTAGTCAATTAGTGTTTTTTGTTCTTCTTAAAGTTGAACTGTTTCTCTCTTGAACTGTGTTTTATTTGTAGTCAATTGAACTGTTTTTTTCTGTGGATAGTTGCCCGTAAATTTCAAGCCCAAGTTCTCCACCATTAAGGACAACATTTTTTCTGAGAAAGAAAAAGGGAAAGGGAGTAGAAAGTGAAGCTAATTGTGGAATTGTCAAGCCTGATGAGATACATGAGGCTACGCATCTGGCTGCACTTGATATTTTTGCTGGTTGTGGCAACTTCCCAACTTCCATCAAAGATCCTCAGCCATCGGGTTATGTCCACAAGCCTAGGGAACAACATATGAATTTGTAAAGAAAACAAGCCACAATCATAGACAGATTGGGAATGCAATGCCTCAAAGAACTTGTACTTCTCAAGAAGACTCTTCAACACCAACCCTAAAGGCACCCATTATATAGTACTAGTCATTGCTCTCGGACGTAAGCTCAAGAAAGCCTTACATTTCGAGTAGCCTCTTCAACACCAACCATAAAATTTGTCGACATAAAATGTAAAGAAAGTTGTATAATCCATATTGAAATAAAAAAGTTAAAAACTAATTTGTCTTGGTCTCGATTATGGTACCAATAAAATAAACAACAATGTCTATGATTTATCATCGCCTTGCTAATTGGGTAAAAGATTTATGATACAATGTTTCAGTAAGATAAGACATCCATGTTCGATTCAGATTGTCACATGCTACTCATTCTCATTTATTATTTCTTTTCCTCTTTACAAAAATTTCAAGATATATATCATGGACGATGATCTCCTTTGAATATATCTTAAGTCATAACACCTAGGCCCTAGCAAGCATCCTTTTCTATAACTTTTAAACCTCAAAACTCGACAAGTTGAATTTTTCACTTACTTTGAGTTTAAAATAAATCATATCCACGGTCGTGTAACTACAAGTCTACAAATGACTACACTTACTAAAAAAATTGTAAAAAACTAAAATCTACAATCTAAATAATGACCTCATTTCTAATCCCTGTTTCACAATATATAATTTGAATTTTTTTCAAAATAAAAATTATGTCAATCCAGAAACTTATATACACAAGGACAACAATAAATAATCATATGAAATTAGGTCAAAAAAAATCATATGAAATTAAATTAAGTAATAGTAATAGTAAACTCCTTTATCCGGTAACTGTGAAACATTAGGGCCAGTAGACCCAAAAATCAAATCATTTTTTTTTTGTTATTTTTCCCTGATCTTAGCTTTTGTTGCAATTATAATAACCACACCACTTCAAACATCTACAATCTAAATAATGACCTCATGAATTTATGTTCTAATCCGTGTTTTACGGTATATAGTTTGATTTTTTTTTTTTTAAATTATGTCAATCCAGACACTTATAACAAGGACAACAATAAATAATCATATTAAATTAAATTAAATAACTGTAAAGTAGACCCAAAAGTAAAAAAAAATTGTTAATTTTCCCTAATCTTAGCTTTTGTTGCAATTATAATAATTAGGAAATGAACTATGCGCGTCAACGCACGCTAAATTAAAGAAACTTAAACTATTATTATTTAATAATTATATGATACATTTATGATAATAATAAGAATAATATTTTACAATCTACAACATGAGGGTTCTCTATTAACATATACAGATTTTTTTTTCTTTTTCTTTTTATGAATCTCATTATTATTTTTGTACGTCAAATTTATCTTCATTGAATTAATCAAGAATTACATTATCATTATACAATAACTGTGAAAGCCACAAAGATGAATTCAATCTATGAATTTCATTATTATCTAACTAGGAGAGAACCCGCACAACGCGCGGAATTTGATTTTATAAATTTGATACTGGTTTAATGTTATTAACTTTCTAATATGCATACAGTAGACAAGTGAGAATACATCATTATTAAAAATGTGTTTTTGCTAACTTGTGTTTTCTTTCCTTTCGACTTTTCACATTTTTTGTTGCTGCGTTTACATTTTCTTTGTTATTAAATTATAATTGGTATGTTTGAGTAAAAAAAAAAAATTTATAAAACCAAGTACCGAAATGAAAACGATTGATCTCTGGTCAAGCCAATGTACATCTTTAAAATGAAAACGAAATGTGAAGCTACATAACTTAAGTCCACAAGCAACAATGGTCACTGCTCTGTACTATAAATATAGATCTCTGCAATGCTTAGCTGGATTTATCACTGAAACAAAGATATTTACAAGCTTAAGCTACTTTCCCAGATGGATTGCATATGGAAAGAAAGAGTTCGGATCAAACTGAGATTACAGACAAAAGTGTAAAACTTTGGTTTTTGCAGAGATTCATAAATAAAAGCATATTAATTGACATTGACAAAGCCTTATCATTCATGGAACAACATCTTCTCCGGTGAAGATAGCCATCAATGCAGCGACAAACCAGCTCCAAGATTTCACTTCCGATCAATCCTTCTGAGGAAACAAAGCCACAGCCTTTTAGTGGCAAATACATCTTCCTCGCTAGATACTCAGTCTTCTTCTTCACTGTCTCTGCAGATAGATTAAGACACGAAGGATATCGTTTGAGTATTGGCTTGACATTGCTGCTTCTAGGCTACTAACAGAAAAGAGTCTAATGGCAAGTCAAAAAGAGATTCAACATCACGAGGAGTCAAATGAGATTACAACAGCACAGATTAAGGTCTCAGAGATGCATAACAATAATGCTCATCTTTTGCTTCCTTTTGTCATTCTCAAAAGATACATCCTGCTAAAAACTAACAGAAAACAAATAAGAACAAACCTTGGGGATGCTCATTCTTGTGAGTGGGGAGTGCCTTTGAGGTCTATGAAACTCGTTCTCCATTAAAGACATCCATCAACTCAGGAAACAGCTTCTCATGCTTCATCACATACTGGTTTGAGAACGTATGTTTGGTCTTCGACATAATAGTCGACACTAAAGGGAGTTCACTTCCCTTTCCAAGCAATCTTTGGACATGAGAGCTTTGATAACGTTACACCTCGCAATGGTACCTCGGCTCCACCAGAACCAATAAGCTTAAATGTTTCAAGGTCCCCGAATTTTACAGTCTTATCAGCTGAACCTATAACCACGGGGCAATATGAATATTAAGAAAAACAATGCCGCATTATGATAAATATATGTCACCGGGGAATCTGAGAGCGTCAATGTTACAAAGCTTCCTAAGATTCAGACCTGTTGCCAGCAGATATTCATGGGGATGAAAATCCAGACTCTTCAACTCATGCAACAGTTTTCCAGCGATCCAATACCACAACTGGTTAAGGCAACCTAAAATATCAGATCCAACATTAAGAGAGCAAACGTTGCAGGCAACTATCTTTTTATGATTATAAAAAACAGTAAGCAATACAAACCTTGACAACATTGTCTTCTCCTCCAGATACAACCCAACGACCATCTGGGGTGAATCTGAGTACATTCAGACCTGAATAGTACTTTCAAGTGTATAGAAGAAGAGAGGCTAGAAGAATCTCGAATCAATTTCCTTTAAGCTTGAATCATCTCTGTTCTTACTCTGTAACGCCACACATTCCTTTCTAGTCTTGACCTGCGCTTGCTTTTCACGATCTTTAACCCTCCCATCTCGGCTCAGCTGTCTTTCTTGGAGTGACTGCTAGGTCCTCTTCACGTAATCATCCCTAAAAGCCATGTCATTGTTCCATTGAGTCATGAATCTATCAACCGATACAATAAAAACACAGACTTCAGGAACAGATGATACACACAGAATCAATCAGGAACAGATACACACAGGTACAAACCTCAGAGCTGGCAAACACTTCAAGATCTCTAACGTTTCCAGACGCAGCTTTCCTCATCACAGCAAGGCTCTGGAAATACGCCGCATTCTAACAAAACACACAAACATAACTTCATATTATTACATCTTTAAAAATCATCTATAAGCAAAATTAAAACAGAGAGACAAAGATCAAATACCCCTCTGTCTCGTCTTACCCTCAACATCTTGATCCTTTCATAAGATCTGTCTCTCTTGTCACTCGTCACTGCCTTTTCAGCTGTCATTAACATAAACACAGAGGAAAAAAAACTCAAAACCAAATTAAAAACCTAAACTTTCATATTAGAGGCAAAGAAAACATTCAACATTATCCTAACAAAACATCATTTTTAACCCAAAATGCAATCCGAAATCACCATAAACAAATCAAAAATTTCATCTTTGCAAATACCGCCGTAAAACCAGAAACCCATAAATCAAAATCCACAAAAAGATAAATTCTAACTAAGGAGAACCGTGTCTTCCGTGATAAACTTCATGTGATGCATTCTTCTCTTTCTAACCTCAATATGAAATTTAAAAACCCATTAGAGTAAGAACACAAAAGGCTCTAAATTATTAAATTTACACTGAAGCACAAGGACTATAAATTGTTAACAAAGATAAACAGCACAAATCTTAATTCATCAGGATAAAGTAGCTAAATTGGATACTCAATACATATTCATACTCACCGGAGAAGAATCAGTGAAAATAAGGAGTATGAAAGTGAGGAGATCCGATTTCGGAAGTGAGGAGATCCGATTTCGGAGAAGCAAAGCGAAAAAAGAAAGGGAGAAGAGAGTGGAGGAGGGCTTATATAAAGGATCTGGAATTGGCAGGGATGGTCACAGAAGCGGAACTTTGAATGGATATCATTCATACCATTGATAACAGAAACGATCATCGGAATCCGAAAAGACTGTGGAATCGGAAGAACGAAACGGATAAACATTACAGATATGATGAACCTCTCGCCACTGACCTATGGAGACTGTGGATACGGAGCCGTTTTCCGCATGGCGGCGGAGTAAGCACAAAGCTACGGAGTACGAATCGTTTAACAATTCGGGACTTAAACGGCGTCGTTTTGGAGGGCACCGGAAGTTGGAGGAAGTTGGAAACGGTGTCGTTTTGGCGCAGAGAGAGGAAGGAGTAGATTAATAATTAAAGGGATGACGTGGCACTCTCTAGGGGTGCTGATGTGTTACCAGGAGAGTGTCACAAGCCCTTTCAATTATATAGATTCTAAAACTGTTTTTTTGTTGATTTAATATTTCAGTTACTCAAAAAAAAAAATAATCCACATATATATATATATATAACAGTTCTTTGACTTACTAAGCGTATTTAACAATAAAAAAATAGAATACATTTTCAACTCCTATTCAAAGAAAAATGTAGTTAGCTAGTGTTTCTCATATTCATACGCGCGTTGCATAAACATAAAATTTGACTATAATGTAAAACCATATTTACTTGTTTAATGTAACGATTTGTTTTCTCTGTTTCGTCAACTTGTCCATGACAAACTTTAAGCGATGTTTTTTTTTTCTTTATTCCTTTTTGTAACACCTTAATATTTGTTTATATAGAATCTTATATATAATAGGAGAGTGCTCTCTCCATCTAGATTATCCACATCAGCAAAAAATTCATTAAATTGTATTTAAGAAATTTAATATATGACTATTCATATTTCTTTACATATAATCCAAAAAAATACATAAAATAAATTAAGAAAAATACACAAAAATCAATTAAAAAATATAAAGTATGTAATAACTTGGTATCAAAATTTAACAAAAATAGGAGAATCAATTAGACAAAGAAAAATGTGTTTATTGACAAAAATTTATAGTATAAATAGTATATAGTTACTTATTGATCAAAATTTATATAGAGGATTTAATTTTTGTAAAACATTATAATGTGTTTAAGAGTTAAAAAATATAGAATATTATTTAGATAATACAGCTGAAAGCGAATAAGAAGTTAGAAGTAAGAAATGTAAATTTTAAGGATTATGAAATGTTTGTTTTAAAAGTATAATTTAAATTTACAAATATAAAATTGTATATAAGAATCAACGATCATCTTGATCAAACGCTAATCTAAAGAAAAATAAATATATTTTTTACCATATTTCGATAAAAATGTGATTCTATACCATGTTTTAAAATTCTTTTTTCAAACTTAATGTTAAATTATAGTCCAATGAAACTGAATAAGTGAAATATTTAAAATGTTAAATTTTTGAAAAAAGAACCATAGATGAAGTATACTGTTAACATTTTTTAAAAGTAATATTGAACATCTTTAATGTGAATAATTGGATTAACTCAAAACGTAACCACTAAAAATGAATAATAAACCATCTTAATCTAAATCAACGAATACAGAAAAATATAATTATTTTTGCAACAACCCCGCGCTTGCGCGGGCCTTCATTCCCTAGTATATAACAATAAAACAAGAGAAACAAAACTGGATATATAAATACTTTTGTTCTTCAGATTTACATTGGCCAATTTCCAAACTGGATTTATAAATATTCTGCGATTAAGGTCCCAATGTGGTTTCTTCTTCCGATTAACATTTACGCACAAGAAGAGGAACTACTTCTCATTTTTATTTATTTTTTGATAAAGATGTAGAGTTTTTTTTTTGGTAAAAATAAAAATGTAGAGTTTATATTATAATATACTCTTTCTTAATGTTGTGTTTAGTTTTTCGTCTTAATCTAGTCAGTCAAATGTTAAGAGGGTGTATTTCTGTAGGGGCACGCCTACAGAGCCGCGGGATTCAAATTGACCCATTATGTGTACGGTGTGGTATGGCTCCGAAAATGGTTAACCATATGTTATTTGAATGTCCACCAGCGTTACAGGTGTGGGCTTTTTCTCCAATTCCTACAGCCTTTGACCATTTTTCCGACAAAAGGTTTGTTCACAAACATTGCTCATATGTTCTGGAACCTACCAAATGATGAAAGAATGAGTATGTACCCCTCGTTAATTTGGTTTATTTGGAAAGCCCGAAACGACAAGGTTTTTTCCAATGATGATTCAGATCCTAATGATATTATTAACCATGCGGCCAGTGAGGCAGTAGCGTGGCGGACGGCACATGAAAAACAAGAGCGACCACCGCTCTCATGGGAAATTCGGTTGAGTTGTCTTTCAAGGGTGAGATTTGTCAGATTGATGGATCATGGAAAGACACAGATCCTCGAGCGGGGCTAGGTTGGTATAATTTCAATACGGAAACGGGTGAAAAACTTCATGGGTACGTGTAATTTAAGGCGGGGTATATCACCA
This sequence comes from Microthlaspi erraticum, assembly GCA_902728155.2. Classification (NCBI taxonomy): domain Eukaryota; kingdom Viridiplantae; phylum Streptophyta; class Magnoliopsida; order Brassicales; family Brassicaceae; genus Microthlaspi; species Microthlaspi erraticum. Next base: position 185,322 of record CACVBM020001884.1, on the reverse strand, counting down.
CTCCAAGCAGAATTGGAAGCTCTGGTATGGGCTATGCAGTGCATGCTACGCCAGAATAAGTTAACAATAGTGTTCGAAACAGACTGTTCTGATGTGGTAAAGATGGTGTCTAAACCCGAGGAGTGGCCAGCTTTCGCAACAATACTAGAGGAGTTTTGCAGATGTAAAACGGAGTTCATCTCCTTTTCCATAGTGCATATTTCAAGAAAACAGAACACGAAGGCGGACAAGTTAGCACGGAGTGCTAGAGCTCTACCTACCGATGTGTATTATGTAAACTCTGTTCCTCCGACTTGGATCCCCGAGTTGATTTAGAAACAGAGGCTGTCGACAAAAAAAAAAAAAAAAAAAAAAAAAAAAATCTAGTCAGGCAAATTTTGTGTTATACACATTTTCAGAACCATTTATAGAACAGCGTAACTTAGGAAAGTCCACATTGTTCGCATATTTACAGTGTAGTTACATGGATGTGTAATATTTAAGTGCCTCTTAAAAGAAACACATATTCTCCCTCGTTCCTGTGGCTTTGTAAATGTCAAGACAATGATAGTTTCTATGAGATCTCTCTGCTTCTAATTATGTAAAGTTGTGTGACAATTAGAAATTCTTACTGAAGAAAGGATATGGAGAGAAGCCTGAAGTTGTGGCCACTGTCGATTCAGTTCAATGCGAACATCACATATGTATTGCATACAAACAATGTACGAGTTAGTAAACATGTAGTAGAGTTTTAAGCATCGATGAAAGATGTAGAGAAAGCTACAACCGTTGGACAACTCATTTAGGTGTTGATAAGGCCTTCGACACACACCAAGAGAAGTTGCAAGACTTAAAGTTGATGTCTTTGAACACTCACGCGGAAACAGAGTAAAAATCAGAAGACTTTTGTGAGAACAAGTGCAGAGAAAATTTAAAGGAGAACGAGTTCATGCTGTTATATATAATTTATAATCAAATAATTTATAAAATAGTGTCCTTTCTTTAAATTAGAAGTGTGATGTTTCAAAAAAGAAAGGGTTTGTTTGTAGTTGTAGAAGTGTGATGTTTCAAAAAAGAAAGGACACTATTTGTTACGGAGGGATGACATCATCCTTTTGGATTAAAAGAATATCTCGTCCATTAGATTAGAGACGCAAAGTAACACCAACCATTGGATGCAACTTTTTTTTTCCTACAAAAAATACTAACATCAGCGAACATAAAAAGTAGGTTTGCTATTATATATTGATTACATCATTTTAATTTGTAACAAGAGAAAGAAAAAATGAATTATTTATGTTGATTGCTTTTTTTAATGATCAAATTAGTTTTATAATCAAATAATTTATAAAATAAAAATTATATATGTTTTTTTTTAATAAAGTCTCATTTGAATATTTGATACTAGTTGTTTCATAATAGTTGAATGAGAAGGATAAAACTGTTTTAAATGGTCGAAATCACTTTTATTCACTGATCAATAAAATGAGCTCATTATTTTTGTTAGGAAATTTGAACTTAGATCTCATCAAATACTCTCTTAAACATAAACCACAATGCTATATTGATCGGCTTGTTAATTGTTGAGTCATGACATTTTTGTCCTAGAGTGAAAATAGTCCATCTATAAGAAATTGTAGTATTATAGAGTTTACATTTATTATCCAGATGCAGGTCCCTACTATTTTAGAGATTTAATTCGTTTTTGGAACGATTTGGCATCTAGAAGATAGTCTCCCACTAGATATATACATCATATATCCATCCACCCATTTAAATTAAACTAAGGAAAGAAAAAAAAGAGTAATACCACTGAATGCACATTAAAACTCTCAAAATTAACTGACACAATTTGTTACCCCACATGTCTACTAGAAAATTCCACAAATACCCAATGCATAAGTTTTTTAATTTGGTTTCTCTTTCCTCTTACCTGCGGTGGTGGACGAAGGAGTGAAGATTGGTGATTATTTTTTTTCTCTCTTTTCTCTTTGATAACGGAGAGGAAGATGAAGAAAGTGATGGAGAGAGAAGAGAGCTAAAGATTTTCTTGAGGATTGAGTGATAAACTCACAAAAAAAATTAGAGATGATAGAAAAAAAGATGGGGGAAGAGATAGATGATGCATATAATTGATTGGTGAGGGAAAAGAGAGTTCGGATGAAGCTAATGAAAACGGAATTCGATTCAATGAGAAGCACGTCGTCACCGTGGAGCGGCTGAAGAAGGAACGTCGGCGGCTTTTGGATGATCAGGAGGGAGAAGGGTCGTCGGAGAGATTTGTGGATGTTGGAGGTTATGTATGGTTGCGATGATGATGAGAGAGAAGGAGGAGAGTAATTTGAAGTCGATTTGAGTTGAGCATGGAAGTATGATAAAGGAGGAGGGGAAGAAGAAGAAGGAGGTGGACCGGTGGTGACTGTTGCGAAGGCGGCGGATAATTCGAGTGACGATGGTGATAATAACATTAGCATCAACAACATTGTTAACGGTGAGTAATGCAACTGAGTTAACATTATAAGTTTATAATTTTTTGATATAATAATTAGTTTTCACGGTAACTCATAAAGTGTTAATCGAATTAACAAGTTAATTTCCTTATTTTATATTTTGGTATTTCCTAAAATATGATAACTTGATTACGGTGATATTTTTTTTATATGATAATTATGTTAACATATAAAATATTATATGAGTTAACAGGTTTACACTATTTTAGTATGATAAGTTTATTAACACAGTAATTTTTGGATATGCTAATTATGTTACCATCAGTTTTTTGTATTTTATATTATGCTAAATAGTTTAACACGATAATTGTTTTACATGATAATCTTATATATATTGAGAGAATAATTCTCTCCTGACACTCATGGGTCCAAAAAAAACCAGACCCAATAGAGTAATAGTCACGGATCCGAACCGGTTTTTTAGAGTCGACTTCGGTTCGGGTCGGGTCCGTGAAATGCCCACGTGTAGCATTAAGTATAAATTTTTTTAGTAAGGAGATGCCACATGGCATTTCCAGAATGAAGTTAAAATGCTGAGGTGTCACTCTCAAGAGTTATCCTCTCATTATATATAAGATTACCTTTTGACTATTATCAAAACAGACCCGTGAACTCATTGTAGCCGTGCAGAAATAATCCTCTGAATTCTGAACTCATATGTTATTTTTGATTCCAAGTTTGAAAAGTCTTAGAACCACACAAAAAAAACAAAAAAAAGATTGAAAAGTCTAATTTCGTTTCTCTTTAAATCAATACTCTCCTCCACAAATAAACAGAGTAGCAAGAACCAAAAATGTCAATTTTTCTCTGTTTTCTATGGCTTTTGTTACTTCTTTTAGTAACAATAATCTTCACCAAAAAATTCCAAACCTCAAAGCTGAAACTTCCTCCGGGTCCACAAAAACTTCCGATCATCGGAAACTTACACAACCTCGAAGGATTACTGCACAAATGCCTTCAAAACCTCTCAAAATCCCACGGACCAGTGATGAGACTCCACTTCGGATTCGTTTCTGTGGTCATAGTCTCTTCAAACCAAGCAGCAGAAGAAGTTCTCAAAACCCATGACCTAGATTGTTGCAGCCGACCAGAAACCGTAGCGACAAAGAAAATCTCTTACAACTTCAAAGACATCGGATTCGCTCCTTACGGTGAAGAGTGGAGAGCTTTGAGGAAGCTCGCTGTGGTCGAGCTATTCAGCTTGAAAAAACTCAACGCTTTTAGGTATATAAGAGAAGAAGAGAATGACTTGTTTGTCAAGAAACTCTCTGAAGCTTCTCAAAAACAATCTCCTGTGAATCTGAAGAAAGCCCTTTTCACTTTAATTGCTAGTATTGTGTGTAGACTCGCCTTCGGTCAAAATCTCCACGGATCCGAGTTTATCGATGAAGATAGTATAGAGGAATTAGCGTCTAGGTCGGAGAAGCTTCAGGCGAAATTTGCTTTCTCTAATTTCTTCCCTGGAGGTTGGATCATCGACAGAATTACAGGTCAAAGCAAGAGCTTAAACGAAGTTTTCTCAGAGCTCGACGGGTTTTTCAATCGAGTGCTCGATGATCATCTAAAGCCAGGAAGAAGAGTGTTGGAGACTCCAGATGTTGTGGATGTGATGATTGGTATGATGAATAAACAAGGCGAAGATGGTTCTTTTAAGCTCACTACTGATCATATCAAAGGAACAATCTCTGTAAGCATTTTAAAATAATCTCTTTATTTAGTGGTTTTATTTGCTTAATTTTGAAAATGTTATCTTATTCAAATAGTCTCCATTAGTTTTGCCATATTTTCACATTGATTTGAGATCAAACTGAATGGTGGGTTTAGGTTCGTTATAATTTTGTGATACCTTGATGGAATTAGCGGTTTAAGTTCTACTAGTATTGGCTGTCACAATCATGATTCAGTCCTTAGTTTGTGTGTACGTATGTGCACCAGTGCATGCTTGTGTGGTATGAGTTACTATAAATGAATAAAATATCAAACTAGTTGTAGGTTATTTGGTCAAAATATTTTTAAAAATGTTCTAAGATTTTGTATTCTTTTTAAAAACCCTAGAACATTATATGAGCTTTATCTAAATAAATGCCTGAACATCTACACTTTTGTTTGTTTTTGCGATTGTGTTTAGGATATATTTCTTGCGGGAGTAAACACAAGTGCAACGACCATACTTTGGGCAATGACAGAGTTAATGAGAAACCCAAGAGTGATGAAGAAAGTGCAAGATGAGGTTAGGACAGTACTTGGTGAAAACAGAGAAAAAATCACAGAACAAGATCTTAACAAACTTAACTACTTCAAGCTTGTGATTAAAGAGACGTTCAGATTACATCCAGCAGCTCCGCTTCTACTACCAAGAGAGACAATGTCTCCAATCAAGCTCCAAGGCTACGACATACCCGTGAAAACCCAGATCATGATCAACGTTTATGCTCTAGCACGTGACCCGAAGCTTTGGGAGAATCCAGATGAGTTTAAACCGGAAAGATTTGCTGACGGTTCTGTTGATTACAGAGGACTTAACTTCGAGCTTTTGCCGTTTGGTTCTGGTCGGAGGGTCTGTCCTGGAATGACGATGGGGATCGCAATGGTCGAATTAGGGTTGTTGAATTTGCTTTACTTCTTTAATTGGGGATTGCCTGAAGGAACCACGGTTAAAGATATCGACATGGAAGAAGAAGGTGCGGTTATTATTGGCAAGAAAGTTTCTCTTGAACTTGTACCTATTCGTCCTCATTGAACAACAACCAGAAAAACAAAACAAAAAAAAAAAAAAAAAAAAAAAAAAAAAAAAAAAAATCAGAGAAGAAAATGACTTCTGTTTCTCTATATGTTTTATTGTGTAGTGAAGTAATTTTATATCTTTTTTTAGGGACGCAAGTTTAGTTTTTTTTTTTTTTTTTTGATAACGAGGAACGTAAGTTTATAGACCTTAATTTGGATTGTGGACTGAGTGTTATATGTAATTATTCTCATTTATTAATAAATGCGTGTAATGAAGGTTTGCTGTGATATGAAATGTATTTTCATTTAAACTTAGACAGATTGGCGCAACTGAAAGCATTTTATGAAAATGAAGTAATGCTTGTACATTCCTTTTTGCAAGGTTCGGTTTTTATGAATGATGTGTAAATTCGACAATGCATTTCTGCTTTCGAGTTTCGGTTGTGTGATTTAAAATTAAACTGTTTCACTGACGACGATAGGTACAAGTTTAAGAGATTAGTTGGATAAGCGATTACCTATTTGGGCTAATTGGCATATTTAGAGTCGTTAGATATTTGTGTTTAAAGTGTAGAAATATTTAAGGGACTTTTTGAAAAATACATTTAGTTTTTTTTTTCTGTTTTGAAAAATACACTTTTTAAATATAAAAAAACTGTTTTGACATGATATAAAAAAGCATTAATCATTAATTACAAATTAAAAACGAAATTAAAAAATAATAAAAATTAATAAGATTTTTTTTTCAGATAAATACAGTATATGTTAAATTGAAACAAATTTTAATATTTTTGGACCTTTATATAAACAACTTAATCTCAAATTCCAATCAAATGAAACTTTATATAAATTTAAACTTTTTATAAATTATTAAAAATTTAAAAGTGGAGAAATTTATCTTTCGTTTTTAATGTTTATCTTGATACAAATTTAAATATTTTTGAAACTTTATATAATTAAAAAATCTTAATCTCACCCCCATTTAAACTTTATATAACAACCTTATATTTTTATTGAATTTTCAAAAAATCTAAACAGATAATTAGGATGGTTTAGTATTTTAAAATGAAAGAAAATTATTATCAAATCTTAATATTTTATATTTCTTAGTTGATTTTCATTTTTATTAAATTAGTTGAAAACTTCAAATTAGGATAATTAAGTCATTTCACATATAAAAAGTGTATTTTCCAAAACCAAAAAAAAATAATAAGGGTGGTTTTTAAATTAAAAACTCATCAAAGAGTATATAAAAATTTCTCAATATTTAAAGTATAAGAATATTCTCTCTTTTTAAAAAATTAGAAAAATGTTAATAGAATTAGACCACCACTTCCACACGAAAAGTGTAGACAATTTTAACCAATCAAAATTTCCCATTGTGATTTCAAAGTGTTTGATTTTGTACAGGTGATTAGACATTTGATCTTGTACAATCAAAGTTTCACATTGATATTTTAAAGTGTATAAGTGTATTATCTTTGCTGTTTCTTTTTTTCGGAAAAAAGTGTTTAATCTTGTAATAGTGAGCTGACAAACACCTACAAAAGATAGCCTTTTGAAATTGATAAGAGACGTACATTTTTTTTGGAAAACGGCCAAAACATACCCAAACTTCACTCGTATGTTCGATTCATACCTCAACTTTACCACCGTCGAAATCCTATACCCAAACTTACTTCAAATTTAAATTTCATACACAAACTTTCATATTTTTTGAATTTCATACATTTTCCGTCACTGTTTAACTAGTCTGTTAAATCGTGATGACGTGGATGCCACGCAAGATACGACGCCGTTTTGTAAATCGTCGAAATTAGAGAGAGGTGATGAAAACGACATCGTTTTCTGTTTACATCTTCAGATGTCTGTTCTTCTTGAAAAACTCAGACAACGAAGAGACAAAATACTCCCCAAAATCTCTGTTCTAAATCCTTTGATCTCACAACAGAGGAATCGAAGAATTGACAAACAAAGCTCTGTTCGAGTCGCATCTGAAGCTGCTCACCCCTTCACCATAAAAACACAAAAATCAATTGGAAAGATCTACCCAAACTTACTCTAACAGACAAATCTTGAATTACTCACCTGAACTAGCTGAAGAAGACATCTCAGAGTTCTCGATTACTCGATTTTTGCTGCCTAAAACCCTCGATTGTGTAATTTCAGCACTTTAGATGGGTTGGAGAAGATGAACAAAACGACATCGTTTCATTTAGCAGCGACAAAACGACGTCGTTTTAGCTCCTTCGTTAATCTTAAACGTTTTCGCCTAATCCACGACGACAACATTTAACGGGTTATTAACGGAGAATTTAGCCACGTAATTTATTTTTAACGGAGAAGAGTCCACGTCACGGAAAATGTATGAAATTCAAAAAATATGAAAGTTTGTGTATGAAATTTAAATTTTAAGTAAGTTTGGGTATGGATTTCGACGGTGGTAAAGTTGAGGTATGAATCGAACATATGAGTGAAGTTTGGGTATGTTTTGGCTGTTTTCCCACATTTTTTTGATAGAAAAGTAAGAGAGACGACAATATGATATTTTAAGGAAGATAAAAGAGATGACAAGAGACATGTAAAAAGATGTTATCCATACGATTATTTTGGGGAGTTGATTATATTGATAAACGGAAAATTATTAACCTTTTAACGTATAAAGTTTATTTTGTTTATTTTTCTAATTCAACATGTTCACTAAATTTTGGGTAGAAAGTGTGCAAGCATATGTTCAGAGTACAAACCATTTATAAACATAGAAAACAGCACATTCCTAAAAAATCTCAAACTCAAATCTTTAGAACTATTTTTTAAAAAAAATGAACAGAAAGAGCTATTTTAATAAAGAGGCAACAAAAATTAAGAATTCTGATTATGTTTATGCTGATAAATAAAATTTATGAACCATTTTCGCATATAGTTTATTATATTTATTTTGCCAATTTTGACATATTCACTAGATTTGGGTCAAGTGGATAGATAGAAAGTCACATATTCAGAATCCAAAACCACTTGTAAACATACAAAACATCGCATTATTAAAGTATTACAATAATGTCACCTTTGACAACCTTTTCCCGTACAAAATGGTAATGGTAGTTAATTTCAATATGTTTCGAGCGAGCAGTGGGGCTTAATAGCGGGCGAAAACTCTGATGATCAGGACTAAACGAAACCACTTGGAAGAAAAGCAAATGAAAGGAAAGAAAGTCTTGCTTACCTAGGATGGGTTCCAGGTGAGTGAGACAGGGATGAGCTCTCTGTCGGATTGAGAAGGGCAATGCAAGACCTTTTCTCACAACCAGAGGAGCGAAGCCTGCTAAGGTACAGGTAGGGTTGCTTACTGCAGGCCAAAAGCTCTATGGAAAAATCGTGGTTCAATTTGATGTTTTCTAAGGGAGAATTGGAATACGAAGGCGAGCTAAGTAAAGCAATGGATAGTTTTGCTCCTATTTAAAAGACTACTATATATAAAGACCGGTTTATATATGAGATGGATAAACACTTTTATGGTTGGGGTGAGCGTTCTAACAATAAGGTTGATCTTTTAGTTAGCGCCAAAGACATTCGGAATTTCATATCGGATGACACCTTTTTTGTTAGGGATAGTAATAAGAATTGTTATTCTATATATTTTGATAAAAAAAAAAAAATTGAGATTAACACGGATTTGATAAACCGGGAAAAGAAAGATTATTTTGTGAAAGGATTTTTGGGCCTATAAAGAGTGGAATTTGCGCTTGTGGAAATTATCGAGTGATCGGAAATGAAAAAGAAGACCCGAAATTTTGTGAACAATGTGGAGTTGAATTTGTTGATTCTCGGATACGAAGATATCAAATGGGATACATAAAACTGACATGTCCTGTAACTCATGTATGGTATTTGAAACGTCTTCCTAGTTATATTGCGAATCTTTTAGATAAACCTCTTAAAGAATTAGAAGGCCTAGTATACTGTGATGTGTGATTTGATCGAAATTTTGATTTTACAGATTAAGAATGATAAACTCTCATCCCCTTCAATCAATTTGGGATGCCCCCGATCTGACATGTCTCTTGAAAGGAGTAACATGAAGCTCAGAATTATGGGTGTATTCAATACTTCCAAATCAAAAAGGGCGGTTGGTCTATGGTCAATTCAGTAAAAAAAAAAAAAAAATTCAAATTGATAGTCGTACCTCGTGAAAAGAAGACCTTTTTTTATCGAATTAAGCATTCCCTTATCTTTCTAAAAGAAAAAAATTTGGGTTTTTTATATTCAAGTAAACAAATATGTCATGGTTGCAGAAGTCTATACATCGCATATAAGCTTTAAGAATATTTTGGCCTAACCATCGAGGTGACGCAGGACCTAAAAGATCGAATGGAACAATACATAGACAAATAAATCCCGTATGAATTCTAAGGCATTCCTTTCACTTAAGGTAAAAAGTATTCCGGCATTCGAAGGGAAGTAGACTACTCAAGATGCCGAATCTTCCACATAGAGAGATTTATTGTTGACAAGACTAGTCTCAACTTACTTAGACAGAATCTCAGTCATTTCTATGGTGGGGGGGAATGAGTCCTCCATCGTTCGTACCTATTGGGCCCCGTGACGCTCCATTGAATTCTTTTCTTCCTTGCTTTCGTCACAAATCCCATCTGTCTAGTCTGTAGGAGTGTCCCTAACGAACCTGATCGGCTCGAAATTAGATCAGAGGGTTACCCACTAATCATCATCTCATCTGGCGCGAAGCAAAAAAGAGGGAAAAAAAACCTTGCTTCCCGGCCGCCCCCCCTAGCCGCCTACCTACTCGTGCTCGTAGCTCGATCGGAGGTCAAGAGCGTGGTCCGGCGGAAAAACGGAAGTCGTCCGTATCAAGTAATACGTGAATTGCTCAGTAGTGCTTCGCCACTACCGTAGCTGACGGAAATAGCTTAATGGTAGAGCATAGCCTTGCCAAGGCTAAGGTTGAGGGTTCAAGTCCCTCCTTCCGCTCCTGGTGTTCGAACTAGTCATTAATGGTCGGCTTCATTGGTATCCTTTCGGTATGCCTTGCGAACATTTTCATTTTGAGCGCCTTCTCTTCTTTAGAGAAGCCAAACTCGAACGGATAGAGCAAATGGTCCAACTACATAACTTTTTCTTTTTTATTCTTTTTATGGTCCTTTTTGAACAAAATAAGAGAGCTACTTTCAAAGAAAGAGTCAAAATATATACATATACTCTAAACTCAATCATTTCGTATTGGGGCCACGGCTCTGCTCCTCGGCCAGCCATCACTATGAATATTTGAAAAGGTTTTGATAACAAACCTTTCATTTAAAAATTGCAAATGTAATCGATTATCTAAGCATGTCTCCAAATCCATATTTATAAAACAAGATGGAGTAAATCTCTATAATTTCGTTGTAAGACTTTAGTGATCGTAGTGAATCTTAAGAATCAAAATGTTTTGCATCCCTTTTTTCTTTACCAGCGAAGAAACAGAGTTTCCAATTTTAAAACCAGCAGTTTAATTTCTTGTATTGAAAAGTGAATGAATGGCGGCTTAAAGAAAAAATGTCCTCCTCGCATTTATTGCTCTTTGTTCTATGGCTTTGATCGATGTTAATGAAAGCAGAGTCGTACCATGGACCAACATGTCCTCCAATTATTTAACAACTGTACTATCGTCTATCAACAATAGTCCCAACTCCCAATATTTGAATCGTTGAATCTTCTAAATAAAGTGAGACAATTACTTTGTCAACTACACATATCATTCATGTCTTATAACATAAAACTATAAAATAATATGTTTAATAAATAAAATTAGTTGGATGATTTGATGTAGTTGAAAAACGTGTTTTAGGGTCCAACTAAAAATTTGAAAATTTCAAATTAATGTTTGATTTTATCTTGCGGAAAGAGTTCATTTGGAGTTATTCTGATACGAATTTGGTACAGTTCTAAAGTTTATGAAGAAGATGATAAACTTGGCTCATTGACAATTTGCGTTTAGGATAATATACACATTTCGTTCTCTAATCAATTCAAACAAAAAAAAAAGAATTGTCTACAAAGAAAATGTTTACATAAATCAATACAAAGATGAATTATATTTTCTCGTTTAAAATTTCTAGATTGTTTTATTTGTAGAATTGTTTAGAATTTGTTGATAAAACATGTTTATTTTGAAAATTAGAAAACTAAATAACTATTTATCTGTATGAATAAATCTTGAACATCACATGCTCAGATGAGAGAAGACAGCCAAAAAAGGGTACATAATAACCTTTTTTTTGGGTACAGAATAACTTTGTTTGCTATGGTATAATTGTAAAAGTTATTCTCACCAACTTTTCCAATTGTTCATCAAAGTTTCTATCAAACGTCACTTATTATCTCTGAGGCAATGTCCCGCTTATTAAATTGCCGTTTATGGCCGAAAATCGTTACTTGCTTTGAAGATAGGATATGCATTTAATTTTAGTCACATTTTTATTTAATCAGAAAAAGGTGTAACAATTTTTATTTATTTTATCTTATTCAAATAGTTTACGTCTGCCACTTTTTCACTGATAAACTACCCAATAAAAAAATAACTACAATTGTTAAGAGATTTTTGATTTACTATACTATTAATCAGACAAAATCAAAGTTCACTATAAGATATTTATAGTTATATGACAAAACTATATCCGCCAATACACCTGATTTGTTTGCAGCAATTTCTGTAGTCTTATGTCAATTTCAAACTGATTTTTATTTAACTCGTCGCTTCAATAAACTTTGAACGACCCTTGAAAAGAAAATATGATAACTAACGTCAAAATAGGAAGTTTTAACTTTTATTCAAGCCGTGATGTATAACACAAGGAAACAAACAAAATCTACCGCTTACAAACTTATGATGAACGTAAAAACAACAAGAAGATCAAAGTCAACCGATTGCAAGATAGTCACACGAAGAAATCTTGACCTTATGATATATTATGTCATTTACATCTCTTCGCGACTTTTTTTGTTTTGTTGGTATGCCTCTTCACGACTTACCATTTATGTGGGGTTGGTATTAGCTCAAGTGGGACTTTCTTGCCGACAACGAAAGCTCCAGCTTCTTCCATGTCTATGTCTTTAGTGGTCATTCCATCAGGCAAACTCCAATCGAAGAAGTAGAGAACGTTAAGTAAACCGAGCTCCACGATGGTCAGTCCCGTGTTTATCCCTGGACAAATCCTGCGACCAGCACCGAATGGCAACAGCTCGAAATGTTGACCATAATATTCGACAGGGCTATCGATAAATCTCTCGGGGATGAAATCGTTAGGGTTTTCCCAATACTTGGGATCACGTCCTATTGAGTAAGTGTTGACCTCGATCATCGTGTTCTTGGGAATATCATAGCCTAGGATCTTTAAGTCAGACATTGCCTCTCTTGGGAGCAAGAGCGGAGCTGGTGGATGTAATCTGAATGTTTCTTGGAACACAAACTTCAAGTACTGAACTTTGTCTAGATCTTGCTCCGTGATTTTTTCTTTGTTGTCTCCGAGAGTTTCTCGAATCTCTTGTTGGAGTTTCTTCATCACTCTCGGATGTCTAGCCAGCTCTGTCATCGCCCATATCATCGAGATCGATCCTGGGTTCACTCCCGCCAAAAACACATCCTGATCATATAAAAATAAAATACTAGTTACAATTTATGACTGTCATTTTAATTTACACGCATGAGACTAAAAAAGATTGTAAAAGAAAAAAAGAAAAAGGAATTATACTCACCGACATAACTCCTTTTAGATGATCATAGGTGACTTTGAAAGAACCAGCTTTGCTTGGTTTATTGATCATATCCAACATGACATGAACGATGTCTGAATGCTCTTGAGATGGTCCCTTCTTCAAATGATCATCGATCACGTATTGTATGAAGTTACTAAGCTTGGAAAAGGCTTTGTGCAAATCTGAATGTCGACCAGATATCCTGTCTATAACCCACCCAATACCCGGGGGGAAGAAGTCAGTGAACGCGAATGAGCCAATATTGGTCTCAGACTCGAGCACAAGCTCTTCAACTCTGTCCATGTCGACAAAATCGCATTCGTTGAACTTCTGCCCAAAACCAAGTCTACATACGATACTAGCGGTAAGAGAGAAGAGGGCTTTTCTCAAATCCACCGGAGTTTGTGTTTGAGCAGATTTGGAAATTTTCTTGACGAGCAATTCACACTCTTCCTCTCTTATATACCTGAAAGCTTTTAGTTTTTTCGCGCTAAAGAGCTCGGTCATGGCAAGCTTCCTCATCTCTTTCCAGTCATCGTTGTATTGAGTAAAGCCAATACTTTTGTAGTTGTAAGAAAACAACCTGGTCGCCGTTAGCTTTGCTCGGGAACAAGTCTCGAGGTCATGAGTCTTGAGAACTTCTTCAGCTCCTTCTCTCGTGGAGAACACAACCACCGGGACCACACCGAAACGAAGAAACATCACGGGTCCATAGTCTTGAGAGAGTTTATGGAAAGATCTGTGTTGAGATTTTCCAAGTTGATGCAAGTTTCCGATGATCGGAAGACCTTTAGGTCCCGGAGGAAGATTCCCTTTAGAGGGTGAGAACCTTTTCAAGAAAATCAAAAGAAGAGGGAAGAGTAAGATGAAACAGAGAAAGATAGACATTTCTTGATTTTGTCTCTGTTTTCGTAAGGTTCTTGTTTATGTTTTGAAGTGAAGAGCAATGAGTTGTGGGGATGTAATATATATAGTAAGGTGCCACAAGTAGTAGTAATGTTTGACTAATTCAATGTTTTATATTTATTGGATTGAACAAGTTGAACAATGGCATGGTGAAGGGTATCTAGCTACTCTTATCGATAAACACATTCAAAATCAACTATCTTCCATCAGAGCATTCTATATATTACGACGGTTTTAAGACTTGGTTCCCTACTTCTTCGACTTATAATTTTCTTTTAAACAAATATCAAAAACTCAACCCTCATGTACGTAATTTTTTTTTTTTTTGCCAACAAAATATTTGGTTGAATGAATTTTACATTTATTTCAAAAAAAAATATTGAATTATGGCAACTCACTTAAAGACAGTTGATTGCAGGCCTTAAAATTTATGGGGCTAGAAGCTTGGAGGGCCAAATGATTCATATATATAACCATATACTCCATCCGTTCCTGAATATAAGATGTTTTAGAATTTTCACACAAATTAAGAAACATTAATTGTGTAATAATTAATGCATGTTTTTCTTACACATATCACTTTTTCAATAAACATTCCAGTTTTTTCACACATTTTAAAATATTAAAATGTTCAAATTTAATCACAAAATTATAAAATTTTCTAAATTAAACAACTTTTAGTGCAAGAAATATAATAATTATTATTAAAATCTGAATTTTTGTTTTACTTTAATTAAGAAAAAGTATAAAAAATCCATGTTCAAGAAATAATATAAAAAAGACTAGAGAATTTAATAGAATAGAGAATTTATATATACATATAAATTATAAACTACTTCAAATTTTTAAAATTTAGAGGCTAAAGTTAATGTTTCGTCCTGTCATTAGTCATGAATAATCCAAAGATCTTATGACGAACTTCACTGAAAAAAGGAAGAAAAAAAAAGCTTCAAAATTCTACCGACGGTCCAATAGTGTTGTATCGATGAAAGCGATTATCAAAACGTAACCCGAAAACCCATATATATACAGTATATAAAATAAGGAGTAAATCTCTAAACTTCGTTATAAGATCATTTTAGTGGTCGTAGTGAAGAGTAAGCAGGGGCGGCTAAGACATTTCTGATCCGCGCATTTATGAGCTTAAGCGTCGAAAAAATGTTAAAAGTTTTGTATCCCTTTTCTATGTGCCAGGGAAGAAACCTAATATCAAACCCAGGAGTTTAATTTTATTGTAACGAATAGTGAATGTTTGGCGGCTTAAAGGAAAAATGTCACCCTCGCATATATAACTCGTTAATCTATGATCGATATTAATGCAAGCGAGAGTCGTACCAAAGACCAACATGTCCTCCAATTATTTTACAACTGTACTGTCAAGAATAGTGCAAATGTTTGAATCGTTGAATCTTCTAGATATTAGATAATGTGAGAGAATTACTTGGTCAACAACATTCATCATTCATGTCTTATAACATAAAAACTGGAGTATATAATAATAAGTATGCTGCTAAATAAAAGCAGTTGGATAATTTGAAATATTCAAAGGTTTTATCTAAAAGAGTTAACTTGGAGTGATTCTGCTACGAATTTAGTCCAGTTACAAAATTTAAGAAAAGATAATAAAAGGTTTATGATTACGTTTATCAATATATGTCTAAGAAAAATTATTTAGATGAATTAATGAAACTGAAAACGAGCTACTAGAATCCAACTTCCATATAACTAATGTACTAAATGGTCAGTTATTTCCAAATTGAGGGATTATATTCACCCATACACATGCTGCAATAAACAAGCGTCCATCTTTGATTATTTTCAAAA
This sequence comes from Microthlaspi erraticum, assembly GCA_902728155.2. Lineage (NCBI taxonomy): Eukaryota > Viridiplantae > Streptophyta > Magnoliopsida > Brassicales > Brassicaceae > Microthlaspi > Microthlaspi erraticum. The sequence goes on along the minus strand of CACVBM020001884.1, from coordinate 169,630 downwards.
GTTAATAATTTTGGGAAAATTATTTTAAGGTACGTAGCATAGTAAGTAGTAAACCACGTATGTTTAGGGAAACTAAAGGTTCGCCATCTGTAGTCATATGTCAATTTCAAACTGGTTTTTTATTCAAATCGTCGCTTCAATAAACGAACGACACTTACACAAAAAGAAGATGATAACTAACGTCACAATCGGAAGTTTTCATTTTTATTGAGGCCAGAATTCATATACAAGAAAACAAACAAAATCTACCGATTACCAATTCATGATGAACGTAAAAAAAAAAAACCAACAAAATCAAAGTCAGCCGATTGAGACATACACACCGAGAAATCTTGATCTTATTATACTTTTAAATGTCTTCACGGCTTACCAATGATGTGGGGTTGGTATTAGCTCAAGTGGGACTTTCTTGGCGACGACGAAAGCTCCAGCTTCTTCCATGTCTATGTCCTTAATGGTCATTCCATCAGGCAAACTCCAATCGAAGAAGTAAAGAACGTTAAGTAAACCGAGCTCCACAATAGTCATCCCCGTGGCTATCCCGGGACAAATCCTGCGACCAGCACCGAATGGCAACAACTCGTAATGTTGACCTTTATATTCGACAGGGCTATCGATAAATCTCTCGGGGATGAAGTCATTAGGGTTTTCCCAACAACTTGGATCACGTCCTGTTGAGTAAGTATTGATCTGGATCGTCGTGTTCTTGGGAATATGGTAGCCTAGGATCTCTAAGTCAGCCATCGTTTCTCTTGGGAGCAAGAGAGGAGCAGGTGGATGTAATCTGAATGTTTCTTGGATCACAAGTTTCAAGTAGTGAACTTTTTCAAGATCTTGTTCCGTGATTTTTTCTTTGTTGTCTCCAAGAGTTGCTCGAATCTCTTGTTGTAGTTTCTTCATCACTATCGGATGTCTTGTTAACTCTGTCATCGCCCATACCATCGTGATCGATGGTGCGTTCACTCCCGCCAGAAACACATCCTGATCATATAGCAAGCGAATATTAGCTACAAATATGCCATTTCAATTTACACACGTAAGACGAAAAAGATTGTTAGATGTTGAAGAAAAAAGAGAAAAAAGAACTTGAAAAACGTAGTTATACTCACCGACATGACTGCTTTAAGATGATCATACGTGACTTTAAAAGAACCAACTTCGCTTGGTTTATTGATCATATCCAACATGACATCAACGATGTCTGAATGATCTTGAGATTTTCCGGTCTTTAAATGATCATCGATCACATATCGAAAGAAGTTACTAATCCTGGCAAAAGCTTTCTGCAAATCTGAATGTTGACCAGATATCCTGTCTATGGCCCACCCAAGACCCGTGGGGAAGAAGTCAGTGAACGAGAATGAGCCAATAATGCTCTCAGTCTCGAGCACAAGCTCTTCAACTCTGTCCATGTCGACAAAGTCGCATTCGTGGAACTTCTGTCCAAAAGCAAGTCTACATACGGTACTAGCGGTAAGAGAGAAGAGAACTTTTCTCAAATCCACCAGAGTTTGTGTTTGAGCAGATTTGGAAATTTTCTTGACAAGTAATTCACTCTCTTCCTCTCTTATATACCTGAAAGCTTTTAGCTTTTTTGTGCTAAAGAGCTCGACCATCGCAAGCTTCCTCATCTCTCTCCAGTCATCACCGTATTGAGAAAAGCCAATACCTTTGTAGTTGAAAGAAAACAACCTGGTCCCCGTTAGCTTTGGTCGGGTACAAGTCTCGAGGTCATGAGTCTTGAGAACTTCTTCAGCTCCTTCTCTTGTGGAGAACACAACCACCGGCACCACACCCAAACGAAGAAACATCACGGGTCCATAGTCTTGAGATAGTTCATGGAAAGATCTGTGGAGAGATTTTCCAAGTTGATGTAAGTTTCCGATGAGCGGAAGACCTTTAGGTCCCGGAGGAAGTTTCCCTCTAGTAGGTGAGAGCTTTTTCAAGAAGATTAAAAGAAGAGGGAAGAGTAAGATGAAACTGAGAAAGATAGACATGATTTCTTGATTTCCTCTCTGTTTTCGTAAGGTTCTTGTTTATGTTTTGAAGAGCAATAAGTTGTGGGGACGTAATATATAGATAATAATCGTAGGTAGTAGTTTGAATAATTCAATGTTTTGAATATATTGGATTAGAGCACGTAATTGATTGGACGAGAACATAAATGTTTCTATTTCGGTAGTAATAAATAATCCAAAGATTACGATCTTCATTAAAAAAAGGAAAAAAACAGATATTCAAAAATCCAAAGATTTTTCAATTTTTATTTAGTAAAATATAGTATTTCTTATTTATTTATCATAATTAATCAGATTACTTATTATTTAAAAGACGTTTTTGCAAAGATTATTTAGACGACTTTTAATTTTCTTATGGATAAGTTTTCTGTAAAAGAAGCAACACGTTAGCGTCTAAATTAGAAAACGAGTAAGAAAAGACCACGGGATGGTTAGTCGAAATCTAGAAAAAATTGGAAAACATAAGAAAAGTGTTTTGAGCGTTAAACTAGGTTTGAAGAAAAGAGCTGGATCCACATAATAACTGTATCTGGTCGTATGAGATATGAATGATAAGAAAGTGATAAGAGATGGCCAAAAAAAGAAAAACACTAAAAGGAAAACTTAAAAATAAAACCAAAAGCTCATGATGTGGTTGCCGTGGTAGATGCTGCTGCATCAATTTTTTTTATTTTATCAGCAGCCTCAATACCTAGCATATAGCTTGTCTGCTGCTGCATCAATATTAGTCACAATTTTTTTTCAAAGTTTTGAGTAATGGTTACTATATAGCCGAAAGATGTTTGGCATATCAGATTGATATGAAAAATTAGGGTAGTTAATTAGCTGATTTACAGTTTATGCAAGTGTAGGAGAAATCAAAGAAGTGGTTTCATGTTGTAAAGAGAACTTATTGACACATAAACAAGACTAAAATAGACATAGCTCAAAGAGCTTTATTATGCTAGAAAATGTAAAAGAGGAGAAGAAGACTTTTGCAAAACCACCAACAACTGCTGCTGTGACACTGCTGTGACACTCTCCATGAGATCCTAAAAAGGTATGAAGAAGTTTCGGGTCAGATGATTAACCTCCAGAAATCATCTATAACTTTTTTAAGGAAAACTCCCGAAGATATCCGAACAAGAGTCAAGACAACCCTGGGAATTGAGAAGGAAAAAGGACACGGTAAATATTTAGGATTACCTGAGAGTTTTGGCCGTCGGAAGAAAGATCTCTTCACCATGATAGTCGACCGGATCAGACAGAGATTAATCAATTACTCCTCAAGATTTCTCTCCGCAGCAGGGAAACTAACAATGCTCAAATCTGTCCTCTCTGCAATCCCCACCTATACAATGTTCTGCTTCAAGCTCCCTGTAGGTTTATGTAAACGCATCCAATCAACCTTAACAAGATTTTGGTGGGATGCGAAACCAGAAAAGAAAAAAATGTGTTGGGTCTCGTGGGGGAAACTTACACAGAGTAAGAAGATGGGAGGCCTTGGCTTCCGTGAGATCCGAAGTTTTGATGATGGTTTGCTTGCAAAGATAAATTGGAGGATACTGCAATCCCCGAACTGCCTCCTCAGAGGTAAATATTGCCATAAGCAAGACTTCCTCTCTATTCCCATCACCTCAAACTCCTCTCACGGGTGGAGAGGTATCCTAATCGGACGTGATCTCCTGAAGAACCAACTTGGACGGGTAATTGGCAATGGCGAGGAGACTTCCCTCTCGGACGACCCGTGGCTCTCTCTAGACCACTCAACCAAGCCGTTTGGACCTCCAAACCTGCACGATCAGACCATGAAGGTCTCAGCCCTACTAAATGACCATACCAAAGAATGGGATAAGGTGAAGATCCAAGAGACTATTCCACATTACATGAAGGAGATCCTAGCAATCAGGCCAAGCAGACAAGGAGCACCCGACTCCTTTATATGGCTACCCACGAAATCAGGCGAGTACTCAGTCCAAACTGGATACCATATAGCAATGGCCATGATGACGGACCCAGACCTACAACAAGAGCAACCTCAGATCAATTGGATGCAAGATATTTGGCTCGCGAAATGCTCACCTAAGATGAAGGTTTTCCTTTGGAAGGTTGTACAAGAGGCCATACCTTTGGGTGAGAACCTCTTGAACCGAGGTCTCATCGACAATGCATGTTGCATCCACTGCGGAGACCTAGAAACGACCAATCATCTCTTCTTCCACTGCAAATTCTCCTCTAAGGTATGGAAACTATCTCCATACAGTAAACCCATTAACCCGAACCATCTCCAATCATTCACGGCCACCCTTACCTCATCCAAATCGTGGATCTGTCTCCCTCCTACGGGGATCGGAGCCGGAACGCTCTTCCCGTGGATTTGTTGGGCCATCTGGAAGACCCGAAACCTCTTGCTATTCGAAAATCGACGATTCACACCTGCGGATACAGTATCAAAGGCCATAAGTGAAGCTCAGGAATGGCAATTGGCCCAATACACCAAGCAAACAGCGGATCGAAGCCCTAATCAACCTAATCCTCCATTGTCACTACCAAATACAATTACCTGCTTTACAGATGGAGCATGGTGTAAGGAAACTGGAATCGGCGGATTCGGATGGATCTTCAACAACTCTGAAGGATCGCAAATGAGACGAGGACAATCAGTGGATCGATGTGTCTCCTCTGCTCTGGTAACAGAAGCCCTCGCAATCCGATCGGCGCTACACCAAGCTCTAGAGGAGGGATTCACTAACCTTCACGTCAAATCAGACGCTCGTGACTTGATCCGAGCTATAAACCTGCAGGAGCAAGTCAAGGAGATCTACGGACTCCTCTTTGACATCCACGCTATTGCGTCTATGTTCACTTCTATCGATTTCACCTTTGTTCCCAGATCGAGCAATATTGTGGCGGATTCAATCGCACGGGAAGCAAAAAGTCATTTAATTTTGCATGTAGCTTCTCTCCGAACAGGGGACCCACCTTGTATTTTGTGGTTGAGTTTTTAATGAGAATTTAAGAGTTGTTCAAAAAAAAAAGGAGAAGAAGACTAGACTGTCACCAAAAACTTAAAGATTTCGGAAAATATATCATAAAAGGTAAAGAGGAGGAGAGTTGCTTTGAACAACTCTCAAAATTACATTATACATTGACATATCTATATACTTTCTTGGAAATTTTAGTTACATGAGCTAATAATCATCTTGGGCTTGTCTTGGGCTGCTATTGTTCTTATTGTTGGTAGGTACATGGTATTGAAAATCATCAGCTGAAACAGTTGGAAACAAAATAACAAATTATCTATTCATATTCACATTTAATATATATATATATATGCGCTGCAATAAACGAGAGTGTCATATGTTTTTAGGGAAATTAACTGAAATAAACGAGTGGCCACCATGTCTAGGATAATACAATTATGCGTTCCCAAAAATGTAAAAAAAATTATATTTTGGAACATTAGCTTACGTTATTTTTACGACAGTTTATGTTTTGTTTCAATTATTTTGAGTGCTAATCTTACAAATTCATATTTTTATATTTTCTACTCCTTTACTAATTAATTAACCCATCAAATAATTTCAATTATTGTTAAAATATTTTTAGTTTATTATACTAATCAGAACATATTAAAATTCACTACAACCAATGTTTAGTTATATGTCAAAATAAAATCCACCAAAACACTTAATTTGTTTTTGTTATACGTCAAATGTTTTAGTTAGACGTCAAATTCTGCCAAAACACTCTTATGTCTTTAATTTGTATGTGTGTCAGTGTGTGTACTTTCTTTGTTATTAAACCGAAGCAATTTCTGTAGTCTTATACTCTTATTATGTCAATTTCAAACTGTTTTTTTTTTCAAACAGTCGCCTAATAAACCTTGAACGATACTTGAAAAAGATGATAACTAACGTCAAAACCGAAAGTTTTCATTTTTATTGAGGACAAGATGTATTCACAATGAAACATAAAAAAAGACTACCGATTACAACTCATGATGACATTAAAAAACCATAAACAAGATCAAAATCAACCGATTGCATGAGAGCCGCCACACAGCGAAATCTTGATCTTATGATATATTATTATATATGTTGCTTTACTCTTCACCACTTACCATTTATGTGGGGTTGGGATCAGCTCAAGAGGAACCTTCTTGGCGATGACGAAAGCTCCAGCTTCTTCCATGTCGATGTCTTCAATGGTCATTCCTTCAGGCAAACTCCAATCGAAGAAGTACAGAACGTTAAGTAAACCAAGCTCGACGATAGTTATCCCTGTGGCCATCCCGGGACAGATCCTGCGACCAGCACCGAATGGCAACAACTCGTAATGTTGACCCTTATATTCGACAGGGTTATCGATAAATCTCTCGGGGATGAAATCGTTAGGGTTTTCCCAACAATTGGGATCACGTCCTATTGAGTAAGTGTTGATCTCGATCATTGTGTTCTTGGGAATATTGTAGCCTTGGATCTTTAAGTCTGACATTGCCTCTCTTGGGAGCAAGAGAGGAGCTGGTGGATGTAATCTGAATGTTTCTTGGATCACAAGTTTCAGGTAGTGAACTTTTTCAAGATCTTGTTCCGTGATTTTTCCTTTGTTGTCTCCGAGAGTTGCTCGAATCTCTTGTTGGAGTTTCTTCATCACTCTCGGATGTCTTGTTAGCTCTGTCATCGCCCATATCATCGTGATCGCTCCTGCGTTTACTCCAGCTAAAAACACATCCTGAACATACAACAAACAAATATAATTAGCTACATTAATATTTGATAGAAGAATTAAAATATATAAAAAATAATACTTAAAACATTCTTATACTCACCGACATGACTCCTTTTAAATGATCATATGTGACCTTAAAAGAACCAACTTTGCTTTGATTATTGATCATATCCAACATGACACCAACGATGTCTGAATGATCTTGAGATTGTTCGGTTTTTAAATGATCATCGATCACGTACTGAAAGAAGTTACTAAGCCTGGCAAAGGCTTTGTGCAAATCTGAGTGTTGACCTGATATCCTGTCTATAACCCATCCAAGACCAGCGGGGAAGAAGTCAGTGAACGCGAATGAGCCAAGATTGGTCTCAGACTCGAGCACAAGCTCTTCAACTTTGTCCATGTCGACAAAATCGCATTCGTGGAAATTCTGTCCAAAAGCAAGTCTACATACGATACTAGCGGTAAGAGAGAAGAGAGCTTTTCTCAAATCCACCAAAGTGTGTGTCTCGGCGGATTTCGAGAGTTTCTTGACAAGCAACTCACTCTCTTCCTCTCTTATATACCTGAAAGCTTTTAGCTTTTTTGAGCTAAAGAGCTCGAGCATCCCAAGCTTCCTCATTTCTCTCCAGTCATCACCGTATTGGGCGAAGCCAATATCTTTGTAGTTGTAAGAAAACAGCCTGGTCGCGGTTAGCTTTGGTCGGGTACAAGTCTCGAGATCATGAGTCTTGAGAACTTCTTCAGCTCCTTCTCTCGTGGAGAACACAACCACCGGGACCACACCGAAACGAAGAAACATCACGGGTCCATAGTCTTGAGAGAGTTTATGGAAAGATCTGTGGAGAGATTTTCCAAGTTGATGCATGTTTCCGAGGAGCGGTAGACCTAGAGGTCCCGGAGGAAGCTTCCCTTTAGAAGGTGAGAGCTTTATCAAGAAGAATAAAAGAAGAGGGAAGAGTAAGAAGAAACTGAGAAAGATAGACATTTTTTATTTATTTTCTCTCTGTTTTCGTAGGTTTCTTGTTTATGCTTTGGAGTGGGATAGCAATGAGGTCTTGATACGTAATTTATAGACAACAAATGTAGCTAGTAGTAAAATTTGACTTATTCAATGTTTTGTCTTTATTAAATTAGAAAAGTTGAATAGCCTGGCAACTAACTTTAAGGCACGTGGTGTTTTGTTTTGTTTTGTTTTTTCGCAAATAGTGAATCCACTAAAGATTAAAAAAAAGAACAAACCTTCAGAATTCTTGTACGGATGAAGAACCACCGGCATATTCGTTGACACAACTGGCTGGGCAGTTAACCTGGACGGACCCAGAAACGATAAGAACGATCTCTAGAGAACCCTTCTTCGTCTTTTTTTTGGCGTAGGCACATTGTTTAAAAAGTAAACTACTATTTTGATGGTAGCATGCCATTGCATCTTCTAATTTTCATTTTGTAAAATGCGGTATTTCCTATTTATTTATATTTTTCTAACAAAGATCATATTAGTATTTGCAAAGTGATTTTCGTGAATGGAGCCACCACGTTAACTCTCAGCCGCGGAATTACCAAGATGCCCTTAATGAAAATCTATTATTAAATCTTCTGAATTTCCTTTTTTAATTATTTCACAATTTCGTTTTTTATATAAAAGTTCATTATTTCCTTATTAATTTCCTTATTAAATATTGATAATTATCCTTTTTTTTTTCCTCGATTTATATTTATCACTTAAATAAATATCCTAACTATCATATTACCGCACCACTTTTCTGGAAGAAATCAAATAATTAGGTATTTTAAAAAAACTCTAGATTTTACAACCGACTTAGTCCTATTTAACAAGCAAAATAAACAGAATTTCGTTTCTTCTTTTTCGTGTTCTAAATTCTTCGATTCCATATTTCATCTTTTGTCATGTAGGTTTATAGTTATTGCTAGATCTTAGTTGTATTAGATCTAATGTTTAACTGATTATTCGTTATTTTCTGGAAATTTTATTCAAAGAATCGCATCTAACTTCTACTTCTTTTACCTTTATAACAGTAAATTCCAGGTTTGTTAGCTAATTGAGTCAAAGAAATCAACTATGGTACCAACTCAAAAAAAATGCATTGACAAAAATTAGTGGTATGTACATCTTTCGTTTTTATTTTCAACTTAAATCTTATGAAACCCTAATTTGAATAAACTTATCTAAAAAGATTTTGTAAAATGTGGGTTTAGGTGTGCGGATTGGGGGGGAGGGGGTTGTTATTTGGTAGTGGTGTTACAATGTGGGGTTTGGGTTATTTAGGGGGTGGTGTTACACTGTGGGTTTGGGTTTAGGGTGTAGGGTTTAGTTTTTGGTGTATTTTAAAAAAACTTGAATTATTACAGAAGAATTTCATAATAAAAAAATCATTTATTTGAAATTTATATCTACTTTCAAAATTACATTCACAAATAGAAAAAAAAACTAAAACAACTAAAGAAAATCCAGAATTGAAAGATAACAAAACTAATAAATTTTTAAAAGACCTCAACTATATAAAGATAGAATCTATTTCAAAAATATTGAAAATTTTAACTATCGAAATGAATTGGTAGGTGATATGCAAGACACAAACAAGACATAATAGATACATAAGTAAAAGAAAAGAAAACAGTGAAAAAGAAGATGAAAAATTTAGAAAAGAAAAAGAAAAGTCGAACATGAGGAAAAAGAAAGGAAAGAAGAAATAATGGAATGTGAAGAAAATTCCAAAACAAATGAAGAATATTACGTAGAAGAACAAGAAAGAGAAGATAAAAATAAGAACTCTATAAATTAATAAGACTTTGATATTTTATTAATTTATAGAGTTATTAATTTAACGATTTTGACTAAACAAAAATTAAAAATAATGACAAGAAACTTCTCAATTTTCATTTATATCAAAGAAGAAATTTCTCTCTGAAGGTAAATTTGTTTAACTTTTTTCTTTTATATTTCTGTATTTACTTTACATTTTTTGGTACTTGTCATTTTGTTATAATACCTTTAGATGCGGTTAAGCATAAAAAGACAATTATCGTGTCTAGAACTCTTCATAGTTTTTGGATGCAATTCAAAAATACAACACTAAATTTTTTTGATGTTATAAGAAATTTTAGAGACTAACTACAAAAGGCATTCAACTTTAAAAAAAAAAGCAAACAACATTACATTACATTTATATTCTAGTAGGTTAACTTATTTCTATATATTTATATTTTTTTATATGATAATTATTAATTTATGATATTATTGGGACCATATTTTACATAGGAGTTTTAAAAAAATTATTATCTTATTATTTTATCGAATTGTGTCATATTTTACATTAACCCGATTCGGGACCGAGAGATTTTATTAATTTATCGTGATTATGAATTTATAGAGTATTAATTTATAGAGTTTCTACTGTAAGACACCTCAAGATAACAAAAATATGAAGTTTGCGAAAACAAAAACGATGAATACAATAAAAAGTTGTACTACTTATATTATTTAAATCTTTAATTAATAATTGTATTTAAAAAATATTTACCCGCACAAGGTGCAGGACAACCACCTTGGTTGTTATTTGGTAGTGGTGTTACAATGTGGGGTTTAGGTTATTTAGGGGGTGGTGTTACACTGTGAGTTTGGGTTTAAGGTGTAGGGTTTAGTTTTTGGTGTATTTTAAAAAAAACTTGAATTATTACAGAAGAATTTCATAATAAAAAAATCATTTATTTGAAATTTATATCTACTTTCAAAATTACATTCACAAATAGAAAAAAAAACTAAAACAACTAAAGAAAATCCAGAAATGAAAGATAACAAAACTAATAAATTTTTAAAAGAGCTCAACTATATAAAGATAGAATCTATTTCAAAAATATTGAAAATTGTAACTATCGAAATGAATTGGTAGGTGGTATGCAAGACACAAACAAGACATAATAAATACATAAGTAAAAGAAAAGAAAACAGTAAAAAAGAAGATGAAAATTTTAGAAAAGTCGAACATGAGGAAAAAGAAAGGAAAGAATAAATAATGGAATGTGAAGAAAATTCCAAAACAAATGAAGAATATTACGTAGAAGAACAAGAAAGAGAAGATAAAAATACAGTAGAAACTCTATAAATTAATAATGTTGGGACTTTGATATTTTATTAATTTATAGAGTTATTAATTTAACGATTTTGACTAAACAAAAATTAAAAATAATGACAAGAAACTTCTCAATTTTCATTTATATCAAATAAGAAATTTCTCTCTGAAGGTAAATTTGTTTAACTTTTTTCTTTTATATTTCTGTATTTACTTTACATTTTTTGGTACTTGTCATTTTGTTATAATACCTTTAGATGCGGTTAAGCATAAAAAGACAATTATCGTGTCTAGAACTCTTCATAGTTTTTGGATGCAATTCAAAAATACAACACTAAATTTTTTTGATGTTGTAAGAAATTTTAGAGACTAACTACAAAAGGCATTCAACTTTAAAAAAAAAAAGCAAACAACATTACATTATATTTATATTCTAGTAGGTTAACTTATTTCTATATATTTATATTTTTTATATGATAATTATTAATTTATGATATTATTGGGACCATATTTTACATAGGAGTTTTAAAAATGTTATTATCTTATTATTTTATCGAATTGTGTCATATTTTACATTAGCCCGATTCGGGACCGAGAGATTTTATTAATTTATCGTGATTATGAATTTATAGAGTATTAATTTATAGAGTTTCTACTGTAAGACACCTCAAGATAACAAAAATATGAAGTTTGCGAAAACAAAAACGATGAATACAATAAAAAGTTGTACTACTTATATTATTTAAATCTGTAATTAATAATTGTATTTAAAAAATATTTACCCGCACAAGGTGCAGGACAACCACCTTGTGTCTAATATACACTAAGGGATTATTGCCATATATATCTATATATATTAATAAAACAATATATATTGATAACCCGGTTGAACCGGTTAAACCGGATTGACCTATGACCCAGAGGTCTTTTCGTTTCAGCCTCCGGTATGGTTTTAGAAACACTGATTACCAGCTTTAGGTAGGGCCGAGGGTGACAGGGATGTAGGGATTTATGATTCCGACGAAATTGATTTTCAAATGAGATTTAATTTAAGATATTTGAGAAACAATGGCAAAAGAATCGCATTTATGAATATTCATATTTGCATTTCGAAGGTGAATGTAATGAGTTTCTAATTTCACAATGATGACTAAACCCAAAATGTGACAAAACTAACTCATGAACCAAAAATTGGAGAATTGGTTATATATAGCTATAAAATAAAATTATTAAAAATATTAAAAATAAAAGTAAAAATTGTAAAGGATTTTGTATCGACGAATTTAAAAAAAAAATAAAAAATTAGAAAATTCATAGAAAAGTTTTAAAAAACATAAAAACAGAACCCGCGCTATGCGCGGGTAAAATACCTAATATATATATACCTAATATATATATATATATAGTTGTTTTATCTAAAAAATGAAGTCTAACTTTTTTTAGTAAAGACTCATATTAACTTTTAAACCATATTTATCATCATTCATCATAATTTAAAATTTTATATGAAAATACTATCTCCATGAGATATGATCTTTTTAGAAAAATATTTTGTTTTAAAAAAAGATGAACGTTTTCTGTTTTCAAAGTATTTTTATTAGTTATTAATGTTGACTTGTAAACTTCAAAAAGAAATGAAATTATTGAATTGTCACTGGTTAAAATTTATAATAAAACTGTTAATTACAAAAACAGTGCATATATAGTTAAGTTTTAATTTGTTTTCTTATTATTTGTGAAAACTCTAGAAAATCATCTTTCATAAAGAGAGAGAATAATTTATTTTAGTTCGGTGGTGATTAGACCTAAGCTATACTTATTCCATACATAGCAATATGATTTCTATGACCAAGCACTCTAAATGTCCTCGATTTAGTATATAAATATAGAAAAGCATGTGATTATAGCTGAATATCGTTCGTTCTTGAATATCTAAAAAGGGATGAAAAATGAAAAAGAAAACTAATAAAAGTCAAGGTGGGGTTCATTTTGACTGACCGTCTGGCCTTGTTCATCTCCTCCGGTAGAGCAATACTAGGCTTTGTGGCGTAAAGACGTACACGAGTCTAACCAAACAATCTTCATGAAGAAACGCAAAAATATACGTGACGTATCAGTCCCAAAAAAAAAAAAAAAAAATTATGTGACGTAGGACTGTGTTATTGTACTATCGTCAAATGATCTGTTCACGTATTTCATTTTACGAGGTTTGAATTTTATAGGATCTTTATCAATTACTTCTTTTACAAAAAGTCACGAATCGTGTCCGGTCAGTTGCTAAACAATGTGAGCTACTTTTTGCTAATGATCAGACGCGAGAGAAGAATAACTCTATTTTTTAATGCATTAGTATCTCAGATCTATCTAGTTACCTAGTTGGTAAATACAATATAGTTGAAGGCTGGTGATGTTGATATACTATTTTATCCAGATTCAATACCCAATGGTGTGGCAGACCAGTAAGCAAAGAATGCTCTCAATTTGTATGCGTTGAACAATGTTTAATTTTAATAGAAGTCAGCTGGTGTTTCAAAAACAAAAGAAAAAAGTATATAGTGGAATTTGGATCGATGTACGTGTTTCTTGAAGTTCGAGTACGTTTGATTTCTAGAAATCTTCATTGGATAGTAGTATATAGTATATAGTACGTTCAGAGCCGTCCCTGAGTTGTGTAGGGCCGCAAGCCTTGGAAAAAAATGGGCCAAATTTATTAAAAAATAATTGAATTTAAAAAACAATCCATACAGAAAATAAAGGAGAATACACGGGTTGGCATTGCTGTGAATCGAACTCAGGACCATAGATAAGAAAACGCCTTACTAAAGCCACTAGACTAAAGAAACATCTCGGTAATTTAGGGCCGAAAATGTATATATAAAAACAAGGGCCGCAAGCATCAGCTTGCTTTGCTTGCTCCCAAGGACGGCTCTGAGTACGTTCAAATAGTTGACCGTCAATGTGATTTTTCAAGGTTGGAAACAAAATGCAGTCTCTTGAGATGTTTTAGTGCAAAACTTGGAATTCGTTTTGCCATCTTCTTATGTGTAACGTGAGTGCGATTTCTAGGTTTTCAATAATATGTAGCAGCCGACTATTTATGGCGGTTTGATACAACAATCCGTGTAAACTCTCTATATATACATATGGAGCCATGGAAACCACTAGGATTATGACCTATTAATGATGACTTTTAGTGTGAGTGAAGACATGCTTAACAAAATTGTGGTGATACAAAAAGCTAACCGAAAAAATATCATCATTTCTTCGGAGTTAAAACTAGTTGATGGATAGATGTATCCACAAATAGAGAAGAGGCAACAACTAAGAGCTGTGATTGTCAATAAAATGACAAGCATATTAGATTAGCCCACGACGAATCTCGATCGTGAACTTTATTAAGTTGAAATAGGTCTGATGAAATGGATCCTTATACAATGAAAAAATCAAGAGGAAAGGTGGTACTTACGTACATGGACGAAAACTGTAACATCCCGATTTCTAGTACTATATATCATTGAAGTGTAATTATTTTATTTTATTAGAAATCCAAAGAAAACTACATAATTAGTTAAGCGTGATTATACTAGAGTAGTGTAAATCTATCAAAAATTTATTTGCAATATTGTGTGTGAGTGAGAAAACACGAAGAAAAATCGATCATGTAGCGATTGCATGAACATAAGATTAAACAAGTCTTTAAAACTTCTGGAAAATAACGCACTGATCTATGGCTACTAGCTACCTTTCAATATATTTAATAATTTAGCAAATAAAGTATCTAAAACCGGGTGAATTTAATTAGTCTTTTACGGTGTACAAAGATGCTTTTTTCTAGTACCACGTTTCTTTTATTTGTTTGTAACTTTTCAAAACCTACACACCAATTATGAATATGATGAATGTTTAATTACTTAAATCTTAGAACATAATAATAAGAGATTTTTTTATTTGATAAAACTTATAACTTTTTTGAAGGCATTTTTGTTTTATGGCGTCTATAAACAGCATTAATTGAATGATGGAATGCTAAGGTTGGACCTAATCACATGTTTGGATGAATTTGGTCTTTTCCGGACTACTTAAACCCGCCTTGACTTTGATGGCTTTCAATTTAACTTCAACTTTCTTTATCTTTTATGATCAATCATCAATTTTAGTTATATTTTTAATGAATTAGTCAATATAATAATACAATACAATGTATTCAACATTAGTTTCCCGGATTATTTAATAAAGAGAAAGTTTCTAACTGAGTTCCTTATGCAAGTCGAAAAAAATCAGAACCATGCGATTTTAGTTAGCGTAAGTATTCTGTTACTTGGAATGAATATCAATGTGTTAAAAAAGGTTAATCTTGGTGAGATTGATACTTAAGCTGAAATGCGAAAGTACTGTATCGACGAACCTTTTCTAAAAACACAAAACTGTGATACATGAATTCAGTTAAGCGACTAAACCGATTTTCTTTCTGGATTTAAACAAACCGGTTCTTGAAAGAACGGATTCTAGAAGATTTTGGCCGCCGGACATCGGAGATTTAATGTTTTTTTTGTCATGGACCACAAATGTCCTTTTATAATTAGTTTTTTATCTCTTGAAAAATCTTTGACTTAAGTCAACGTAAAGGACCACATATGTCCTCTAGTGGGACTCCTCATCATCCAAACAAGCCCATGCCCAAAAACAACGCTCCAAGTTCGAAGCAGAAATCGAACGCCTTGAGACCTAAGTTAAAACATTTTTTCCTTACACTCACAAGCACATATGCAACGATAACACAAAACCACGTATAGTTCTTACAACGTGATTAATCTTCTTCACTCACAGCGCAAAACAGCATAATAAACATAAACAAAAACAGATCAACTCAAGAATGTCGTTCTCTTTTCCTGTTTCATTTTGCTCTTTCCTCTCTTTTCTGTTTTCTTCAAAAGCCTTACCTATGAAAGGGAAGCTTCCTCCGGGACCTATTGGTCTTCCAATCATCAGAAACTTGCACCAGCTTGTAAATTACTCTTCACAGAAATATATTTTCATAAACTCTCTCAAGAGACAAGAGTATGGACCCGTGATGTTTATTCGTTTTGGTGTGGTTCCTGTCGTTGTTCTCTCCACAAAGGAAGCAGCTGAAGAAGTTCTCAAGACTCATGATCTCTCGAGTCTTGTACCCGACCAAAGCTAGTCGCGACCAGGTTGTTTACTTACAACTTCAAAGACATTGGCTTTGCTCAATACGATGATGACTGGAGAAGATGATGAAGCTTGCGATGCTCGAGCTATTTAGCTTGAAAAAAACTAAAGGCTTTCAGGTATTTAAGAAAATTTCTCAACCAAAGAACAATTCTTATTCACACTTTGGCTTTCGACCGGTGTAGATTGAGCGATAAATTTTTTCACTTGGAGCTAACAGCGATTAAATCATTTATTTTTGATATCAAATATATTTTTGTTATGAGTAGAAAACTTCCCCCTCTAAAATACTAGTGACATTTTTTAACAGTTCTCTGCACACTTGCTAGTTGCTAGACCCCGTACAAAATGTTTATTTGATCTTGACGTAAAACAAATGAAATTAAATTATTGTTAAGTAAAATACATCAACTAATTTACGTAGATATAGTAGTGTATTGATGGAGATCGAAGTCGAGTGAGAATCACTTATTTGAAGTCGAGTGAGAATCACTCATGATCAGTTAAAATGTTCTTACAAGAAAAATAGATTTACAATATACTTAATTAGAATATATGTTCCTTTTTAGAATAAAAAAAAAAAAGAGAATACACTAGAGAAAAATACAACTTTAACTATTATAGAGATACCTAAAATAGAATACAAAATAAGGAAATACTATGGTCTAAGAACATTCATGGGAGTTGGGTTACCTCAGAGAATTATTGTCTCTGTTGTACATTTACTTATCTCATCTAATAGTTATTGGCCTTTCCTTCGACACATTAACTTCATGGTCCAAATTTCTATTACAGTTTAGTCGGCTGATTCAATGCTGTCTTATTCAGTGTTTTGGCTAATTTTTCGACTTCGCCTACTTTCTCGACCACATGTTAGTCAATGAAACTTTTCAAGGATAATCCTTACTCAAAAACAATTTGTTTATCGAGTGTCATTGGCCCAATTAGATAAACATAAAAGAAAATTTTAAACATATATCGTATAAGATCGAGTGACGCTTGATACGAGATCATACCAAATGCTTAAATTCAAACTAAAAGAAAAATTCGAAACATCACTTTCTCAAATCGAATTTTTATAAAATAGCTATTGTAATCTTACCATAGATTTTACTTATCTTAATAGTAAAATTTAATTAGTCCAATAACTTTTTATTTCATATAAAATTTTAATTAGCTAAAATTAAATGATATGTTACAATTTGTTCTATGGACGAAACATTTGATTTTTCTCACTAGTTTCTTTATCTGTCTTTTCAATTAATATAATATGATAGAAAACAATATTATCTTGTGATGCCAGTAAACCAATGACGTATTCGATAATAAAGTTTTTTAAGGTGATGTTAGGTTTCGTTTTGGACACCAGCTCTTAATTGATTGATCAATCAAACATGTGGTTGTGGTCTTGTGGACCAACGTAAATAAAGATATTGCCTATATAACTTGCCTTCTTGACGATTATCTGAACGTCCAAATTTAACTGATACCTAGCTATTAGATAAGAGTTTACGACAGTAACGACACTATTCAATTCCAAAAGCAACGGATTTAGCAGTGGGTTTATAAAAATACTCTAGTGTTTATGTCTTTTAGAAATAAACACAATATATATCACGTAGAGAAAAAATAAAAAGCAAACAAGATTTTGAAACTTGGCAATATACCCATCTAATGAGTGTAACGAGATCATTGTAACGTGATCTCGAGTTCACTTGTTGAACTATCCTTTTCACTTTCTCGTGTAACTTTAGTACTTTACACCAACCAAACTAAATATTTCATCCTACAACTACAAATATTTGAGACGATTTAGATTAGGTTCGTGTTTTAGATCTGCTTGTGTGGTGTTTAATGTATCGTGTTTTCATCAGTTTCACATCTCTTATTTCATGCTTATATAATTAAGGTTGAATGTGTGGGGGTGTATTTGGATTTCAGATATAAGATGATTTTGGGTGAATAGAAGTGGTTATGATTTTAATAAAAACATTCCATGACATTTGAATTATATTTTGAATTAAGAAACTCCATTAAAATACCTTATAATCGTTAGAAATCACCTAAACCTACAACTTAAAATATTTCTAATAACATTGAATTTTAAAGAACATTTTAAAATCACCAGTTC
Source organism: Microthlaspi erraticum (assembly GCA_902728155.2). NCBI lineage: Eukaryota > Viridiplantae > Streptophyta > Magnoliopsida > Brassicales > Brassicaceae > Microthlaspi > Microthlaspi erraticum. The sequence continues at coordinate 151,490 of CACVBM020001884.1, read as the reverse complement.
AATAACACTGGTATTTTAAAACATTTTAAATTTTTATTTTTAAACCATTTCCACCAGCTATTAAAAATTTGTCATTTTAACAAACAAATCACTCAAAATCATCTTAAAATTTTATAAGATAAAATCATCAAATAAAAACTATTTATAATACAAGATTAGAATAAAAATAATATGAGATGAGATGAATTTTCTAATCAAATATCAGTGGATAGATATTGGCTGACATCACTAAACGTTTTTCTTTTGCCATCTTCTATTTTCGTCAGGGAAAAACTACACCGCTCACCGCTGTATGCATCAAATGCTACTTGATTAAATTATAAAACATGATGAAAATATACTCCTTATAGCTACTCACCAAATTGACCTTTCATTTTATTTATCTTTACAAGATTCTAGAATGAATCTTAAGCAGATAATTGAAAATCTTAATTTTTGTTTTTTCTTGCCGCTTTGAACAATTAAAATACTAAAGCCTGAGCTATATCAAGTTCGTTTTCTCGGTACAACCCAAAGAAAAAAAGAAAATGGCAATCCCTTTGCTCTGTCTCCTATTCATCACCTTCGCTTCGTTAATCTTTGTCGCCAAGAAGATCAAACGCTCTAAATGGAATCTTCCTCCAAGTCCTCCACAATTTCCGATCATCGGAAACTTACACCAAGTTGGAGAATTGCCTCACAGGTCACTCCAACGTCTAGCCGAAAGAACCGGACATGTTATGCTTGTTCACTTCGGTTTTGTCCCTGTAACTGTGATCTCATCGAAAGAAGCAGCTGAAGAAGTGCTTAGAACTCATGACCTAGACTGTTGCAGCAGGCCTAATCTTGTCGGGACGAGGCTACTCTCGCGTGATTATAAAGATATTGGTTTTACACCATACGGTGAAGAGTGGAAGGAACGACGCAAATTCGCGGTACGTGAGCTTTTCTGTTTGAAAAAGGTTCAGTCTTTTAGGCATATCAGAGAGGAAGAGTGTAACTTTTTGGTCAAGGAACTGTCCAAATCCGCGGTTGATCAGTCTCCGGTCGATCTGAGCAAAACCCTTTTCTGGCTAACTGCAAGTATCCTGTTTAGAGTTGCCTTGGGACAGAATTTCCGCGAGAGCACCTTTATCGATAAAGACAAGATCGAAGAACTCGTGTTCGAAGCCGAGACTGCACTAGCTAGCTTCACTTGCTCTGATTTCTTCCCCGTTGCTGGACTTGGATGGCTCGTTGACTGGCTTTCTGGACAACACAAGAGGCTCAACGATGTTTTCTTCAAGCTAGATGCTCTGTTTCAACATGTGATCGATGATCATTTGAGTCCTAGAAGATCAAGAGATCATGAAGACATCATCGATTCAATGTTGAACGTGATCCATAAACAAGGGAAAAACGATTCCTTAAAGCTCACGGTAGATCACATCAAGGGGTTTCTTGCGGTAAAATCAAGAACTTCTTTAAACACATTTGCACGAATCATTGAATGTAAGTTTTAAGACTTTAGTTTATTTGTTTGCTTGTAGAATATATTTCTCGCAGGGATAGACACAGGGGCCATCACCATGATATGGGCAATGACAGAGCTCGCAAGAAACCCAAAACTGATGAAGAAAGTTCAAGGAGAGATCCGAGACTGCCTTGGAAACAATAAGGAGAGAATAACAGAAGAAGATGTCGAAAAAGTTCCATACTTGAAGATGGTAGTAAAAGAAACATTTAGATTACATCCTGCAGCTCCTCTCATACTTCCAAGACACACAATGGCTCACATCAAAGTTCAAGGCTATGATATTCCTCCCAAAAGACGGATCTTGGTCAACGTTTCGGCGATAGGAAGAAATCCTAAACATTGGACAAATCCAGAAGAGTTTAACCCGGAGAGGTTTATCGATAGCCCTGTGGATTATAGAGGACAGCATTACGAGCTCTTACCGTTTGGATCTGGTCGGAGGATATGTCCTGGGATGCCGATGGGGGTTGCTACCGTAGAATTGGGACTCTTGAATTTACTTTACTTCTTTGATTGGAGAGTTCCTGATGGGATGACACATAAAGATATCGATACACAAGAAGCTGGTACTCTTACTATCGTCAAGAAAGTACCTTTGAAGCTTGTTCCTGTTCGAGTTTAGTGATCAGACCAAACTCCAAACTTTGAAGATGTTTTGAATAAATCCTGCAAGCTTTTAAAATAAATAAATATGCAAGCTTGCCCTGATAACACCATAAATATGTTTATGAAGAATATTTTTCCGGAAAAGACTAAGATTTTTATTTTTATATCTTATTATATAAAGCTGGATGCGCGCGACGTGGTTGCGACACGTAGGATTTTTATAAAATTTAGGATTGCGACATGTGTCACTTTTAATGTTATGTCCGTTAAGATCGTGACATGTGTCTTAGAAAAAAGGAAAAAAATAATAATTAAAAAAAATAGATAAAGGAAAAAAAACGAAATTTTAATCTTTTATAGTTAAAAGAAAAAAATTATATTTGTCATATCCTAATAGAAAAAGGTTTCCATTCATCAAATTTATATTATCCAAACACATATAAGATTCAAATTAATGAAATAAATAAAATCCTATTAGTACATGAAATAGGTTAGGTAAACTAAATTTCCTATAACTGCATGGAATAAGTTACATGAACCCCTATAAAAAGAGAGTTAAAGTAGTTTTTTTTCTCATTCACAAACTCATCAAAGCAAACAACATGATAGCAATACGTATGATTTTTATAACTCACAAAATTGCGATATGTGTTTATATTCCCATTATGAACAGGAAAAAAACAATATATAATAAGCTATTGCGATTCAATTATGTGCTTCTATCTTTTGTATAATCTTTTCTCTCATAAAAAATCATGTATTTAAAATTCATGGTATCAATGAATAATATTTAACTCTATATTAGTTGGATAGAAATCAAAATTATTGTCGATACATGTATCTAACTCTATATCGGTTGGATAGAAATCAAAATTATTGTCGTTACATGTATTTGATCCGGTGAAGACATGTTAATTGGAAAAATGTTAAACAGATATAAAAACTAGAAAAAAAAACTAACTAATAATGAAAATGAAAATTTATAATGGTCTGAGTCAAAAACAAAATTGAGAAAGAAACAATATAAATAGAAAACTAACAAATTAATTATCAAGCAACTAACTAATATTAAGAAAATATAATGAACCGATATTCTAATTTTAAATAGTTTAATTTTCAATATTGTTAGGTAAAAATTATTAAATAAAGATTTCATCAATTGAAATCTCTTGAATGGAATAATAAAGTTTTGTTGAATTAATTAATCAGTTGATCATATTTAGACATATATAAGTCTTTCTATATTGGATAAAAATAAAAATAAAACAAATTAATTCATTTTTCATATCATGAATTCAAAAAAAATATCAATTACAATAAAAACGTAAAAAGGTTACCGATCTTATTTTATTTAAATATTTTTATCGGGTTTTTAATATTATTCTGTTTACTTTAAAATGATCAAATTTGGTTTAATACTTTTCCATGATTTTATTACAAAATCTTAAAATAAACCCGCGTATACGCGGGTCTTAATCTAGTTTTATATAAAGGGTCACTATGTGATGTATCTGTAAGATTCTGCGTATGTGATTTGTTGATTCCGGAATTTCGTTTGTGGGATCAGGACGCAACGCTGCATGGATCATTCTGGGTTTGGATCTGATTTTACCAAAAAGAAATTTGGCGGAATTTAATAATTTCAGTAGTATAGTCCTTAAAATCTTATAATTTTTTTAATTGTTTTAATGGAAGTTGCTGGAAGAATGTATGTAGACCAGAAACCTATGACAATAGTGATCATATCCAGAAGGGAATTGTTTCTAACACTGGCCACTGCAGAGAACAAGCAGCTACATTCACGAGGGTGGAGGTGCATAGCGGTTCCTCCACATCGTTTTGGTATGACAACTGGTCTCCTCTGGGTAAACTTATCAATCTGGTCGGCGCTCGTGGATGCATCGACTTGGGGATACCAATTAGCTCGACGGTGGAAAGAGTCCTCGCTACTCACAACGCCGTCGACACCGAGTGGACATTTTAAACGGGATAGAAGAGGCTATTGATACCTACCGTCAGCGGGGAATCTCAACGAGATCCGATGTAGTTCTCTGGAGATATAAGGACGACAAGTTCAAGGCAAAGTTCAACTCTAAAACCACATGGGCTCTGCTTCGTGGAAATCAACCTGTTACAAATCCGTCACTAATCTCACGCAAGAACACTCACTCACTCAACGATGTTTGTCACTCGTTTGTTTGTGAAAGCGGAACTAAGAAGAAAACAGAACATAAAGTAAAGGAGCACACAAGAGTTTTTAACCCAGTTCGGTCTATCGATGTGATAGTAAAACCTACGTCTGGGGTCAGATCAATCCTGACAATTCACTAAGGAAGAAGGAATTCAGCTCATAACAGAGCTACAAGAGAGTACAACAATGGCAGTCGCTCTCTTAGGTTTTAGATGCGGCGCTGCTTCTAATGAGGAAGACAAGACAGAGTATTTATACACAGCTAATACTCTGTCACAATTAGAGTCTTCGATTCCTTCTCTTCACACATCAAAACGCAGCACTTCATTTAGACACAAACCGGAAAACCCAAAGGAGATAACCAATTCTTCAAACCTTGTGTAACACACAGAACCAAATGTTACAACACAGAAATTTGAATCAAACAGCGATTCTGTAACACAACCTCTATGTGGATGGTATAAGGGCGTATGGTAATACTCTTTTACAACCTGGCTCGCTGCACACAATCGTTTGTCGACGGGTGATAGAATGCAAAACTGGAACGTTGGCGTCTCTGGTTTGTGTATATTCTGCGGTGATATGGAGAGCAGGAATCATTTATTTTTGGTTGCGCATACTCGGAGGAAATATGGGCAGCTCTGACTGGAAATCTGCTTGGTGTTCGATTTTCAGCACAGTGGGAAGACATCATTGCTCTTCTTCTCGATGAGAATCAAGAACAGATGCCTCTGTTCATTTTGAGATATGCATTTCAGGCGACGGTGTATTGGCTTTGGCGAGAGAGAAACGGGAGAAGACATGGCGAGGCTCCCACACCTCCATCACGCATGAAGCAAATCGATAAGCAAATTCGTAATCGATTCTCCTCCATCCGCACTCTTGGCGACAGAAGATATGAACATGGTTTGCAAACCTGGTTTGCTAACTTATGATTTTCCTCCTTTTTTTTTCAGTAACTTTTTGTGATTTCTCTCCTTTCTCAAACTCTTAAAACCCTCAGCTACAAAGTAGCATCTGATGTAACAAACGTTGTTTTTGGCTCGAATTAATTTAACATACAATTCGAAAAAGAAAAAAAAATATCCCGATGATATCCCAATGGCGAAAAAGAGAAGTATATGGATGAGTCAATTGCTTTTCCATAGAGTGATTTAGGGTTGTATAGTTTCTTTGTTAATCTATCTCGCAACTTCTAGTTGGAACTAGGAACTTTCATTGGATATTATAAATTAGTTATTATGGGACAATGAATATGCTTCGTATATACCTATGATCATTGATGCTTTTTATTTTGGTAACTCAGAAGATAGTCAAGTTACTATTCGTTATTAGTCATTCGGAAACAGAGTCTCGTTTCCAACATGTCAAAACAGAAAACAGAGATAGTAACTTGAACAGCTAAAACAGTTAAACAGCAAAATATGTGTAGTGTATATTTTTTACTACTAAAACACCATTTATTCAAGAACGGATAGAGTTTTTACTAATTGAAAACACAAATGGCCCGTTCAAGACTTTGTTACACAACTCTTTAGTTACTTTGGCCCGAGTGCCCACACGGCCCTTTGGAAAATTAAATTTTTGTTTTTTCTCGACGCTTTGAAGTTTCAACTCTTAACATACCAAAACAGAGCCACACATCATATTCATTTTCTGGATAACCCAAAGAGAAACAAAATGGCATTTTCCTTGCTCTGTCTTGTTCTCATCACCTTCGCTTCGTTAATCTTCCTAGGCAAGAAACTAAAACGCTCTAAATGGAATCTTCCTCCAAGTCCTCCCCAGTTACCGATCATCGGAAACCTACACCAACTTGGAGAATTGCCTCACAGGTCACTCCAACGTCTAGCCGAAAGAACCGGACAAGTTATGCTTGTTCACTTAGGTTTTGTCCCTGTAACCATAATCTCGTCCAAAGAAGCAGCAGAAGAAGTGCTTAAAACTCATGACCTAGACTGTTGCAGCAGGCCCAATCTTGTCGGGACGAGGCTAATCTCTCATGGTTTTAAAGATCTCGGTTTCACGCCATACGGCGAAGAGTGGAAGGAGCGGCGTAGGTTCTTGGGGCGTGAGCTTTTCAGTTCGAAAAAAGTTCAATCTTTTGGATATATCAGAGAGGAAGAATGTAACTTTCTTGTCAAGAAACTGTCAGAATCGGCAGCGGATCAATATCCAGCCGATCTGAGCAAAACCCTTTTCTGGTTAAACGCGGGTATTGTGTTTAGAACTGGGTTTGGACAGAGTTTCCAAGAGAGCAAGTTTATCGATCAAGACAATATCGATGAGCTTATCTTCGAAGCCGAGACAGCTCAGGCTAGTTTCACATTCTCCGATTTCTTCCCCGTTGCCGGACTTGGACGGCTCGTTGACTGGCTTTCGGGACAACACAAGAGGCTCAACGATGTTTACTTCAAGCTCGATGCTCTGTTTCAAGGTATCATCGATGATCATTTGAATCCCGGAAGATTGAAAGATCACAGAGATGTAATCGATGTAATGTTGGAAGTGGTTCATAAACAAGGCAAAGATGGTTCGTTGAAGCTAACAATAGATCATATCAAAGGATTTCTCACGGTAAAGAAAAGCAAACACTTCTTTCTTTATATTTTACATATTCACATGAAATATAATTAATTTAGTTTCATGGTGTGTTTTGCTAGAATATTTTTCTGGCAGGGATAGACACAGGAGCTCTTACCATGATATGGGCAATGACGGAGCTCGCAAGAAACCCTAAACTGATGAAAAAAGTTCAAGATGAGATCAGAGAACGTATTGGCAACAACAAGGAGAGAATCACCGAGGAAGATATCGGGAAAGTTCCATACTTGGACCTCGTGATCAAGGAAACATTCAGATTACACCATGCGGTTCCTCTTCTGCTCCCAAGAGAGACAATGGCTCACATCAAAGTTCAAGGCTATGATATTCCTCCCAAGAGACGGATCTTGGTCAACGCATGGGCGATAGGAAGAGATCCTAAACTATGGACGAACCCGGAAGAGTTTAACCCCGAGAGGTTTATCGATAGCCCTGTGGATTATAGAGGACAACATTTCGAGCTCTTAGCATTTGGCTCAGGTCGGAGGATGTGTCCCGGGATGGCGATGGGGATGGTTACTGTTGAATTGGGACTCTTGAACTTGCTTTACTTCTTCGACTGGAAGTTGCCTGATGGGATGACACATAGAGATATCGATATAGAAGAAGTTGGTTCTCTTACTACCGGCAAGAAAGTACCTTTGAAGCTTGTTCCTGTTCGTGTTCAGTGATCAGACCAAACTCCAAACTTTGAAGATGCTTTTGAATAGAAAATTCTACAAAGCTTCTTTGGTAACTGTAAGCAAATATAGAACCTCTATAATATTACACCACATATTACCGTTGTACTTTTAGTTCTGTATACTTGTTTTTCTCTTCCTCTGTAAACTCTGTATACAAAGAGAGCCTTCTCATATCTATAGAATCATCAAAAATTACAAACTTAATATGGTACTAGAGCTTTATCCGATTTTTTTTTGTTTTGTTTTTGTTTGATAACTTGTAAATCTGAGGTTTATGCAGGGGCAGACTAATCTCTGGAGAGCTGCAATCCACAAATATACCCTCTCTATGGATATTCAAATAGATCGAAAGCAAAAGTCCATATTCATGTGGTCAAATGGAGCTTTTTTTGTTCTGCATCTCCTTTTATCTCTCTTTGTTCTTCTTTGATTAATCTAATTCTCACTTGGTCCTCACAATTATCCAATGGTAGAAACCAAATCTTGAGCTACTTCCATGCATATCATAGTCCATGCAACAAAACCGCTATGTAGAATGACGAAACCGAGTGTTTACAAACAATATTTATAGAAAACAATATTAGCGTTACATCTTAATCCATATCTTGTTGGCTATGGCCCATAACTAACAAACAGTTTGGTAATTTGGTAATTTAATTTTTGATGGCAAAAAAAAAGTAATTAAGTGATTTTATTGAAGGTATTAAAGTAATAATATTTGTGAGAGTGAAATAGAGAATTTCATTTCTCAAAATTAATTTTAATAGAAAATTCATTTGCTTTTAATGGTGTACTAATTTAGGCTGAATTTTGGATATTTTATTGTACTAAACTAGCAAAGATATATATATCTTATATATAATAGGAGAGTTACTCTCTCCTCCTAGGCTATCCACATCAGCAAAAAAATCATTAATTGTATTTAAGATATTTAATATATGTGTATTAATATTTCTGTATATATATTTCCTATTTTACACATAAAAAAACTAAGAAAAATACACAAACAATTTAATTGATTAATATAAAGTATGTGATATCTTGATGTTAAAAGTTAAAAGAAAGTTGTAATATAAAATAGAGATGAAATAAAGAAATATTTAACTTGAAATAGTATATAGTTAGGTTTTAACTCAAAGGATTTATCCTATTTAAAAATATTATAATGTGCTTACAAGTAAAAAAGGTACAATATAAATTATTTAACATAGTAAAAAGCTAATAAAAAATTAGAGTTAGAGTTTGTTTTATTAAAAAATAGAATCGAGTTATTATTTAAATTTCATTGCAACGAAAAGTATGAAAATTTTAAGAATGGTGACATGTTTGTTTCAAAAATACAATTTATATTTACAAAACTAACATAATAGAAAATAATCAATTGTTATATGCTACCACAACAAAGCATATATGTAAGAAGTTATACATGTTTTTGTTTTTCATCATATTTTGAGTGCAATTGCGATTCTACACCATATTTACAAATTTTAACGTTGAGTCAAATGCATATTAAATTTTAGAAATAGAAAACTCGAGATGAAAAGGTGTTAATATTTTAATAAAAAAAATTGATCATAGTGTTAATTGTTGGGTTAACTCAAAATATAACCAAAACATGGAAGTTAACATATAATCTTCATAATTCAAAATTTCAAATCAATGAATATAAATAAAATCAAACAGAAAAATTGTTGCAAATAACCCGCGCTTGCGCGGGCTTTAATCCCTAGTATATATAAAAAGGGGATTGTGTGAGGGAAATATGATATGGTTGTTCTTTTTATTTATCTCCACAAACTTATAGATCGAGTTTAAAGCAGATAAAAGGCCACTTAAAACAGCTGTTACGTAACAAAACAAAAGACCATTTGAATGCAATTAAAGGATTTTGGTTTCTTCTTGCCGCTTGAACTAATTAAAATACCAAAACAGAGCTATACCAAATTCATTTCTCGATATCCCAAAGCAAAAAAAAAATGGCAATCTCTTTGCTCTGTCTTATCCTCATCACCGTCGCTTCGTTAATCTTTGTCGGCAAGAAGATCAAACGCTCCAAATGGAATCTTCCTCCAAGTCCTCCACAGTTTCCGATCATCGGAAACCTACACCAAGTTGGAGAATTGCCTCACAGGTCACTCCAACGTCTAGCCGAAAGAACCGGACATGTTATGCTTGTTCGCTTAGGTTTTGTCCCTGTAACGGTAATCTCGTCCAAAGAAGCAGCTGAAGAAGTGCTTAAAACCCATGACCTAGACTGTTGCACCAGGCCTAAGCTTGTCGGATCGAAGAAAATCTCTCATGATTTTAAAGATATCAGTTTTACGCCATACGGTGAAGAGTGGAAGGAACGGCGTAAGTTCTTGGGACGTGAGCTTTTCTGTTCAAAAAAGGTTCAATCTTTTGGATATATCAGAGAGGAAGAATGTAACTTTCTTGTCAAGAAACTGTCAGAATCCGCGGTGGATCAGTCTCCAGTCGATTTGAGCAAAACCTTTTTCTGGCTAAACGCAAGTATTGTGTTTAGAGTTGGTTTTGGACAGAGTTTCCAAGAAAGCGAGCTCATCGATAAAGACAAGGTCGATGAGCTTGTCTTTGAAGGCGAGAACGCTGAGGCTGGTTTCATATTCTCTGATTTATTTCCCGTTGCCGGACTTGGACGGCTCATTGACTGGCTTTCGGGTCAACACAAGAGGCTCAACGACGCTTACTTGAAGCTTGATGCTCTGTTTCAAGGTGTCATCGATGATCATTTGAATCCCCAAAGATCAAAAGATCATGAAGACATCATCGATACAATGTTGAATGTCATGCATCAACAAGGCAAAGATGATTCCTTGATGCCACGATAGATCATATCAAGGGACTTCTCACGGTAAAGAAAGCAAACATATCTTTGAAGTTTGAACACATTCACATTGAAAAAAATCAAATCTTGATATTAAACTTAGTTTCCGTGTGTGTTTTGCTAGGATATCTTTCTCGCAGGGATAGACACAGGAGCTCTTACCATGATATGGGCAATGACTGAGCTCGCAAGAAACCCTAAACTGATGAAAAAAGTTCAAGATGAGATCAGAGAACGTCTTGGCAACAACAAGGAGAGAATCACCGAAGAAGATATCGGAAAAGTTCCATACTTGGACCTTGTGATCAAGGAAACATTCAGATTACACCCTCCGGTTCCTCTTCTGCTCCCAAGAGAGACAATGGCTCACATCAAGGTTCAAGGCTATGATATTCCTCCAAAGAGACGGATCTTGGTCAACGCTTGGGCGATAGGAAGAGATCCTAAACTCTGGACAAACCCGGAAGACTTTAACCCCGAGAGGTTTATCGATAGCCCTGTTGATTATAAAGGACAACATTTCGAGCTCTTACCGTTTGGCTCTGGTCGAAGGATATGTCCCGGGATGGCGATCGGGTTGGTTACTTTTGAACTGGGACTCTTGAACTTGCTTTACTTCTTCGACTGGAAATTGCCTGATGGGATGACACATAGAGACATCGATGTAGAAGAAGCTGGCACTCTTACAATCGTCAAGAAAGTACCTCTGAAGTTGGTCCCAGTTCGAGTGTACTGATTAGACCGAACTCCAACCTTTGAAGATGTTTTGAAATTCTTCAAGCTTCTCTGTTAAGGACATAAAAAAAAATCTATTGAAATTCTGCAAGCTTGTCTTGTAAGGACATAAATATATCTATGAATGAAGAATAATTTTCCGTTAAAGACTGTTAGGTTTGCGTATGTGCATGATTTATATGTACATGAACTCGTCTGAATCTGATGTTTTGTCTAATAAAAGTACTTGGCGGAATTTCGTGTTCATTGGTCTTTTTGGATCAATGGAACATATTCAAGAGACGTGTATTAACACATTATTCTGACGAATAGTTTGTCTGACCCGCAAAAAGAATGATTATCAGTCTCAGGATAGGTTAGCTCTAAATTATTCTTAAGACGCTGCTTAGCCTTTTATGTAATTAAATAAAATGAAAAATGCGTTTTAAATCAAGCTTCAACGCTAAAAAAAAAGAGAAAAAATGATGTACAAACCCTTACGTATCATTTTTGTATTATTTTTGAGAAAAAATAACTTATTGGAATTTTTGGAAAAAATAAAATTAATGATGATATTTTTGAAACATATATTTATTTACTAAGATATTCCTTTTTCCCCTCTTTTTGGATCAGAATTTGTAAGGTCGTCAAACAAATATTTATATAGGGGAAAATTTGGTCATCAATCCGAATTTTTTAACATTTTGTTTTATTGATCTTCGTTTAGAATATGAGAGTTTGCTCTTCTAAGCCAAACAAAAAAAATTGCACTAAACCCATTTAGATAGTGGAATCCCCTTATCCTAGTGGTTAAAGGGATTTAATATTTCTACACCAGGAGGTCTGGGTTTCGAACCCCAGTAAATGTGATTTGCTAATAATTTATGCAAATTATTGGAGACAAGCTTACAGGAGGTCTACAGAATGGTGCACGTGGAGCCGTCGGCCGGGGAGCCTTTAAAGACGATAGAATCATCCGTTATAGAATTGTCTTGTAATATTTCTCATATTTGTGTATTAGATTAGTCAATTCAGTGTTAAAAAAAAAACCCCATTTAGATATTCATTTAATAATTCACTAAGTGATTCTCCTGCCCCCTTGCGCAGAGTAACTTTTTTTTTTAAATACATTCTATTTAGATTTGAATAATTTTACTCACAATTTTGCTTTTTATTACTATATAGTATATACTAGTAGAGTACCCGCACGTTTGTGCGGTGTGACGTTGTTGTTTTGTGTAGAAAATTTAAACCCTAAATCCGAACCCGACAAAAAACCCTAATCAAAAAATTTAAAAACCCAAACTTTTTTAATAGGTCTAAACATGAAAATCCGAAATCAAAAAAATCCCGAAAACCCTGACTGAACAAAAAAAATCTGGAAACTTTTTCACCCGGAACCCGACCCCAATACCTAATCAAAATTTTAAAATACTCAATTTTTTTAATATATCTAAACCCGAAAACCAGAAATCAAAAAATCCGGAAAACCCTAAACTGAAAAAAAAAATTGAACCTAACCCGAACAGAAATTTTCAAAGAAACCCGAACAATTTCTATATCTCTATATCTCTATAAAATTATGTCTCAGATTTTCACCCAAACCCGAACTTGTCTATAAAAACCCGAAAATCCAAAAAGCATATTCTATTGATTTGGAATTATCGTTAGATTATGTTAAGTTTTTTTTTTGCAGATTTTTAAGAGATGGAAAACGGAAGTTTTCTAAACCATCGGTTTATTTTAAGTTATTATTCTTGTATCCAAACAATTTTTTCCATTTATTCTTCTATCCAAATAGATTTTTCTCTTATTTTGTATCCAAACATTACAATGTACTTTGCC